>VDFB02047230.1:634362890-634665024 GCA_007258455.2 Sequoia sempervirens | reverse complement strand
CATAATTATTATAACCATTTTACTACAATATATATAAATTAATATACATGATTATTGAATGAAAAAAATATAAGTCATTATGCAACAAATAAGATGCTACTACGTTAAAGAAAATTGATGTAAACAAATACCTGGAACAACCATTGACAACATTATGTGCTCCCTCTTTATTGACATCCATGGAGGAATGTTACTGTTGATAACAAAAACATGCCACACTAAGTAAATAGATCTTAGCTCTCCAAATGGATTGACACCATCCACTCCCAATGAAAGCCTGAGATTATGAGGTTCTTCTTTAAAGTGTGGCCATTTTTCCTCCATGTCCCTAAATGCAGAACCATCTGCAGGCATTCGAAGAATGTCATCTCCGCTTCTATTCTGTGCATGGTAATCCATCAATTGAGCTAAGATTTTGCACCTAAATAATCGTTGCATACGTGTAATAATGGGAATATAATGAAGAACCTTGCGAGGCACCTTTTTTGTTACTTGATCTATTCGATATCTACTGATATGACATTCTGGGCATTCTGTTGCAAATTCTTGTTGTTTATGATATATAATATGATCATTGAGACATGCATCTATTGCTTGATACTCCATTCCGATATCTTTCATAATGACACATAAATCTCAGTATGAGCGAGGTAAAATATTTGATGGTAACAAAAATTCACCAATCAATCTACAACAAAAATAATTTGTTCATATAAAGAATATTAATGGTACATATTTCATCCTTTATTTACTAGTGATGAACTAACAACAATTAAAATAGATGAAAAAAAATGACATTTATGACATATCTTAACATCCGTCAGATTGCTATGTTTGATAAAACATTCATAACCTTAAAGTTCAATAGCAACAATACAGCAGAGAGAAGAGTTGTTTCAGAGCCTTCATAAAGGGGCTCGTATGCCTTGTCAAGTATAGGTAAATCATGAACATCATCAAATTCATCTTGATCATCATGATCAAATCTGCCACTAAATGTGGCATGGATCAATGTATTCATACCATCATCTTCAACTGTGTTTTCTGGTGCATGATCATCTTCTTCCATAGGATCATTAACTTCATCTTTAATATTCACAGCTCCATGTTCATCTACTTGCAAAACCACATTCTTCGGGCTGTGATAATCCATATCATCTGCCCTAGGGCGTCCCACCTTTATAATAATGATAGACACAAATAAACCATGATCATGATCAAATGATTATATATATATATATATATATACTTATATATATATATATATATATATATATATATATATATATATATATATATATATATATATATATATAAAATGTTAAAGCGATATAAACATTTACAAATTCAATCAATATAAGCACATATAATGAACAACTTACCAATGGGCGATAATCGTGCCCCCCTTCAACGTGATCATGTTGCCTACAATGTTTCTCAGTTGTTGTGATTAAAAGTCATCTCGTATTTAAGCCCTTGCAATTATTTTAGGACAATAACATTTCTCATCACCCTTTCTTTTCAATCTAGCCCACAATCTATCAAGTGTCTCTTCATTTTTGTTTCTAAGGCTAATATTATAGAGCACATGATTTTCTTGCCAAGCCTATTTAGATCTTCAAAAAATATCAAACTCACACTCCAATAATTTTTATTCATAGATAGGTAACATAGTCTAATAATTTTGATATTTTACACCAAAAAAATTTGGCATGCAACCACCCCTGCAAAAGAGAAGATAGTCTGAAGTTAATGACCCCAAAAAAACTTTACAATGCTAATTCCAAAACTTATTAAATTCTGATTTTACTATGATTTCCAACTGTTAAGACTCCTAAAATTAGAATATTGAACTTGATCACAAAATTCCTACAACAATGGAGGTAGCGAGCTAGTAAGAGCAAGTGACCCATTCCTAAGGAGCAACAAGTCAGAATCATCATTGCTAATGTCAATATGGATTTATCCTTTTAGTTAAAGATGCAATGTGTCACTTCTTATGACGAGCTTATCCCTAGGGCCTTCAACATTGAGAGAGCCTAATAAAAACAACAGAAGCATTGGTAAGAGCATGATTAGGGTACAAACCCTAGGCCTCGTAGAAACATAAACAATAACTATAGCGGGATTAGTGAGGTTGCAATACCAGAAAGATTGAGACATTGTAGCTAATAACAAAATCTTGCAATCTAAAGATTGTAGCCAATAACAAGCACACTATGTAGCTTAGTGACATTTGTAAATGCAATCTATAGTAAGAAGAATGACAGTCACTTGAGATGTGACAGTCAAAAATAGGCTAAGCAGTGACAAGATAATAAAGTTCAAACCTTGCATAGTAAAGTGGAGATTTTAACAGTGAGTTTCCTTACCCCCTTGCTGACCTTAAGGGTTTTTCAAATGCTTTTGGTAGTGTTAGACAAGGCAAATGCAATCGGGGAATGATTGTCCAAATGAAGTAACAGTGGTAATCATAGGTTCAATGTTTCTTCTTACCATTAATATTGTATAATGGAGGTAGTGGATTACATGTTTGAGCAGTGTTTTGAGACTCACCAAAGATGGGAAAATAGTGAATAATACCTTGTGGACTGTGAAGTAGTGTCAATAAGGTTGAAGGATCTTAAGAACTACAATACCATGAAACAATGAGTCCCCTGTAGTAAGTAGGAGTCCTATAGGGCATAGTTTGATTTTATAGAAGGATGCTCATGAATCTTCAAGTGATATTGAGGTGAGCTGTTTGAGATTCACTGAGAGGTGCAATACCCAGTCTTAAAGGAAGTTAGCAAAGCAGTAAATGTGCAAGAAAATTGAATCGTACACAACAAACAATTCACAATGTTATCTTCCATAATGCCTTGAGTTTGAAGACAAAAATCTCATTGTATCTTCATGATGAAAGTGGTGACCTTAATGGTCAATCACTGGCAACCATGATTTTAAAACATGCTATTGTGCTTATGGAGGCAACATTTTAAGCAAGACAATGAGTGGTGGTTTGGAACAATGGCAGGTATGAAGGACTTGCTTTATATGCATACTATGCAGTCTAGCTTAAGACAGCGTTCTTAGAAGAGATTGAAGGTGGATTATGGAACTCAAGGGTTACCATGAAAAGGATTAAAGCAAAGACTGAGATCTATTTAAAAGCCACGGTCATGAAGATATTAAAGATGTCACATGCAAAACCTAGTAGCTAGAGTAATGAATACGTGCCAAAGAGGATAGTGTGTGGGGCGATTTAGGAGATCTCCACATTATCTAATTATAGGGAAATACATCATTTATTTATTTTTAATTAAAAGAAAACATTATAAACCCTATATAGGATACATTGATACTTCAAAAGCCTCTAAAATTTCAGATTATGCAAATATATGTCAAGTAACATTCATAAGGTTTAGAAAATCTTGATCACTCTCTAGAATAGCCCATTAAACATGGGTTGTGCTTGAATGCACTACATAATTGATATAACACAACCACTCTGCATATCAACTAGAGTTATAGGATCTTTATTGCAGCAAGAGGTAATCACTCTTCGATCATGCTATAATTACATCCTATCATGTTAAACTTGAGACAACTTGAATGCACCCAATGATGATTGACACCTACATTATACAACCTGAATTAACTACATTATATGAGTGCCTCCATTTCAATCACAATATAGCCACATTAAACTTGGGTCACACATGAATGCATCCTGTATTTGTTATAGCACAACTGTGCCACATGACCAATATAGTTATGGATCACATAATTACAGTCACAAGAATTTGTTCATCCGTTGTGATCTTATGGTGATTCCACACAACAAAATATGGACATGAAATTCTCAAAACCCTTAACCTCTAAAATGAAATATGATGAGATGTTGCTTTAAAATATGATTTTCAAACCTGGAACTACAAATCTGACTTCACAACTGAATTCTGTAAAAAGACAATGACTACCCTCAACCTGGTGATATCTTCTTGAATTTTTTCTGATTTTTCCTAAGAAAATTGTCCTTAGTTCTCCACAAATTGTCTCAAGTAGAGAAAAACACTATCGCAATAAATCAGGCGCGAACTCACTTTTCTTTATGTTGGCCACAATTTGATTTTTATTTATTTTTCATGTTTGTCAAAAATTCGACAAAAATAATAGCCGACATTTCGATGAACCCCAAGTTCATCGAAATTTTGACGAACGTCGGGGATAAACTTTCAAAAAATTGGATATTACACATCAAATTTTACAAGCACCCGACGAACATTGAATTGTACATATTTCGTTGAACAGTTTCGTCATATTTTGCAATCAAATGTATTAGTGTGCAATGCAAATGGCATTAACTACCAGCCCAATCTGTGGATAGTAGTTGAGTTTGTTTATCGCCACTTTGACATAGTGATGGAATTCAGGCTTCACCAAACACTCCATTGCTCTCATGCCCTAGTCTCGATACCCAAAAGTCCTAAAATAGTGTAAATAAACTATTCTAGCATGGTAGTGTTATGAACGTAAGCTTGGCTCAAAAAGGCCTTTGCCCAGGATGCTTTGGAGCACCTCTTCTTCCACATCACTTTGCACCACAAACACCTCTTTCAATTGATCAGAAATATGCCTAAACAGAGGATTGCACTCAATCTCCTCCATAACAATATAGTAATTCGCAAAACATCCATCGCTTTGGGAGCTCACCATATTGGATGCAATTGATGTTGGGAAAGAGATGACATTACTTGAATTTATAGAATTTTGGCTAGACATTGTTGTATTCAATTCAAGATTGATGTGATGTGAATTTAATTCACATTTATGATCAAATTGTGTTGATTAGGTTGCAATTCTCCATCGGAAAGCTCGCACGTGCTACCGCTTGGTTTCCCTAAGCGTTGCATTAAATATTGATGAAATGATTGGTCCTTTGGTGGTTGTTGCTCAAGTGACGATTGGTTTCCTCTACTGATATCCATTATTGGAAAATTTTCCAATTGCCTTAACAACTTCCTAATAAACGTCTGGAATACAAGAAGCCACTAATCTAGTAACATCTTTAGTGTCTATCCAAATGGCTTTAGCCACATTATAAATTAGAAGGAGAGCATAGATGAGGGAACTTTTTTTTAAAATCTCTCGAATACATCTGGGGGTGTTTTTCGAGGAGGAATATTATTAATGATAGACTGCAATAGCTTATAATATGTGTGTTATAAAATTGAAAGATTTGAAGTATGCCAACCTGTGTGTTATGTGTACGGTTAGTTATGTTTTCTTTGAATAATGGGTTATCTATCTTTCATTTATTGCAATCTGATCCCTTTACATTAATCTGATTTGATAGTCATTATTTTCAATCTTTGAATTGATCATAGTTGGCTGTGTTTCTTCCTCCATGCTAATTTCATATTTATGACTTAGCATTTGTCATCTTTTCTATTTTCTAGTTAAAAGCACATGTGATACATTAGGATCGATTTATTCCTTGAAGATCTTGTGAGGGAGTTGTACCTAGATAAAATTCAGAGAAAAGCCACAAATGCAATTGTGTGCTTTTCAGAGTTGTTAGCTGATTCATATCAATGCTTTAATCTGGGTCTAGAGTCATTTTTTTATTCAATTATTGAGTTCCTATTTCATTTGCTAACACTAGCCAAGTGTTACAACCCTTGATTTAAATCCAATCATCATCAAGATGTATCCTTCCAAATTCTTGTGTTCTTTCAGGATATATGACTCTTGCATGAACAACACTCCATCATCATCATTAGGACGTATCCTTCCCAATCATTTTTTTTTTTGGTATATATCATTCCCACATCAACAACACTCCATCCATTATCAACCAAACTTTTCTTTTTAGCATGATCGGGGCAACATCATATTTTTCTATGGAATCTTTTTTGTGCTTGCTCACTTGCAACATCCTCCTTCCATTCTCTCTTTCTCTTCCCATCCCACCTTCCATCCATTATATTGCACCATCATCTTCCTTTATGTTGCATCATCTCATCCATTTCAAGAGCACACCCATGTTCTCCCAAACCTACCTATCCTCTTGAGGGGGCATCCTTAATCCTAATCCTCATCCTCACTCCCACCATATCTCCTCCTAGTCACTCCTTTGAATGACTGGGGAATATTTTCTTATCTAACCATCTTCTTCTTGGTGTTATGTTTTAATCTTCTTTGAAATGATGTTACTTCATAACACCATCTTAAAGAGGGGCAAAATGTAGAGACTGAAAATTGACAATTTTC
The DNA here is from genome assembly GCA_007258455.2 of Sequoia sempervirens. Taxonomy (NCBI): domain Eukaryota; kingdom Viridiplantae; phylum Streptophyta; class Pinopsida; order Cupressales; family Cupressaceae; genus Sequoia; species Sequoia sempervirens. The sequence goes on along the minus strand of VDFB02047230.1, from coordinate 634,658,769 downwards.
ATTTGGTCAATTTACCCCTAACTCAACCAATTTTGTTTCCTCTAAAATAATCAAATAATACCTTATTATTTAAATAATATTCCTTTTATCTAAGCTTTCATCCTCATTAATTTATTCTATTATCCCTTAACCCTTCTATCCCATAAATTAAATAAATAAAATCCTATTTATTTATTTATTCCCTCTCATGAGTCACATCCTCCAACTCCCCCCACTTGCACTAATCCTAATACTAACCACTCACCTAATCTCCTCTTAAGTGGTTGCACACACTTAATCCGTGATTAAATGGCTCAACCCTCCCCATCAAATCAGGCACATGGGATTGGTACCATGCCACATGGGTCTTGTCCCATCATAGTATCATTATCCCTCTCAACTCATCTCATTGTGCCACTTGGTACAATCTCATGAGTTAATAGATCACCTCTCATATCAACCCTTAATCCCATGATCAAATCCTAGCCATCCATCCATTTTCCTCCAATCCTATATATCCAAACCTTAGCCATTTTATCAAAGATCTCACTCATTTTCATTTGAGTGCCATTATGCTACTGAAATTTCATGAGCACACATCCAAGTCAAGCATCTTGGGAAAATATACACAAAGGGAGGCTTGGCATTGGATTCTATGTTGGTTTGAGCTTTCTTAGCCTAATCTTGAGTGTTTGTTTGTTATTTGAGTTTGTTTGGTTTATTGCAATTTCCATTCAATTTAGGCACAAATTTCATGCACACAATACCTATGTGCTAGTTTGAACAAGGACGAGAACATTATTAATAGATAATATACCATATAAGTGTTTGAGAATGTGTTTAGAATACACCCTTGGATTGCTATATGCATTCAGACATGGTAGTATAAGACATAGAAAATAAAACTTTAAAGGTATTTGAATTGATGTAAATTGAGTGTATTGAGGACGATAGGAGAGAAATCCAATCACAGATCGGTTCCTTTATCCATTGGGCAACAAAATTTCTACGTTTAATCAAACATGGAATAACTAAAAGTTTGATGACTTAATCAAGTCACCACAAAATACTATGCCTCTCAAAATGCACGAGCAAGTTGGGATTTACATATTTATTTAGAAATACAAAAAATGGTTGTAAAATATTAAGAGAGTCTACTTAGTAATCCTCAAGCATACCCACACATTTCCTTTATTATATTGAAAAGATACCATGCAAAGCCTTTCAAAGGATTTTACAAACTTCTAGTTGAAAAACTAAACAACATTTAAAAATGCATACCATACATAACGAAACACTCAACTAAGGTTGATTCTACCTTTGATCAACCAATATTCAAAGCTTACAAATATTATTACAAATTTGGGAGAAAACCCAAATTATTACAATACAAAATGGCTACACCCAGAACAGGAAATTGAAACCTAGGGTTTCTTGTGAATATATTTCTTCTACTGGGCCTACAATTGCTTCCCTCTATGAAAACATTATCCTCCCCTTTCTCCCTCATTTTTTATTTATTCAATAAATTGTATATATCCCTTAACCTCATCAAGAGACCTTGGGGAAAGAACCATGATCATCAGAAATTATACCAACTCCAATACTTGCTTGCATCACCTTCACATGGTTGTGCACTATGAAGTCATGTCCCAACATTAATGAGCATGTGAATGAGGAAAAAAAACCCACAAAATCTACAACAAAACTCAGCCAATAATGGATCTTCGATAGAAAGGAGGCATGTGAACAATAAAGAAGCATGGGTGTCACATTTTCCTACTTGCAGTTGTTGAGAAATGTATTTAAAATAATATTTGTATCCTTAAAGATCAAATTTGATAGTTGAGAAAGTAGTTGCAACATTAATGGTGTTTATAGTTGAAAAGACATCAATCGAGAGCATCGCTGAAGTTTTGGGCCCAAAATAACCATTGGAATAAACTTTAAATGGTTCACCATTTCGAAAAAGAACTTTTGTTGGATGTTGAGTGTAGAGCCTACCACATACCACCTGATGAAGAAAAATGATATGAAGAATGTCAAAACCTTGATCCCCGAAAGAATTCTATTAGGCATTAGGATTCAAGTCTACCACTTGCTGGAAGAAGGGGAGGAGGAAAGGGAAACATACAGATTTGAAAGAAAGCGAAGGGGAAGATGTCAGGAGTCAGGAGGAAAGCTTACGTCCTATCACATAGAATACATAAGGTAGAGGAAAGACCAAATCTCTGAAAACCAAAGTTAGACATCAGGGATCAAGGATCGGGCAAAAGGCTTATGCATTATGATGAACTGATGGTAAGAGTTAAGGAGAAAGGTTGATCCCCAAAGCCTGAAACCTTTAAAACATGCCAAGTTTAAAAGATCTCATTGGAGCTTCAACAATCGGAGTGAAGGCCTAAGGGTTCAGAAAGGAAAGTGATAAATGTTAAGGGTTAAGATCGATGATCGAAACCCAAAATACTTGTGAAAGCAATGGAAAGAAGGGGGAAAGAGGTATGATATTAGGAGTGATAAAAATGGTAAGAATGTATGCAGACAACTGAAATCTAGGAAGATCAAAAAGTTTAATACTTAGCCATTTTTTTTTTTTTGGTAAATGGGCTTGTGACTACAACCTAGAAAGGGATAAAAAAAACTATTAGAGGCATATGAGCATGATACACCATTGAGATTTCTCAAATTGATTATATTTGATGGGAAACACAAGGGGATGGCACAAAGTGACAACACAAAGCACTATAAATTCATTAATTTTTTAGGTTCCAACAAGTCCCACTTGATGTGGTAGCTTATGTCACATGTAAATATTTATTGAGAATATGCAAAAAGAGATTGATTGTGAACAAGAAAATATTGGAAGAGTTATTGCCAATGCATCACATGCAAAAGCATCTTTCTAAAAGAAAGATAAGCCCAACTTGGAACTCAACATGCACTATGATGAGTTGGATTTAGCATATGTTTTTGGAAACCTTGCATGGTTTCTTTATTGGGCTTAGTCTATTTAGTAGATGCATGGTTTGGTGGTATCAAATGAATTTATAATTGTAAGCATTATGTTGTTGGATTTTCTCCATAGTTGATAATTTTGTTCTTATGGTTGTGACATTGCAATATGACTATAATGTATGATTGAGATGGTGTTAGATCATTCACATATTCTAGAGTATGTGTTAGAGGTGGAGGATATGCTATTGGATTGACTTTAGAAGCCAATAATTCTCCTCTTTCTCATAAAATAACATGGAGACTTTGTAAATTTATTATAATTATTTTGTTGTTGAGTAATACATTGAGTGTGGTTTGGATACTATTTTTTCTCAAAAGGATTTTTCTAGGGCACACCTTGTGCCAAGTTATTTTTCTCTAATGATCCAAACTCATTTTTATTTATTCTCGCACAAGACTAATGTAGGAACAATCTATGTCCAATTTTCATTTTTTGGATATTTTATTTCACTTATTATAAAGCTTTGTCAGTTAAGGCTTTTGATCTAGTGAAATTGTGAGCCTAGTTCCTTACATTTGGTATCAAAGTGTCATGTCCTGAACTAAGATTTTAGACATATAAATACAAGATTTAAATATTTTAATAAGATCTTGTATAAACTTAGATTTTTCCTTCAAATTTACATATTAACATACAAAATCTAGAGTTTAAATGGAGCCAATCAAGCATAATAAACTCTAGAACCTTTATATTAAATAGGTCTAACTATGCATTACAATACATTGTTATGGTAGAAATAAAAAAATGAAATGTAATACAAGATTACACCTAAAACAAGTTGCAAATCACACAAGTCTAGTGCAATGAGATTGTCCTACAAGGTGAAAGGGATTTCATCCTCTGATTTTTTAAATCAAATGGTTTTTTATCCTCTATTCTCTAGCAACCTAAGGGTTTTTTTCCTTAAATTATATTACATGAACACAAGTGCTCATAGGAATGTTAGTGAGTGTTTTTGGTATAAAATGCTCATAGGAATGTTAACGAGTGTTTTTGGTATAAAATTATTGATTCCTCAAATGAAGTATTTTGGGCCCTTAATACCCAAAGAAGGATGTTAAACTCTACACTAAATTCCATGATCCCCTAATTAGTACACTATAGAGAATGGTCATACCTATTGGGTGTCATTTCCCCTTGAATCATGCTTGAGATCATGCCCATGTGTGCTTAGATGTACCAAAGAGTCATGGGGAAATTATTCCTATGATTTATAAATGTTCTCCATGTCAATGGTGCCATTATATTTTGGTATGCTAGCCAAGGAAGAGCCAATGATATCTATTAAAATAGTAGTTTGGAGATAGTGAGAAGGTCATCAAGGGTCTTAATCACTTATCATCATCAAGAGTATATGTGAATATGTGCCCCTAAGATGAACAATTATTTTTGGGCAAGAAAAAACACCTTCTAGAGTAGTTATGACATTCAACTGGGTGGATAATTGTGAAATTTTTGTGCAAGGAGGTAGGTGGAAATGAACAGTGCAAAAGGTGAGAGTATTATAGTTTGGGGGTTAGAATATTAGGTACCCACTAGGTAAGGGTAAGACCAAAACTCTAATGTGAAAGGAAATAATGTGAGGGGTCGAGGTCTAAGGGGGGACCATGGAACATATACGTTGAGAAGGGAAACTCTAAAAGTTATACAACTTACACTTAGTATTTTCAACATTGAATCCATCCACTTAGAACTTTTGAACACAAAACCCCTTTAGACACTTAAAACTTTTGAACACAAAACACCTACACTTAGAACTTTTGAAACCTTTGCAACTTCTAATACATTGGAAAGTAATTAGGGGATCATGATGAACAATACTTAGGCATTGACGTAGCTTCCCAAACTTAGGAAATGGACCTTGGGTCCACAAATGCAAATTATTTGAAAATGGGACATGACACAAAGCCTTGTGTGTCTATAGGAGGGAATGTCCTTCTTATGATATTAGCCCTTGGTTAAGTTGAGTCTCTATGTTGGTGATCTTGTTTTTAAGTGTGGAGAATGGAAACACAACAAAATGGAGATATAAATTTGTGTTTATAGAATATAGTTAGATAACTATATGGAGTTGTGCACATGATTCATTAATTGCATGCATATTCTATGGTTTTGCATGTGGTAACATGTAATGGTATTATGCTATTTTGTAATTGTATGTGGATGGATACACAAATTACATGAGGTTTCATGTGTGGATTCACGAATTGCATGTTGAAGCATGTTGTGGGTCTATGTTGCACTAGAGCTACATTTATGGGTAAATCACTTGCATGGTGTTACATGTTGCAAATTTGTAGTGTTTTGGAGTTACATGGGTAGACCTATCAATTGAATGTGAAAGCATGCTATAGATTCATGAAGGTTTGATTTTGCATGTTAATGCATGTTATAAATTCATGGATATGGGTTTGCATGTCAATGCATGTTCCAAATTTGTGAGAGTCTAGTATTTGGAATATGGATTTAATGGTTCCAAATTTTTAGTTGTTTAGGTATGTTGATGGATTCAAATTTGTATGTATAGTTTTGTAGGTTTTACATTTAATCAAAACCTATAGTTTAATAGATCTATCAAGAGTATTTTTAGAGTATAATTCCTAAGGTTGTTTGGATGATAAACTATTTATATTTGCATGTATTCTTTTATGCATGATAAGAGGAGATCGGTTATAGATTTATTTGTGGAGTGTTGGTATCTTATCATTGACTCAATTTTTTTGTGGTGGTTCTTTTGAAGTTCTTGCAGTGGATTGGTTGTAGTCCTAAAGTAGTAGATGCATTTTAGAGATATAGATAGCTTTGTGGTTATGGAGATATAACTTCAGTAGTAGATGCATTTTAGAGCTTGTATTTCTTTAGGCGTGACTTTGTCATTTGGGATTTTGTTAATTGTCTTTGTCAACAAGAACTTCTCCAACAAATATATGGTAGTGATAGATTCTCTTCTTGGTTTGGAAATGTTGGTTTTACTTTTCCTTTTAAGATATATTAGTGTTGCAATTGGATTATTTGATTGTGTTAAGGTCATGTGTGATCTTCAAATTTTAAAAGATGTATGATTATGATGTCATGAGAATCTTTTGTGTGCTTTTAGAGTTTTGCAATGACATGGTTGTATTTGAGAATCTATAATAAGTATATCACAATGCTATGGATAGCTCTAGATCACTTGTGGTGGGAGCTTTTCTACTGATGTATCATTGTGTTATGGTGGACTCTAAATTACAATTTGTGATTTTAGTATGATGTTACTTCATGGAGTATATATATTATTTGGACACAAACAATATTTTTTAGAAGATGTAAATCACAATATCGTGATAAGTTCCTAATTTCTAGAGAGAGATATTTGGTGGTGATTTGAGTTAGTCTTCTAGTCTTGAGTATAGTGGTCATTTTTCCTTGAGGAAATTTTGTATATTACAATATCGTAGTTGGAGTCCAATTAGCATGAGATGATTATTTAGGTGTTTATTGATGCTAGATAGACTTGAGTGGGGTTGGAGATCTCTTTTGTATTAGAGATCAAGTGTTGGAATAGTAACTCTCTTGATTTTGGATTTTAATAGAAAGATCATGAACGTATAGCTAGAGTTGGACATAAGTTCAACATGGACCTAATGAGAAGTTGTTCATAGAGAGAGTTTGTGTGATAGATTATCTCAAGAGAAACAATCTCATAGCCCACTCTCAAGAAGGTCCACTCAATTTTGAATGAGCTTATATATATTACCCACCTAATTTTTAGATGCATTATTTCTTTATGATATATCTTCTCGTGTGAATGAGTCTTAAGTTGTGGATGTCAATTCTAAGTATTATTATGAGGTGTAGATAGCATGGTTTTTTTTTCCTTTGTCTCCTTATGTATTCTAATGACAAGTTTGGGGAGTATAGGGGATGGCTAATGACTTTCTAGAAATATTCTTTGGTTGTTGGAATGGTTGGTAGTTTTACTTATCTTCCTTTAGTTTGAGAAGCTTACATATTTTTGAATTCTTTAATTTTTTGTTGTGTTTGATAATGGCGTTGAATGAATGTAGATATTGTGACAAGGGTTCCTACTTGTCACAATTAGAGCACTCATTTGTGTTAGTAAAAGGACATGGTATTGTTTGAAAGTTTTCTTTTTTATGGTGTGTTGTTTCATCTTGGAGGTTTGATTCATATGCTATTAGAGTTGGGATCTATGTACAACTAATCGAATCATAATTTATTTTTGAACAATTTGATGAGCATTTACTACTATTGCACTTCATTATTTTTTAGTAATGGTATTGGATGATTTGGGTCTTTAATCTCATTTTTCTATATGATGTGAAGAACCTTGAAGAGCTAAATTTTCTTAGTGAGTTGATTAAGAAAAAGAAAGTAGGCAAACAAATTTAGAGGAAGTTTGCTCTATTTCATATTGTTTTAATTTTTAAGTTTAGTGTCTGTATGTGTTCTTTAACACTATGTGAGATAGAGAACATGAGTTGCATCCTTTATTAGAGTGTTGGTAGAATTTTGGATGCACTATGGTTAGCATGGAACTAATGTTGCCCAAATAGTGAGTGTCCTAGGGAGGAATATGTGTCATCGGTCTATGGTATAAGGATCTTTAAGTTTTTTACATGTTTGTGTTTGTTACCATGGAGACAAACTTTATTCAAGTCAACACTCATATAGGGACTTAAGTTTGCAAATTGGGCTAGCTATGTGAATAGCAAGAGGTTTGCAAACTGGGCTAGCTATGTGAATAGCAAGAGGTTTGCAAATTGGGCTAGCTATGTGAATAGCAAGAGGTTTGCAAACTGGGCTAGCTATGTGAATAGCAAGAGGTTTGCAAATTGGGCTAGCTATGTGAATAGCAAGAGGTTTGCAAATGGGTATGTGTTTACCCTATTTTGGGGTACATCTTAGTTGGATTTGTGAACAATTGGTTATGGTCATTGTTCTAGCCACAGAGGTAGAGTAAATGGTGGTTACTCAAGCCTATTATGAAGGAGATTTTGGCTCTATGTTTGTGATAATTAGTGTGCTATCAACTTGTCAAGGGATATTGTATTTTATTTTTGGCATGATGGAGGATGAGAGGGTTTTGGTTGAGAAGGTGGTCACCTTGGTTATTGTTGTAGATTCTTTGATGGAGCCCATAAGAATATAGTACAATATTTATTTCAACGTGGTTGTGGGTTTCTTATCCCTTGGTAGTTACTTTTCTTTAATGACTTTTCCTTTTTTTCTTGCAAGGTACACTACAAGTGAGAAGATGATAGAAAAAAGTGTTATGTGTGCCTTGTAAATCCTAATATTTGTTTTAATAACTACTTTGTATATTTAATGTAAAAGGGTGTCCCACTTGATGTGGTAATTTATGCCACATGTAAATGTGTATTAAGAGTATATAAAGAGAGATTAATTGTGAACTAGAAAATCTTGGAAGATTTATTACCAAGAGATGACATGCAAAAGCATCTTTTTAAAAGTAAGATAAGTCCAACTTGGAACTCATCATGCACTGAGGTGGGTTAGATTTAGCACATAGTTTATTGTTGGGTTTGGTCTACATATTAGATCTATGGGTTGTTGGTATTAGATGCATTAGTAATTGTAGGGCTTCTGCTATTGGATTTTCCCATAATTGATCTCATGTTGCTCATGTCGTGACATTATAGTATAGCTATGGATAGATGGCTAAGATGATGTTATATTGTTCATGAATTGTAGAGAATGTATTGGAGGCAGGGACGACGCTATTGTATTGACTCCAAAAACTAGTGATGATCTTCTTAAAGTATATTATATGTAAGTTTTTTTCCTTCAAAAATATTGTTGTAGATCTAAACTTACATTACTTATTTCATAAAATTAGTGTAAAGTTATATTCAATTTCTATTTTATGAGTATAATTTTATTTCACACTATAATTTTCTATCTATAATTATAATCCTAGTAAAAAATTATCACCCTATAAACAACTACATAAAATCATGTTTAAAATTAAATATCACCTTTCCATTTTAGGAAGTTTTAAAAGGGAATAAAAATATAAAGAGAATCATTTGATCCCTTTGTGTCCTGTAGATTATATTACATTATAGAAGACCGCCCCACACGTGATTGTGTTAAAGGGGAAGTCTCTTACATACTCCATAATCACTGTGAAGTCACTAGTCTCCCTCTAAATTGATATCAGAACTCTGGATGGCCATGGAAAAATGCAAGAGCGCCCACAAGTGGTGCATTGATATAAGTGGTAGGCTCTGATTGCCTAAAGTTTGGTCTGTTGTCTTGATATTGGTCATTCATATCTGGTCCTCCAACAACTGCCCCAACAAGAACATTTGGATTGGGATTTACACTGAAAAAGTATTGAGAGCCTTCCTTGCATGATATGTGGCTTGGGTGTTTTGTCACAGATGGCAATGATGATCCCCTGTGATGAATGTACTTGGGAAAGTGAAGCCCATATCCCACCATGTAAGAAAGTTTCACAGGATTGTCTCCCAATATGTAGTCCACCTGCATGGCATTCATTCAAGAGACCTATTTTTCTGTCAATATAATTTATGGGAGGAGGTTGTCTCTGTACAAGTGAAACATGTTTCTGTGCAGTAAATAAGCCTTTATCTATCATATGACCAATGATTCATTTGAACCTATTTTTTCATGGAGGTATTTTGGTATTTTATGGTACCTGGAGTTTGGCAGCTGAGCGAAGTGTAGCAGGAGTAACTTCCATGTTTCCACACTGAACAAGTTGAGAAGAGTGGCCAAGGTAATTAGCATAGGCTAACAATAAAAAAGATATGGCTGTCACATGCTGCATGTTGCTCCCTCCTGGTTTGTAAATTAGCCCACCTGCAATGCACTTAAAGCTTACATATGTGCTTACTTGGATAAATACCAGAACGCCAAATTAAAAATGCTGAAATAGATCTGGTTTAGTAGTCTTCTATTTATTTTTGATATTACTGTATGGCGTTCATTACTCGTGTAACTGGGCAATATAAGACGTAGATTCATCCCAGAAAACTTTAAGTGAAAGGTAGTTTTGCCTTAAGGGTGATCCATTTGAAGTCTGGATTCCTTGTATTTTTCGCTTCTCTTTCACTGGGTTTGGTTGTTTTAGTGAGTTGCTATCCTTCCACATATATAATTATACACTAAAATAAATTACAGTATTATTTGTAATTAGATATAGGAACACAAGTTAATGTTGATATTTACAAAGAGTTAAGAGATTAGGAGTGTCTATTTTGCTAAAGTTGTTAGGACATATGATCTTGGTCTCATTCCTTATGGTGTTGGGTGTCTTGCACTCAACGAGACTTGATCTCTAAGCTCATTCAAAATCATTCAACTTCACTTCAACAACAAATCAAAGATTTGTTACATTTTTTATCAACTATTAGACTTGTTACTTTTTTAAAAAAAGTATGATTCCTATTACACTTCAATACTATACTAACACTCATTTTCAATATCGCGCTCTAAATTCAAACTTCATTTGCCTTTTCCAATCACTTATCTTTTCTATGATCTAAAAGACTAATTTGCTCAAATGATCAAAAGTGGGTCAAGATTGGTCTATAAAAATGGTTAAAGTACTAAAGTTAAGGACATTGTGCATACACTTTGACATCATAGAAAACACTTAACACTTGGATTGTGGTCCTCTATTGTTGCAACATCCTACACCAACACCTAGGTTTTTTTACCACATGCATTCAAGCTTACCTTATCTAATTATTGAATCAGATTAGAGATCTAATTAAGGCAAATTTTTATTAGACACTAGTTTTTTTCTTTTTAGACATTATAGATGCAAGAGATTATATCTATTACAAAATGTTTTGTCATAGAATTACAAATGATACTACTAAAATACCACCAATCATATTAAACTCCAACCATCATAACAACACTAGTGGACCTAAACATACATAGCTATGTACCCATTCAAATAAAAACATACAAAAAGAACAAAACCCCATGCATTATTGTGCTTAATAAAAGGATAATGAAATACATAAATATGAAACTTGTCCCTTATCTAAAATAGACATGCTCTCTATACAATTTCATTTCTAACTCTAGGTCAATGTGAACTTCATATACCTTTTATCTATAAATTCTCAAAGATTTCTTTAACATTTTGTTTAAAATGTTTCAAATCAAATTTGAAAATATATAATTAAGAGTGAACAATAAAGAATATTAAATTGTTTTGTAGTTTTAATACTATAAAATATAAAAATTATTAATTTCTTAATGTACTATATTTTCTATTAATTTGTATTACAATTTCCAAGTTTTAATAAAATAATAGTTTAATTTTTAATAATTTGTATTGCAATTTTTATTAATATAAAAAATATTTTCTTTTATAATATAATTATTTGATCAAAATTTTGACACAAATTGACTTATATATAATAGTTAAATAGGTTTAATAGTTGTGATGACTATTATAATTTAAATCACTAATTTTTTTAGTAAAAAGTGTTTTTGGCGTGACTAGTCATCAAAAAAAGAAGAATTATCATTAAAAATGATCTAAAACATCAATATAAAAATACATACATAACTATTTTTTATTTGAATTAGAAATTATTAGACATACTTTACAATAAAAATCATTTATTTAATCCACAATATTAGCACTAACAAAAATATTATTGAACTGATATAATTGTAAATATAAATAATGAAAACAAGTATAAAAAATTATTGAACTAACATAAAGATAAATATAAATAATAAAAACAACTATTTAAATTATTTACTTTTAACCATAAGCAACTATTTGTTTGGGTGAAGAGGATATAAACAACAGTTTATAATTTGTTTACTTTCATAAGCAACTGTTTCTTGTTTATCTAAATGCTGGTAGATGTGACAACTAAAAATATTTTTCAAATCAAAATTTAGCCATCCCAATCTTTTTTTAAAAGCAAATCATATGATTACTGTACAAATTAAGATAAAATATCATATGATTAGTGTACAAATGAAGATAAAAGAGAGTTATTTACCCGGAGTGAATGGCACATGAGCAGATGTTGTCTGGGGCAACAGAGTACAAATGAAATCATCAGCGTATTCCTTGTATGTTTCCAGAGAGGATACCCTCCCTAACAAGAATTCCTGCATAATAATACCATTTGGTTACTGCCAAAAAAAAAGCAGAAGTACTGGTAAAAGAAAGATGAATATGCAGCTGTACAATGTCGATGATGTAGTAAGTAAATGAAACACCTTAGATACAAGAACATTGATTCCAGCATGTTTGTTGTCCCATCCAAACTCGTTAATGTTTTCATCAGCTCCCAAGATCTTCCCATTTGTTTGAATGTAGGTGATATATGAATGATTCTTGCTTGCCTTGTGCAGCCATGCTGCACCCCATAGCAACTCGTCCTGTAAGACAGGACAAAATGAGCTTTTTATACATTCTCAAGATCTGTTATGAAGCTTTCATGGCTAGACAGGAAAATATAGACCCACAAAAAATGGCTAAGTTGACAAAATAAGCTTTTGTACATTCTCAAGATCTGTTATGAAGCTTTCATGGCTAGACAGGAAAATATAGATCTACAAAAAATGGCTAAGCCGACAAAATGAGCTTTTGTACATTCTCATGATCTGTTATGAAGCTTTCATGGCTAGACAGAAAAATATAGACCCACAAAAAATGGCTAAGTTTCCTTTGTGAAGCAAGCAAGCATAGGTTTAAGATTAGAGGTATGCCGTAGAAGTGATGCTGCATTGTCCTATGCTTAACCAAGTAAGGAGAGACAATAAGGCATGAAGATTTGATAGTTTACATGGCTTATTGAGTTTGCCTGCTAAAAGCAGAGATTCAGGCTAGAGATGTTTTAGAACATCAAAAAGTTAAAAATTATAGCTATCTACGTACTTGGTATCCATCAAAGTCACAGTAGAAAGGACAAACTCCTGCTTTGAGGCTGTCACTGTAGGCTCCCCTGTATTTGTCTGCAAACTGGAACACCTGTTGCACAAGTTAAGTTAAAGTGTGGAAGTAGGTAGAAGTAGGAGGTATTTTCTACAGTGTGTCAAGTTATGATTGAATATCAGTATTCAAATGTTTATTTTTTAGTCAAAACTCATGGATGATGAGTAGTTCTTAGCACAATCTGTCATAAAAAATGAATGGTCCACATAAGGAAAAACCCTTTTTTTTCCTTCAATCAAGGAGTTAGTATAAAGTTGCAGGATTGGTACCCTGACTGCAGTCTTGAGAAGCAGTTGAGAATAAGCAGTGTCTGATGTTCGAAACACAATGGATGCAGCAGCCAATGCTGCAGCAGTTTCGGCAGCAACGTCGGAGCCAGGATTATCTTTGGTGATCTTGTACACTGTTCTAGGGGTGTCCATGTCTTCTGGTCTCTCCCAGCAAACATGATCTGCATTAGGATCACCTACCTAAAGTATAAGCCACAAACAAAAAATAATGAGATAAGAATTCAAAACCAAAGTCTGTACCACTGAGACATATATAGTGCATATTAGACCATCCATTCATATTTGTGAGTTCAGGTTCACCCAAAAGATCAATCCAAGTTCTTTAGGAGAACCTCTTCCAAGCTAAAGTAAGACATGTAAGACGTGTGCACAGAATGCAGGACTATATCTCACAACTAATACTTGTAGACCACTTTTCACTGCAACTATGACAATGCATTTACTTGTTTAGAAGATTTTTCATATAGAAGGATATAAAATTTTGACATCAGCTACAAATATGAAATGAGATTTTAATATCACCAGTAGCATTTGAGGTTGCAGGAGCTATCAAAGATTGGTTTTTTAAGAGTTTAAATGTAAGAAAAATGTTAATGTTGGTCCAGAGGAATGAAAGACCTGCACATATACTGTGTCTGGGTGTACTGTGGTCTTAAGGAGATAATCTGTGGCCCAGCGTACTGAAGCTTTAGCATTCTGTAGTTCACTGCCCATGAAGCTTCCGAACTCTATGACACTCCATGCAAGCATTGTGGTGGTGAAAGCCAAAGGGAAACCAAATTTGATGTTGTCCCCTGCATCATAGTATCCTCCCACCAAGTCAACCTGCAATACTCCTCACATGATCAAATCAAATTAATCAGTTTATAATACATAGAATTCAGAAACTAAAAAGCCCATTGCTTTGTGGGCTTTCTTGTATAAGAAAGACTTAAAGTTTTGAGTTCCCAAATCACCCCTAAATGGGCCCATTTGTGAACTTCTAGATAAATACAACATTCATATCTCCCAACAGTTTTTCAAAAATAAAGCTTACTTCTTCAGCTGAACCATCTGAGAGAGCAGAGTCTCTTCTCCATTTGATGCGTTGATTTGGAGGCAGTTTTCCAGATCTCTGACCTTCAAAGAACAGAATGCACTTTGACAGAGCATCTCCATAGTCATGGTGTGAAGATGACATTTCATTTCTATAGATTGAATGTGAATGAGCAGATGCTCCTAACATAAACAAGATTGCTAGTAACCATTGCAGTTGCAGCTGAGCCGTATGAAGCATGCTTTCAGTTGGTTTCACACAAACCAATGAGATTAGGGAGTTAGCAGAAAAAGTGGGTAGTTTTCTGCAGACTGAGATTGAGTGTAGGAAATCCCATATACCTAATGCCCATTGCCCAGAATAGATTACTACTGTCGGGACTAATAGCACAGTGGGCGTTGGATACCTTGATGAGCACGGGCAATGATAGTTTCAACAGTCACGAGATTTTCTAATGCCAGAGATGGTCATTGGTCAAGACTGTATTCCCAACAAAAAAACTGTCAAAAATTAAGTTGTTTTCATTCTAATTCCAACGGTTATTCCATAGATATCTATGTTTGCGTACCGTTGCGTTCTACACGGAAGTAGGTTTTCTGTGTTTGTTACTGAATCGGAGCATGCACAGCTATAGGGCTCTAAATCTGCTAGGGGGTGAACAATTGTGACGTCTCAATCGCTTGAAAAACTTCCGTTGGACAAACTATGGGCTTAAAGCTCAAAGTCATCTAGGTAGTATTTTTTAAGCTAGGTTGATAAACTGTGTTTTCCTAATCTTTATTTTGAGCTTTTGAGGCTTGAAGCTACATCTGAGCCTATTTTAAAGTCAGTATCAGTCAATGGAGAAATTCTAAAATTATAGGTAGGGAAGGGACCTAGTACCTGAGGATGTTTCAATAGTTGTGATAAAAGTTGTTTATATAATGTCTAATGTTTTTATCAATATTGGACCAATAGTTGTGACTTTAAAGTTGTTAGCGTTGATGATGACTACCCATAATTAAACAAAATGTATTCCTTTGATCTAAAAAGCAACCAATCATGTGATTCCACATCAACGCTCAATAAAACGTGTTGTGAATTCACAAGTATTGGTCTCACTTTTTTTTTGGGCCTTTTTGGACACCTTGACAAAAAGCATGTTGATGTGTTGTCATATTTGATGATGTGGCCCTAAAACCTTAATTATAAGCAGGAGACTTGCCAAGTAAGCTGCTGTAAAAAATTGGGAGTGATTTGAAATTTCCACATAGGATAATTAGAAGTGCAAAGTTAGGGTGCACAACTACTAGGTCCTCTCCCCTATTTGATATGAATTTTCTAGAGTTAGTTTGAATATTTTTGGAATAGTTTAAGGTAAGGATTTTTTATCTATCTTTTGGATATATTATATGATCCATGTAGGATGAACAAGTAAAATAAAAGAAATGTATTTTAATTTTTTTATTAAAAATTATTTGGAGGAAAAATGTCTATTTTCTTAAAGTTAAGATTTTTTTCTAATTTTAGTTTTTTTAAAGTATTTTTAATTAATTTTTTTATTGGCATGTTGATATTTTTTGAAAATATTAAATTTGTATTTATAAAATAATGAAAAAGTAGCTCTAATCATAATATAGATTATAACAGGGGTTCATCTCATAGTGCAATGGTAAAGTGGTGGCATTGTTGTTGTGGCCATCAAGGTTTAAACCTCCGCTAGGCCATTGTGCTCAAAAGATTTGACCTACAACAATAATGTTGTTGTTGGCGTTCATGCCATGTGCGTTGAGATTGTTGTTGACATTCATGCCATGTGCCAAGTGTTCATGTCTAAGGTCCAACCTCTCGCTAGGCTAGTGTGCTCGTGGACCTTGTGCCCCTATTGGGCTACCATGCTCACGGGTTTGGGTTGTTCAATTGTGTTCATGTTGGGGAGGAGGTCCCCCATTTATGGCCTCCATTTCAGGGTGTTGGCCCCATAAGCACCACATTAACAAAAAAATTTAAAAGAAGATTATAATAGAAACTAAAACTATTTTATGCTATTTTAGCTTTTTTTTGTGGTTTAGATTGAAACCTTGTATGTCAAAATTTATTCAAAGTATTTGTCATCTAACAATTTTAGTTTATCTTATGTTGTTTGAAATTGTATAATATGAATAACAATGTCACTTATTTATCCAACATGACACTCGTCTTATTTTATATCTACATGTCTACAAAATTTGAATATAGAAAATATTTGCAATTAGGTTTTCAATATTTTATGTTGTGTAAGAGCAAGACAACAACCATGACAATCCAAGAGGAAACATCCAAAATGCAATATCACTTAATAGGATAAACTTGAGAACTCCAACATAATATGTTGCAAGGATCATGTACCACTTCCACAAGAAGCATTGCAAATTATGATTGGTATTCTTTGACAAGTTGCATTCAAATTGTAAACATTTTTTAACCTTGTAAGCCTATTATTGTCTATAATATGACTAACTCCCAAGACTATTTTAAAACTTAGTTGCTTACTAAAATTTCAATTTGGTAGCTTTATTGAATAGGGTAAGATGTTTTATGGTAGCATTTTGGGGTAGAGAAGCTTCAAGAACATTTGGTGGCCTATCAAGGCTTCATCAATCTATTTGACATGTGCAATAAGATCTCTTGAATCTAAATCTTACTATTATTATGTCATGATTGGTGGGTTTTCAATAAGATATTATTTGGTTATCTCATTAATTTTTAATATCTAAGATTATTTTGTAGCTTATCATATCTCATCTCTATTATCCATCTTGCAATGAACTATAATGAATTATGTTTGTTTGGTGCATTTGATTTTAATTTTGTTTAAAATACATAGGTTTGTTGCCTTAATTTTTGTTGTAGATATTATACACTCAAAAAGAAGTTAAAGAAACTAATTTTTAATCCTCTTATCCTTGCATATTAATTTTTCCTTGGAAATTATGTGTAGGAAAAAAATGTTCTTCCAAAGTTTAGGGTTTTCTGCAATTTTATTTTCTTAAAAATAGTTTTGACTTATTTTTTTATTGGTGTGTTGATATTTTCCTCGTGAAAAAGTTAAATTTTCATTTGTAAAAATAACAAAAAAATAATAATTGCAATCATAATGCAAGCTAGGGTAAAAACTAAAAATGTTTATAATTTGTTCTAACTTCTCATTTCTATGGTTTAGATTGAAATCCATGCAAATAAAAAATTATTCAAACTTTTCAATGTATAATGATTTCAACTAATTTTCTGGTGTTTGAAACTATAAAGTATGAATCACAATGCCACATGTTTATCTAATATGTCACTTGTCTATCATGACATATCTACATCTCAAATATAAAAAAATATTTGTAGCTAGATTTTTAGCCCTATTTTTATTATTTGATTTTGTGCAGGAGCAAGGTGGTGGCCATGGCACTGATATGAGTTCCAACATGCAATATCACTTAACAAGATGAACTTGAGAAATACATCACAATATATTCCAAGAGATCTTGTACAACTTCCATAAAAAGTGAACTGTAAATTATGGATGTAGTTCTTTGATAAGATACATTCAAATTGAAAGCATTTTTAATGATGTAATTCTACTTTTTATCCATAATATGATTAACTCCCAAGACTATTTTAAAACTTTATAGGTTATTTATGTTACAACTTCTATAAGAAGCATTACAAGTTATGGATGTAATAATTTGATAGGCCACATTCAAATTGTAAGCATTTTTAACGTTGAAAGTTTCTTATTTGTCTATAATGTGACTAATTTCCAAAACTATTTTAAAACTTTATAGGTTACTTATGATTTTTTGATTTGATAGTTTCATTGACAATTGTAGATTATTTTTATGGATAGAGGATCTTCAAGTAGGTTCGGTGGCTTGTCAATGCTTCTATCAATCTATTTGACCTTCATGGCAAGATTTAATGACTTTGAATCTTGGTATTTTTTTGTCATAATTTTGGTTTTTTTATAAGATATTATTTAAGTATCTCATTAATTTTTACTATATCTAGGAGAATTTTGGAGCTCATCACTTCTCATCTTTGTTATCAATTTTGCAAAGAAGTAATCAATTGTGTTTTCTTGGTGCATCTAATTTCATTTTTTCTTTAAATTTATACCTGTTTATTTCCTTGTGTTATTTTCATAGATTTCCTATGCCTAAAGAGATGTTGAAGATTCTTAGGAAAATTGAATTGGTGTAAAGTATAACTCATTCTATTCAAGCTATTATTAACAAAAGGCATCAAGGATTTGAAGATTTGAGTGTTCCAGTACTATTTTTTTGGAGTTTACATATGTGGCAATGGTTATGCATTGGTAACTTGTAAAGCTTTATAAAATAATATTGAGTTCTTATAAACAATTAGTTCTATTGACAACTTTGGATTAGTTTACTTTCTTTTGATCTAAACAATTGTTTTTGTGGCTATTGGGGCTTCTACCAATATATTTGATCTATATAATAAGATCCCTTGACTTTGAATCTTGGTATTACTCTATCTTGATTATAAAATTCTTGTTAAGATTTTTTATTTTAACAATTGGTATAACTCTTAAGAACTATAGTTGTGAGTTGTGTAACAAAAATCACAAAACATGAAGAAAAAAAATAAGGTAGCTCCATATGTATAAGTATTTTTTAAGTTTTGATATTGAGTTCCTTGTCAACAAAGTTATCATAATTCTTAAAATTCCTTTGTAAATGTATTTATTCCATTTTTATCTTCTAATTTAGCTACATCAAATATCTAGTCGT
This sequence comes from Sequoia sempervirens, assembly GCA_007258455.2. Classification (NCBI taxonomy): domain Eukaryota; kingdom Viridiplantae; phylum Streptophyta; class Pinopsida; order Cupressales; family Cupressaceae; genus Sequoia; species Sequoia sempervirens. The sequence goes on along the minus strand of VDFB02047230.1, from coordinate 634,639,718 downwards.
TTATTTGGATAAATGGTTTCTTTGAAGGTGCTCATATACATGAAAGTAATCATAATTTATAAAGTTATTGATGCTTTTGTTATTTATATGATTTAGGAGTAAATGTTTGTTGTAAGAGATGCAAAATTGTTTATATTCACTATTCTTTTGTATCAATTTTGTTGTATACTTTATTAAAATTATTACTTGATAATTATGAATAGATATGCTACTTCTATATCTAACTAAAGATGTTTTTTTTGGAAAGTGGGACATTTATGAGGAATTTTCTACTCTATGAAAGGGGCATATGTTAGGTAAGTTGCATGTCTACACATGCAACTTGTAGTTTTTGTTGTGTTTGATGATTTTCTTTGATAAAAAACTACAATCTTATGTTTGGGTTGTTATGGAAGAAACATTAGGACATTATTTGTGTTTGCTTATGTATTATTTATATTTAGAGAATTATACTAAAGAATAAATTTATGTTTAGGTTGTTGTTATGGAAGTTTATGTCTTGTACTTGGATGATTATCCTTGAAATTTGGGACATCCTGATTTTTGCATGAAATCACTTATTTTTAGAAAAACTAATGATTTAAGTCTTGAGATGTTTCATCTAAAGGGTTTTAATTGAAGAGGGTTAGATAAGGCCCCCTTAGATCAAACCCCTTTGGATAGAATGCCTTTAGTATTAAATCATACCCACAATGGAGTCTCCTTTGCACCTATCAAAATGTTGGCAAAAAAAACACTTTTTCTTTACCTTTTAAGGGATTAAATAAAGTCATTTAGAAATTGTATTTTACAAGATCGTAGCCTTCAAATCGATCTTTCCAAAAAGTATAGTTTTGATATATTTTCATTTTATCATGAATTTAATTTTCATTTTTTACTGAACAAGGTTTTCACCGAACATCAAGTTCTCCACTCTACAAAGGTGGAAAAATAGTAAACCATTGTAAAAAATTCAAAAAATACCTTTTCCCTAGGTATTGATGTCCTTGTTTCATCCAAAAAAAATGGATTTCAATATATATACAATTTATGTTTGATGGCATACACCTATGACCAAATTATAGTTACAATGACTTCAAAAATTAATTCAAAAAAGTATGTAACAAAAATTTGTGAAAAAATATCCTTACCCTAGATATTGATGTTAATAATCCATGTATTTTAAAATTATAATTTAATCTTTTTCTAGAAAATTTTTTTATGTTTGATGACATAAACGTTACTTTCTAAAATGATGTTTATTGTTTAAAACTAGTTATTAAAGGAGATGTTGAAAGATTCATGATTTATTTCAAAAAAATTAAAAAATATATATTTAGAATCTACACACAAATTTCCATAAATCACAAGTTCGCGTCATCTTCAAATTCTTAATGGTTTAGTTGCTATAAGTTTCAAAAGGTGACTTGATTTAGTTAAAATTGTTGATATAAATGTTCATCTTGACCAAAAAGTGAGACACAGTATTGTGATTTCACCCTTGCTTATGTATTATGTATTTAGAGAATTATACTAAAGAACAAGTTTATGTTTAGGTTGTTGTTATGGAAGTTTGTCTTGTATTTGGATAATTATCCTTGAAATTTTGAATTTCCTTCTTTTAAATTTGTGTGAATTACAACTCATTATTTTCAAGCTATGATTTACAAAGGCATAAAGGATCTAAAGAATTGACTATTGGTACTATTTTGTGTGAAGTTTACTCATATGACAAGAAGTTTTGTATATGGTAGTTTGTAATGATTTTTACACCAATATTGAGTTCTTAAAAAAAAATCACTGTGCAATTTAGATTAGTTTCCTTTATTTTGATCTAAACAATAGTTTTTCCTAAGATAATTTTTGTAAAGAAGCTTCAAAGGTGTTTATTGGCATATTCAAGCTTTTGTCAATCTATTTGACTTACACAAAAATATCTATTGACTCTAAATCTTGATACTACTCTATCTTGATTGTAAACTTCTTGTTGTCCTTTGATTTTTGATAATTGGTATCTTTTAAGAATCATAGTTATGAATTGTATAAGAAAATTTATAAAATGGGAAGAGAAAATTTGAGGTACCTCCATATCTGTAAGTATTATTTATGACATAATTTTAAACTTAGTTTCTCAAATACAAGAAAGTAAGATCATAATTGTTAAATTTGTTTTTTAAATATAGTTATCTCTTATCAATATACTCCATTTTTATCTTGTAATTTAGTTTGTGTGGTTTGAAAACATTTGTGTGTCATGGATATACTAGGTTTTTTAAGCTATTGCTCTAATTATTTATGTCACATGATTTCTATTGTTTTTATGTTGTACATTTCAACTACTTGTCTATAGTGCAAATATTTTTGCAATAAACTTGAGTATTTGAGTTGCACTTCTAAATACATGCTTATAAATACTATAGAAATTCCATAACTTCAAGACAATCCTTATTGACTATTTCATATTGTTCAACAATTTAATAATGATTTATATGTTACTTTGGTTTGAAAGCTTAATTTAAATTCTTTTTTAGTTCATCAAATTTAAGTGTTGTGTGTAATTATAGTATCCATGCAATAGATTATACTTATAGATTTTAGGTAGTCAAGTTTATTTTTTATTTAATTTTAATATTAGTTTCTTAAAGTGAACAATTTTATTTGTTCAACTCTTTTTTTAGATTTTTTTAAATAATTTTTCAAGCATGTTGGTTTGGTTTTTGATATTTAATCATGGATATTGTTCATGTAGTATGGATTAAAAGTCCGTGAAAAATCTTCTTTATTGATATTGTGTTGCATGTATTGACTAATAACTTTTTCAACAATTTTAACAATTTTTCCCTAAGACAATTCCATTTGAATTGTAGTTTGTGTATCCTAAGTTCTAATGAGATGTTTTAATATGTGTTGAATTAATTTACTTTAAAAACATCCATTTGTTCAAGAGATGTCAATCATTGATTTTCTCACATTCTTGAAAGTATTTTTGTCTTTTTAATTTTTATTCATTGAGGAATAATTAAACTATTTTGAATTATTTGGTATGATCTATCTAAGTTTTCAAGCACTATTCTTTTTTGCTTGAATAGTTGTCATGATCACTTTTCCTCTCTTTATGTGCTAAAAGTTTATACTATTTGATCACATGCACTTCACTTTATCATATTGAGACATTTTATTATTTCATTGATGACCATAATATGAATATCTATCATATATCATTTTGGTAAGTGAGGATGATATCATTTTGTCAAGTTCTATGACTAGTGGTTTCTTTATAATTAGTCTACATCTCTTGCAAGGTAAACAAATGTGCCCTTGGATTTTTATGTTTTATGGAGTAAGCACACTATTTTGCTCAAGATTAACTACCATTGTGCATATCGAGCACCCAACCATTATAAGCTAGTCGTGTCACCTATGACAAAGACTACGACTACACTACAACTCTTGATTGAGTTAGTCTTTTTGAGTGTTGAAGATTTCTAATAAATAAGGGCAAATCAAGGTTAAAAGGTATTGAATGTTAGAGAAGAATTATAATTACAAATACATTAGGAAAGATTATATTGTACCTTAATGTTCAAGTATTGGAGATTTTTTTTCACAAATAAAATAGGATAGATGAAAGACATGCTTGAATGTTAAAGAGAATTTCCAATGAACAGATAGAGGAAATCAAAACTCAAAAAAATGTTCCATAATTAAATATTTAAAAAATTATAACAAACAAACTAAAGAAAATCAAGATTAAAGATACACTAATATTTATTAACTATTAAACTTACATTCTATTGATTACCATACATGATCTCATCAATATTAAATTCAAATACAAATTTTAACTAATAAAACATCAAATCTTAACGTTTATAATTATTAATCACACGACGAAGTGGGGGGCTAGCTTGATTGGTTAAAGCATCTTGTTGCAGGTAAGAGGTCGTGAGGTCTAGTTTCCTCCGTCCCCATGTTATCGAAGGGCAATGTCGCAACAATTGTCACCAGTCACATGAAAAAAGTTTACAAAACACACTATAATTTATAGAAGGCTAATCTAAAAAAATAATTAATCACACAACAATCACCATGAAACTCAATATACACCTTATCCACCTTGGGGCTTGGTCAAGAAATCAAAATTCTATTTATATGCACAGCCACTTTAGTTATCCTCCATCTCCGGCTTGGGCCCCCTACATGTGCCTCTGCAATCTCCTTGTCTTTCCCATGAAGTTTTCTATGGACTATGATTATCTTTGTGTAGACCACGTTGACTAAGCTCTCCAAATCATGTGAATGTTATCTTTGGCACATAATGTCGACAAAACAAAGTGTCCATTTATGATTTGGCATTCCATTCCACATCCCAATTCATTCTCAATTTCTTGCCATCTTATTTCTCAACATACAATATATTCTCAATTATTCGATTCTTTCGACATCATTAATAATTTGACGAGCAATGCAGGCCTTTAATAAAGCCTTTAGATGTGACTTCTTGTCCCCAAGCTCTTTGTCTTTAAGTGAGTTGGCTGAAGTAGAGTAGAGAGCATATGATGTTCTATCTTTAATAAGAGAGTTGGCAGATGGCAGAGCAAATGAGGCAATTATGAGGACCCACGTCTACAACGACTACTTCAAAGAATGCCACACACGTGACCAACACATATATTATAGTTATTATTTCGTACTATTGGATAAAGATCGAATAAGTTCATGTGTTGAAATGTGCACTAAATTATTGGCTTTCTTTTCATTGATTTTCCATTTCACCATTCTAGAAAATAAATAAAGGAATTTCCTTACAAGAATCTATAGCCTAAATAAAGGCAAATCAAGTAAAAAAAATCAAAAGAGTTTAGCCAAAGTAAATATTTTAGAAATATGAGTTTGGATTAGAAATGTGTATTCAATTGAATTTGAAAATAAAATGAAATGATAAAAAGTAAATGTGTATTTTTATGATGATGAAGAGGAGATGAATTTTATTATGATAGAACTTTGATATCTAAAATTTGATGATGGTGAATAAAACAAGACGACAAGATTCTATGAAAACATAATTATTTATATTCCTAGGTCAAATCTATGGGTGTGAAATTGATCTTCACACTTGCAATATTTAGACACATGGAAATAAACTTTGAATCTACAAATAGAGATTTACCTTGATATATGGACTTGCAATAAAGATTGGCAGTGTTGGCAAACACCTTCGAGAGTTTGCTAAGCAAAGAGTTGGCAAACACTTTCAAATCCCTTTAACTAGTGAAAAATGATGATGTCAACAATATGAATTGATGACATCAATAGCTTATAGATTATATTAGCACTCCAAATGGATGACATAAGCAACAAATTCAACATGTTGAAAAATGGAGTAAACTATTATAATGAAAACCTAAGTAGATAGTGAATAAATTTAAAATATTGATTAAAGTATTATGTGATTATATTATATTAGTTTATAGATTATATTAGCACTCCAAATGGATGACATAAGCAACAAATTCAACATGTTGAAAAATGGAGCAAACTATTATAGTGAAAACCTAAGCAAATAGTGAATAAATTTAAAATATTGATTAAAGTATTATGTGATTAGCCTTTTAATTATATTTTAGGAGAATCATGTAATCAATAATATTGACAATAAAATTAGCAAGCTCATTAAATCAAACCCATAACACTAGACGGATGTGGAGAAATCCTTTTGGAGAAAACTATACCACTAAAGAGAGCACAAGCTTGTATTAACCATAATAATAATGTTGCATTAATACATCAAATCTAGCTACTTAATTTGAAAATATTCCAATAACATTGAAGTACTCAACCTATAAAATACCATTATATAACTATCCTCAACATCTAATTTTTCTCCCATTGTTGGTTTTGGAAAATACAACCATGAAATAGCTAGTGAATAATAGTGACGCTAAAAATGCAAACACTCCTAATATAACAAGGTCAATGCCTAAGAGTAGCATTTGCATGCTTAACTTTTGCAAAGTGCAAGAGAAAAAAACCCTTGGTAGGGTTTTGGACTACGTCCATTTTAACTCCACGAGGGACTCATGCCATATCAACCTAACTTCTAAGCATACTTTTAAAAGGGAATTTTCTTATAAGATACATTGTGAGCTATAAAGTACTCTCACTATTTACATGTGTCATCAAAATTTAGAATTAGAAGAATATCTTCTCAAAGAGTTTCAAAATTCGCACTTAATAAAAGACTTTTAGAACAAACTTTTAATACAATGATTTTTCATGAATAACTCCAAAACTAACCTCTTTTCATGAATTGCTCCAAAACTAACTGCTTCAACATTCATAACTAAACCATTTGATATGAACATCATTATAAAAGACCAAACATCCTAAAAATGAGAAAATGAGCAAACTTGTGAACTACATTATCAAAAGATTGTCCAAACAAAAATGACCCAACAAAAAAAATATAACTAAAAGCCAAACCAACCTCCTTTTCATCCCCTTGGTAGTTTTTCCTCTCCACTTGGTAGTCTGTCCTTTCCACCTCTCAAGCAATTATTTTCCAATACACCCATCGAACCAAAATTCACCCTTAGATCTGGTAAGAATTTTGATATAGCCATACGGCCACGAGACAAAGCCATTGCCCACAAAAATAGATCCACGTCATAGGAATATTTGTAGTCGCTCTCACACATAAGGATGACCACGAGGAGCTTATAATTGTCATACTCGCATCTCACTAACGTGGAATTGTAGTTGGTAAAGCAGTTATGACATGGCACTTTAATGACATGGCACTTTAATGACTTTTAGGGATAGAAAAAACAGAACCAATCTTGTCGCTACCAATGAAAAGACACCGTACTGTAAAGTCATGAGTGGTACCCTGAGTATCCAAAGGAACGTTGCCTTCATCAGTTCCAGCTCACAACCGACACTCTAATGGCACAAACATGTAATTAAGGGTATTTAACTTGGGTACGTTTGTTTCTGCTGTATCAATCAGCAATCAGCAACATTGTTTTATTTCTGATGTGTGAACATGCAAAAGCTAAATGCCTTACAGAGTAGATTGCTTACATAACTCAGTCCCCCACATTCTTTTGCTGTTGCAGATTCATAAACAAGCATTACCTGCATGTGAAAAACTCTCCATCCTGTCAGTGAGAAGGGCCACGTCAATGGGTGTAGGAGTTTCTTTAATTTTATTCCACTGTCCAGCTCTACATTCACGTGCCCTGAATGAGACATGGTGGGTTCCTTTAAAGGTTTAGGAGTCAGTCAGTACGCCTTTGGCTCTTCACTCTTAGATTAGTACAAAACACTTGGTTTGGATTATACCCCTGCTAACAACAATGTAGGCCTACTCACCTAGGGAACACTACAGAGTGGTAGGAATTTTACCCAATGCATTCCATCTCCCAATGCCTAAGGAAGATTTGCCCTAAAATTTGGCATATTTGTATGCCTAATCATTGCTTAAATTATAGAGTAACATGGAACTTATCATTGCTTAAATTACAGGAGACCAGCAAAATTAGAGGTAGAGGCCAATCTTACCTTAAAGAGAGGACAAACATAAGGGAGGCTTTTTGTGATGAGGGCTACACAAGGTTGCCGAAGTCAACCGAGGATCATCCACATCATCACTTGTCTGGCAAATCCACGAGGTGCCCACTTTGTGACATAATATATATGTGGATTCCATGTCTGCTCTCTGCAACTGCACATGCATCAGTTCAGACGTACAAATGCTCCTCCTTCAAGGCTTCTGGGTGACTTAGCTCATCCAATGCATTGATCACATATCTGTTAAGTTCACACTCAGCGGTCAACAGTAGACCACTGTGAAGTGATGTGAAAGAGAGAAAAACAGTATGGGGTTTAACAAATTAATTGTATATTATTACTAACATTGAAACCCTCCTCATCGTAAAGGGTGTCCCTGACCCCACACTCCTACTCGGAAAAGGTGAATTGCTATGACTGTCCAATAGTTACATTCTTGCCAGTAAATTTATTTAATGAAAATCTACCAATGCATTTGAGGGAAGGAATCCTATGATCACTCATTCTTCTGCTATAAGAGGAAGCAGCACCCACATTGCCAAACTTGGTGGTGGTAGTTGTTGCTGGTGCAGCTCTTATTTGCATTTGTTTAATAGAAGCCAAAATGGGAATGGGGATTGTGTTTCAGAGGACCCAAATGATGTTAGGCGTGGGCTTATTAATTTTGTTAGCAGCATCACCCACAGCAGTGTCAGCAGGCCATAACTACAGAGATGCTCTGTCAAAGTGCATTATGTTCTTTGAAGGGCAGAGATCGGGGAAAATTCCTGCAAATCAGCGCATCAAATGGAGAAGGGACTCTGGTCTTAGAGATGGCGCTGCAGCAAATGTAATCTTCTTTTTGTTTCGATACATTATATTTTGAGCATTGTGAGTTAACATTCATGTTTTATGTTGATTTTGTAAGTGCATTGTTTTGATGTGCAGGTTGACTTGGTGGGAGGATACTATGATGCAGGAGACAATGTCAAGTTTGGTTTTCCCATGGCTTTCACCACCACAATGCTAGCATGGAGTGTCATAGAATTTGGGAAGCTCATGGGCTCTGAGCTCCAGAATGCCAAGACTGCCATTCGTTGGTCTACAGACTATCTTCTGAAAGCCACTGCGCACCCGGATACTATTTATGTACAGGTTGGTTAATTGTGCCATACTATATGCATCTTTAGTTCTAGTTAGTGCCTATAGATGGTTCACATTTTAAAGAGAAGAAATTTAGTCTTTTCTGTATGTTGAAACAGGTGGGTAATCCCATTCCAGACCATAATTGCTGGGAGAGACCAGAGGATATGGACACTCCAAGAACAGTTTACAAAATCAGCAAAGACAAGCCCGGCTCAGATATTGCTGCTGAAACTGCTGCAGCCTTGGCTGCAGCATCCATTGTGTTTAGGTCATCAGATTCGGCATACGCTCAACGCCTTCTCAGCACTGCAGTCCGTGTAAGTTAATTAGCATAGTAATTATGAACTCTCATGGCTGAACAGTTCTAACAATTTTGATTATATTACAATTTAAGCTTCATGAGTCCTTAAAACTGTTGGATAAATGTTTCTGATAAAAACTGTTCATGGGTAAAAACTGTTGAATGAAATTGAGAACCCAAATAGGATGAATGATTAAGGGCCAATAAGAGCATTTTAATATAATCTAACTTTATTGTGTGTGTAGTTAGATTCTTTTTGCTTTACCACCAGTATGATTAATTGCCAAGAAGAGCTACATGTAAAAATTTGGCATACTTTGACATACTTTTTGCTTTTACTACATGTAAAAATTTGGATGAATGATGAGTTAGATTGACAATCTGAAATGTAACTTTATGGATCACCAATTAGAAACCATCTGAAGGGACCCATTATCTAGAAAAATGACGAATTAGGACTGTAGGCATTCAAATGAAAACAAAAGTTACTTTTATGCATAACCTTGATTCTGTCTTGATTCTGTCATGATTGTGGAATTAGGGATGCAAATAAGGATTCCTTATTTACATTTCTTTTTACACAAAGACTCACTGTAGAAATCAAGCTGCTTTAAGTTTGAGAACGAATGATTAATTAGGACTATAAGTAAATATAACTATAATCATCTGTTCAACAGGTTTTCAAGTTTGCAGACAAATACAGGGGAGCGTACAGTGACAACCTCAGAGCAGGAGTGTGTCCTTTCTACTGCGACTTTGATGGATACCAAGTGCGTATATAACTCTTAATTGAACTGTTCTACACAGAATATTGTTAAATGCTTCATAGAATATTACTAAATTTGTTGCACTGTACACTTTATTTGTATCTGTAGGACGAATTGTTGTGGGGTGCAGCATGGCTCCACAGAGCAACTAAAGATCACTCTTACATCAGCTACATTCAAATCAACGGAGAGACTCTGGGAGCTGATGAAAACATCAATGAGTTTGGATGGGACAACAAACATGCAGGAATAAACATTCTTGTATCTAAGGTGATTTATGTTACGAGAACCAAGATTTCCATTATCTTTAACATAAAAAGATACAAAATCTTCTCCAAAACTTTTCCATTCCAACATCTTCTTTCTTGCTTGAAATGTTTTTCAATTTGACTGTGTGAATTTTCATATTACATCTTTATTATTCATGGTCAGGATTTGATCTTCTCATGCTATCTACTTTTTCATCCTGATAATAGTTCATAGAGTGTGATCCAAAATGTTGATGTAAAAAAGTTCACTGTCAGATCCAAAAACATTTCAAACAATTATCTTGAACTGTGAAAATTTCATGTCTTATTTGGGAAATTTCTGAGTAGACCTTTTGTCTGTTTCAAAATGTGCAGGAATTCTTATTGGGGAAGGTGAACTTCCTGCAAACCTACAAGGGACATGCTGACAACTTCATCTGCTCTTTGTTGCCTGAAACACCCTACAGACATGTTGCACATACACCAGGTATATTTACCTTACTAAGAAGCCCTGGGGTCTAACCACGATAGAGAGCTGAAGGAACTTAACTTCTATGTGGGTGTGATAGGTGGGCTTATCTACAAGCAAGGAGGGAGCAACATGCAGCATGTGACATCCATATCGTTCCTGCTTTTGGCTTATGCAAGTTATTTGAGCCATTCTAATCAAGTAGTGCACTGTGGAAACATTGCTGCCACTCCTGCAAGGCTGCAAGCAGTAGCCAAGAGCCAGGTACTTCGCTATTCTTCATTAGCATTCAGTATCACCATGACCACCACTACTACTCATAAGCAATCTTAAATATGATTTCAACAAAATTGGCCTTTAATTGCAGGTGGACTACATATTAGGAGACAATCCGATGAGGCTTTCATATATGGTAGGATATGGGCCTAATTTTCCCAAATACATTCATCACAGAGGCTCATCTTTGCCCTCTGTTGAACAGCATCCCAGTCACGTAACATGCAAGGGAGGCTCTCAATACTTCTTCAGCAAAAATCCCAATCCAAATCTTCTAGTTGGAGCAGTTGTGGGAGGACCCAACAGGAAAGACCAGTACTCAGATGCTCGCAAGTACTACAAGCAAGCAGAGCCCACCACCTATATCAATGCACCTCTGGTTGGTGTACTGGCCTTTTTTGCTGGTCATTAAGGGCAAGAAAAGATTTTTAACATACAGGCTACATCATACTAATGTACTCCATTGTTGTAAAGCATTGAATGCCCTGTACTTCCGCCACAAGAGGAGAGAGAATGCCTCTGGAATGCGTGAAGAATGACTCCAATCCTCATTATTATCCACCTATAATTCGGTATTAAGGTATTAAGAACTGTTTATAGCTAGCTATTAGAAGTCCTAGGATTTCCACTACCATTTTCTCACCTATATATATATCAATACAGATTATCTAGCCCTTTTCCAGCGTAACGCCTTTAAACTCTCTTCTGCAGACCTACTCTTACTAAAATTGTAGATGTACTGTGGGAACTGATTGCACAAGGACTGTAATAATGGCTCAACAAGAAAGTTAACGGCAGACAGTTTTATGGGAAATGATAAAATATGATGCACCTTTCACTTTAACCGAAATCAAAGCACTACAGTCTGACACATGTCAAATCAAATTTAACAGTACTGTGCTTATTGGAGAATATTTGACGGCCGGGGTATTTCCTCGATAAACAAGTTTGCGAGCCGGCAGACCTGAGAAAACAGCTTTATATAATTTTATAACGGATATATTAAGATTGTCTATTCCCTCTGAATAAATTCATATAAAAGGAGATTCCTTAAAATCTTGATCAATTTAGGTATTTTAAAATAATTCCAAGGGAATAAAATCCCACTTACGTAAATCTGGGTTAATTAAATGAATGCGCGGGATTTTTAAAATAATTATAAGGAATGCTTTTCCCGAATCTCCCTCCCTTTTTGTTTGTGTTCCCCACATAAATTTACGCTAATTAAATGAATGAAATAATACACATCATTTTATATTTAAATTTAGAGGTAGGAATTGATAATTGTAATAGAATAACTATTTAAAAATTAAATGAGAAGGGATATGATGAATAAATTTTAGAAATTATGATGATGAATATATGTAGAATTTGGCCGTTTAGGTATAACAAATAAATGGTCATGGTTGTTTTTAATTTGGCTTTCTTATTATCATAAAATTCATTGTGGGTTGAATTTGTGCTTCTTAGCGTTAAACTCGAGTGCTTTGAAAATGACCTAACATGTAGGACCATCTTGTAGCTTGTGGGATCAATCTAGCTAATTGTGGTTTTCTATGTAGCTTGTGGGATCAATCTACCTAACATGTAGGACCATCTTGTAGCTTGTGGGATCAATCTAGCTAATTGTGGATTTCTATGTAGCTAATTGGGATCAATCTAGCTAATTGTGGATTTCTATGTAGCTTGTGGGATCAATCTAGCTAATTGTGGATTTCTATAACTTATTTTGCCTTGATTTTTAATATCTAGATTTGCACAAGGACAAGTGGTATTTAAGAGTACCTTAGGGGAGATTGTTGAATTATGAGAATCAAGTTACCCTTAGTCAACCCCCTTATCGAACCAACTTTACAAACTTGGATGAATGTTCATAAATAACAATCTCAAGCATACAAGTGTTTAATATGCACATATTGATGTATAATGGGCCCTTTTTGTGCTCCAAATTGAAATGTTACTAGAATGATTTCTCCTTATAATTGCCTATTTGTGAGCAACTCTTGGATTTTATCATATGAATTAAATGCACAAATGAATGCTTTTAATACCAAGAAATAGTACTAAGTTGTACAACCATGTACTAACTCAACCACCAATAGCTAGTGAAAAAGACTAGGAGTTCGCAATTTGAATTTTAAAATTTGTATTGTGTGTCAATCTTGAGTAGTGCAAGATTGATCTAGGATAGCAAACTATAGATCTTGATGTGGGGATTAATTGTATGGATATGTGTGTGATGGTAGGTACAATAAATGCCTAATACTAAGAAACATGTGTGAATACATGTAACCGGGGATGCAATAAAATCAAATGCTTGGAGATGTGTATATTGATGTGGGATGGAGTTGGATAAGGATTAGGGAATTAGACAAACTTAGTGCAAGAGTATGTCACTTGTCAATGACATTCTATCAAAATGAGCCCAAAACTAAATGTAAAATTTACATGGCAATGCAATTTTCACCATTACATTTTCTTACCACTTGAGGTGCATGTGAATCTAGCATGAACATGTACTTCAAAGTATATGCACATTCTTGGCCAACACTAAAAGTAAATAATTAGACATGGAAGGATATGGGGTCCTTGTAAAGTAATGAGCTCATTTGAATTATTCATGTGTTCCTATCCTTAGTCTAAGTGCTTACTATGAATGAGTAGCTTTTGTCGCACAAGTACAAATAAGCATAGCTGCAAGTTAATTTGATTGTCTACAACAAATTAAAATTTCCAATGTGATAACAATAATATGGTATGGCACTTTAGGTACAACCATGTAATGTGATCTAGATCCATCTAGGTATGGTGACGAGTCTTTGTCTAGTAGCAAATAGTTATTTGCAATCTCAACATAAGAGTTGGTGATAATATATGCCACCTAATCAATTGGTTGCACCAATCAAATGTAAGGAATCAGAGAGAGAAACGACACATGCAAAGTAAAGGTAATAAAAACATGTAGGCACATACATTATGTATACTGATAAATGTCATAGATAACATTATGTGATAATCAAGTAAGACATTTAATGATATGCATGAAAATTATGTAAACTATAGATAATAATCAAGGTACAAAATTTTACCCAAGTAGTATAGGCAACTAAAAAAGTAAAAAATGCCCTAGAGGTAAGATAAGGATCATGTAAGTGTATATAAGATAGGGAAGGCATGATTTTCCTAAGGTGGTTCTCAGGGACATGATAAGGCATGCAAGAAGATAGTAGAATGGGGAAGGCATGATGCTCTAATGTGATAATATAGCTCTGAGGAATATGATAAGGGATGCAAACAATTAATGGTATGGAGAAGGCATAGCCTCCCCAAAGACAACTCTTAGAAACATGCAGAGTCATGTGAGCAATCAAAAATATGGGGAAGACATGGTGCCCTCAATATAATAAAGAGTTATAGGGTATGCACATAAAGATGGGGGACCAAAAAAGGCTCAAGCATATTTAGGCTTGGGTAATTTGAGCCCAAATGTAAGTGTGTCATTATTGATTAAAACCAAAAATAAAAAGTATAGAAGCCACATCACCTTTTTATTTTTCCTTCTATATAGAGAGAAAAACACAAGCAAGGAATAGTGCAAACACACATTTTAGAGTGAATCAATCCCCATTAACAATTGTTTGGCATTGAAGAGGTTATTTTATATCATTTTTGATAGATTTAGCTAAGATTTTTTTTCTTAAATTGGTTCGGATTGGTTAAGTTTTTCTTTTCAATTAATCAAAACCAACCTCCACCTAAAAACTGTCCTCCGCATCAAAATATTCCCATTAATAATCCCCATTAACAATTGTTTGGCATTGAAGAGGTTATTTCATATCATTTTTGATAGATTTAGCTAAGATTTTTTTTCTTAAATTGGTTTGGATTGGTTAAGTTTTTCTTCTCAATTAATCAAAACCAACCTCCACCTAAAAACCCTCTGCATCAAAATATTCCTTTGCCTAATTAAGAGAATAATGAACAAAACCTTCCTCAAACTCCTTCTCCCATCCATCCTCCAAAAACACAATAATACATTATAGTATAAATTAAATACAAAAAAATCTCTCCTCTCTGCATTAAAATCTTCCTTTGCCTAATTAAGAGAATAATGAACAAAACCCTCCTCAATCCTTCTCCCATCCATCGTCCAAAAACATAATAATATATTATAATATAAATTAAAAATAACAAAATTGAGCTCGAAATGTTGATAGAAACCTTAAAATATCTTGATGCCACAATCACCCATTGACAAGCTCTTGTAGCATCCTTATAATCCTTGTTTACTCACATTAACTTCATCATTATCCAAATTAACACATGAGCAACCTATAGAGAAACTTGTTGGGAATATTATGCAATAAAAAGTTCTTATCATATTGGGACAAAAAAAAAGGAAAAGAAAAGTCATGTGCATAATTTGTTGACTTGAGAACTATGTACCTCCATAAACAAGATCCAAACTTTTCCCAATCCATTGGTGCACCCACCAATAAATTAAAAAAAATAGAATAGGTCATGAATGTTGTTTAACCAACCTCCATACAATAACTATGAGGAACATTAAAATTTCTTGTAGAAACTATATTGTGAGTTTGTTCTAAATGAGATATCAAACTATTTTGATCTTCAAGATTTCCAAGGTAGAGGCAAAGGCTCTACTCAAGATGGAGAGGGGGCATACCATACATAAAATCCATCAATGAGACCCCATGGCTAGTTGTTCATTTACCATGTCATATTCCCTTTAGTTATGAAGGACAATGTAGAAGTTCAAACATTGCAATATATTAGTTTACCAACACAAACCTTGGTTGAACATAGAGTGCATCTATCCTAGGGTGACGAGGGTGAGCCTTCAAGGTGTGATGTATCATCACACATCTATCATTCTTGCAGGGATTTATGTAGTTATGAGTAATGAGATTCTATGATGAGGTACAAAGCATACGGTGTGTGTGCTAATGAGAATTCTCCACAAACAAACAAGGATGCTCCATATGTAGGTCGGGATAATTCACACATTAAGGAGTATGCCATAAATTGGATGAACCACATCATGCTTCTGTGTTGGAGAATATGCTCATCATAAACACCTTAATTAAGGAGACCTTTGTTATTTTTTCACATATAATTTTAAATAAAGTTATATAACTTGGTATATTTCTTATTGAAATTTAGAATTAACTGTATTAATCCATTATGAATGACGATTAATAAAAACATTGTCTATTTATTAAAAAATAAGGGTCAATAATTCATGAAACCCATGGTACCACTTCATCACATACTTTTGCTAACTTGAAAACTCCTCAGATTTATTTGTAATAAACTAGTACATATTATACATGCGTCAATTTGTTATCAACGTTGATTTGAAAATGATAATTTGATGTTGAACAGGTGGAATTTAGACCTTCAACATCCAAACAAGTTGGCGACCATAGTCATTTCTATAGTTTTACTTAGGTAAGTTTTAGATATTTTAATCATATATTTGTATTATATTTGCATAAGTTTCATTATTTTGGTTAGACATACTTGTTCTTATTTTTACTTAGTGACTTCATTAGAGACTCCTCCCCATATTTTTGGATCATTAGAGATGTTTGTTGCTAGAGCTAGTAATGTAAATGTCATTATGAATTTCTTATATTAACATTCATATTTACTCTAAACTACTTTTTCATGCTTGCTACAAGAGGAGGTGAGAAATTTGCTTCCTACATCTATCTCTTAGGTTGATGATGAGAATTAGAGGATGATTTAGAGAGATCATGAGATTGTAATAAGTGATTATTTTTTTATGTCATTTAATGCCATGTTTATGAAACATAGAAAAATGTAAGTGGGGTGATCAATGTGGAAAAAGGTGTGTGATCTATACACTTACACTTTCCTAATTCCATTAGGAAAAGAAATCCCCAAAGGTAGGATTGACTTTTAACCCTTAGGTTAGTCAACCCTATTGGAAGATTTGTTGTTTTCCTTATGAAAAAAATGGTAAAATATGCCTAAAATGCACTTTGGGGAGATAAACTAAAAATGCTTAATGAACTCAATTATGCAATGTAAAACTTGAAATGCAAATTTAAAGTGTAATACTAATGGAAACAACAATCTTCCGACAGATTTGAGAAGGTTAAAATACTGTGTACCTGCCACCAAAAATGGGTGTTGAGTGTCCTACAAGGACTCATTCGCCCTAAGGCAAATGGGTCTTTATACATGGTTTTTCCTCAACTTCGGGGGTTCTCTAGAGATGGATTTGAGATGTTGTTTGCCCCAGGTTTCACTACCAAATATTCATAAATAAATTTGGGATCTAAATTTTCATGGCTTGATGATAATGTTGAAAAATTTGACAACTTTGCAAATTGCACTTTTGATCAACTTTCAATCCTTAGGTTCACTTGAAAATCTGCACCTACAAAGAGAGGGAAAATTTGTTTATTTGTGGTGAATAGAGGTTTTCCTTGGTCAAACTCCGTTTTGGTAATTAAACCTTGATAATGAAAGATAATGATAAATGACAAGGAATGATGAATGAACAAGTCTATGTCACAACTCACCAAACCCTTAATGGCTGCCCTTAGAGGACTAAAGTCTAACACATCACTCTAAGGCTTGGATCTTGCATGAAATGGCTTGATTGGATGCTTGATTTGATAGTTGATTTGATGCTTGAATGCTTGAAACCTACATCACAATGTTAGCTACAAAAATATGCACGAATGCAAATAGCTTTGACATCATGATAGGATTTTGAATGCTATTGTAGATGATTGATAAACCTGCTCTTCAATGCTCTTGACAATAATATTTTCTCTTGTAAAAGTTGCCTCAATGCTAGATGTTTTGAATTTATAAAATAACAATGTATTTATAGGTATTTCCTTAATTACCCAACAATTAAACACCACAAGCCGACCTTTGCAATTTGAATTTATCTCATTAAAATGTCGCCAAAAACATATTAAAAATTAGGTCCCAAGACTTAAGAGGGACCCATTTTACCCTTGGGCGAATGGGTCCTAGGACCTAAACTTGGGACACTCAATTTCTAAGATGCTAAGTTCAATGTAGGCATTAATTAAATGTGGGTTCCCCTTTCGGAAAATGAAATTAATTAGTCTTGTGAATACATAATTGGGCCAATTAAAGGCTTAATTAAGTCCAATTAATTAAGGGGATGCAATTATAATGTGAAAATATAAAGGTGTACATTTTCTACACTACATTTAGCCCCCACTTTAGTGAGAGTATGAACTTACGCTCAAACTCACACTAAACTAGACAAATATACGTCAAGATGGGTCCAGGTGCACAAATGTCAATGGGATAGGATGACAAGGATCAAGGAGGTTGTGCAAGCTCCCAGGATCAAGATCCTATGGCAAACGAACATAAGCACAAAGGGACACCCACATATGCATGATATGAAGTAGCAAGACAAGATACACAATCATACAATGTCAAAATTGATGCAAAGAGAAAAGAAAGATGGACTAGCAAGCTACATTATGCCATGTCCATTAAATACACTCATAAGGATGTAAAATCAATTATGAAACACATGGCTCCATTGGCAAGAAAGTTGTGTTATGCTCAGTGGCCATGAAAAATATGCTCACAAGGGCTAGTGCAGTTCGATATACACTAGGTTGAGCCCCCAAGATAAATATGAGAGATACACACCAGGTCTACAAGGTGTGATCCTATAAAACAAGTGGTGATGGGAAAATCATGTCATGTCTAGAAGCTCCCATACGTCAACCATACCAAAAGTTATACTCCTTGATAACTTTGATTAGGCGCCACAACATGATTAATATGTTATGCTAATGCTACACTAAATTAAACCTTTGTGAACAAAGTGGAGCAAGAAATGTCAAACAAAACTCACCTCAAGGGGTGCAAATAAATAATACCAAAATAATAATGCCAAAATGAAATAATGCCAATGTAATGATCACACTTCTTAGGAGATGTATGCTACCATCACTAAGAAGGGAACATGCAAACAATGACTGAGGGACAATATGCCCCCCACTTAAAATGTCAACATACTTGCCATGTTGGTATTTTAAGTAGAAAGAGAGGAAGGGGGATCCTTGAAAAGAATGCATGTACCTCCCAATAACTAGCTATCCTTGCCCCCCAACCATATAGACAAAGACAACCACCAATGACTATCATGTTGCTACCAAGATAAATACGGTTGCACCTAAAATTGTACCACCATGAGTGGAAATGAGAAAGAAACATAAAGCTACTAATGCCACATAGTGATGAGCAACATGATAGGATGAAGATCATTATCAATTAGAAGGAATAGGTGCATCAACACAAGGAAGAGCACCACAATCCTTAATATGTTGAATTTTATTACTCAAAGCCTTACATTCATTGGTTGAATGACCATGCACTCGATGATATGCGCAAAATGAAATATTGTTATAAAAATTATTTCGTGTTCTTGGAGGCAGAGATATCAAGTGAGCTTGGAGAAGCCTCAACAAGGTATCCTCTTGATCAATAGTAGAAGATGTTCCTTTCTTTTGTGATAGAGATACTTCTTGCTTACTATAAGGTGTCATACATACACAATACTCTCTAGATTATGAGATTTTGTACTCTTGTTTAAAGGAGGGTGTAAAATCTAATGAACCCAAATCATCTTTTGACAACATTGTCATGGGTGAAAGGAACTTATCCTTATCCTTAAATTTTAAAGGTTCCACTTTTGTAGTTGGTGTCAATGTTGTAAGAGGATTTGTCATTCATGTTTCAATTTGTAAACAATTGTGATATGAATCTGGGTCAAATATGATTGTGTAGATATTATTTTTGTAAATGTACTTCACTAGACAATGTAACATTGAAGGCACTGCATTCATTGCATGAATCCATGGTCTGCCTAGGAGAAGATTATATGAAATATCATTGGGCATGACATGGATAGGAGTTTGCAATGTAACCTTACCAACTCTAATAGGTAATGTTATCACCCCAAGCGTTTGTTTTCCCACATTATCAAATCCATTGATAGATAAAGAGTCTAGTTGAATTTGTATTTTTTCCACTCCAATCTTATCTAGAAGGTTTGCACTAAAAACATTGAGTGTTGAACCATTATCTTAATAAAAGGTGATGTCTAAATTGACTGATTCCATACCTTGAATTAGGGTTGCTACATCATTTGGCTGCGCACTAGGAGGGATAACAACTTGTTTCAAAGTATTTTGGAGCATGCCATGGTAAAGAGGGGATGCTTGAATCAAATCCCACAAGGATTGTAAGTAAACATGCAGCCATCTAATGACAATTTCCACATAACCCAAAAAAGATATTAAAGAAATAAGTACTTAGAATCCATATGTAAGAGAATAGACAACATACCCATCAAAGATGACACAAGATATACCCTAGGAAAACCCTCAAGAGGGAAAAATCCAGCCTCCAAAAGCATCCATACTCCATATTAATCAACATTTAAAGCCATACAAGAGTTATAATGAACAGGTCTCTGAAGCATCAATCCCTCCAATGCATCTCCATGTGTCCAAGCATGAATCCACACATCTCATGCCATGCTTCACATATGCACTCCTTAGAAAGACTCAATAATGACAACCAAACCTAAACCACTACTCATGGGTTTTCTTTTATAGATACAAGCTCACACAAAATACAACTAGTGAATATAAAAAATCCACTAACCCCTTATTTAATATTGGGTACTAAGTTTTCACTTTATTTAATATTTCCCCAATATTAAATTATTATCACATGTCTCCCACACATTAAATAATAATACAATGTTACAATACAACATCAATTGACCTCCCCCAAATAATTACCTAGTGTGATTAATCACACCACCTAGGTGCATCACAAGTAAATAATTATTTAATTACATTATAATAAATCATTTTATGCAATGGTGTACAAAACCATATCCCAACATTCTCCCACTTGTATGCATTGCATAAGAAATCAATACATGATATTGTCAATGCGAAATACTGGTTATGGGCCCTATTACGCTTGATCCATGAAGAATCAAAGCATAATGAAGCAACCAATACTCAAATCTCAACAAGATCAGTCAATCAAAATTGAAAGTAAACATTTTATCAAAAAACCTAACATGTTAATCTTATGAAAGCTTTAAAGAAAACATCTACTCTAATCCATTGAAATTTATCTTGTTGTGGAATTGGTGTCACATTGATGTGGACCGATGACCCTTTCCCAATCCTGTGATAGTGAGCTTGTTTCAATCGATTCTATGGAAAAAAATCGATAAAACCATGATGTTTGGTGTATGGAAAACCTAAATTATGCACAAAATAAACATGATGCAAGCTAAGTTACCATGATTTTATGCTATAAATGATCTAATTATGCAGTTGCTAAGATAATCTAAGCTAATTTAAGCTAAAATGATGCTAAAAGATGAAAGCCCTAATTTATGTACAAACTAAGATGGATGCATGGAAGCCATTAATAAAAGCAAATTGAAAATAAACTAAATGTGTGAAAATTGAGAGTATGGATGTGAGCAAATTCAACAACATGACTTTGCAATAAAAGATGGATCCATTTGTCTCTAAATAGTGATCTATTTATAGGAGAGCAAATGAGGAATGAATAGTTGAGATCAAAAAGCTTAATCAACGGTTCAGGATGAAAGAGATGAGAGGCATGGATCATGGATTCTCATCAACAAATGAGAATGCAAGATGAAGATTAATCAAAGGTTCACAATTACCTTAAACAAACACACTTTTGACCTACTCACACAGGTCAAAGGTAACTTGCTAGAAAGGTAAGAGGGTTAAGTTGCTTTTGAAGTTAAGTGAGTTGATTGGAGGAGAGGGAATATTCCTTAGAATATTCCATTAGGGTGAGGGAAAAGATGATTTTACAAATTAAATCAAAGTTTTAATTGGGAAAAAAGGATAAAGAATATTTCATGGGAATATCCCCTTTGATTAGAGGAATAATTAGTTTAATTGCTAATTAAACAAGGTTTAATTGCTAATTAAACAAGGCTTAATTGCTAATTAAACAAGGCTTAATTTATGCAATTAGGGGATTAGAGGAATTAGATGATATTTATTAAATTAGATGTTTTAATAAATAAGGGAGATGTGAAATGATATTTAATTAAATATGATAGGGTTATTTAATTAAATAAGATGACTTAGGAGATCAAATTAAATATTTTGATTTAATTTTATCCTTTTTAATTGTGCAAAAAGGATAAAGAATATTCCCTTTGATTAGAGGAATAATTAGTTTAATTGTTAATTAAAAAAGGTTTAATTTATGCAATTAGGGGATTAGAGGAATTAGATGATATTTATTAAATTAGATGGTTTAATAAATAAGGGAGATGTGAAATGATATTTAATTAAATATGATAGGGTTATTTAATTAAATAAGATGACTCAGGAGATTAAATTAAATATTTTTATTTAATTAATTTAATGAGATGAAGTGTTAGTGCGGAAAGAGGTGAATTTACCCAATTTAATTAATTAGGCCAAAAAGATGAAAATGCTGAAATTAATTAATTAGCTAGTCTAATTGAATTAATCAAGCAAAAATAGGATAGATAAAGAGGAAATGATGTTAATAAATCCAATTTGAGTGTATGACATTGATTAGGAAATTTTTTAGTGTCTACAGACATACATCATCATAGCCATACATGAAACCACATGAATCTCCAACATGCTCTTGTGCTCCATCAAGATACCTGCAATAAGAAAAAAGTGACCACCATCTCAAGCAAGAAATCCTCTCATCCTCCAACATGCCACCTATGGAAGAAAAGGAACATGCCAAGGTGAAGATGCACCAATCCATGAGCAAAAGCATCAAATCCAAGTGATAACAAAGGCTCCAAGCAAGTTGTTGTCAACTAAAAAACCCACATGATTGGAAATAGCATCGACAACACATGCTAACACATCCAACCATCCATACCTCCAAGGTATCAATACATCAGTAAACTCATGCCAAGAACATATGCAACCTATAAACTGCAATCACAAGCTCCCTCTATAAAACATGTCAATAAAGAACATACATATCTAGGAACTCCCACTACATAGGTAATGTCAAAGCATATCAAATTTATCAATAAACACTATATCAAGGTGTGATAAGTAAATCAAAGAATGAAGTACCAAGAACAAATAACAATGATCCACACATGCAACCCAAATAGCTACATAATCTCTCATAACATGTTGCCACCATCCTCCCAAAACATGAACATGGACATCCAAGGAAGGAACCATGAAGAGAGAAATCTATAAACCATAATTTTCTCCTACCAACACCTCAAAAGTGTAATGTTGTGTCAAGTATGATCTCCTAAAAACCCCAAATGAAAAGCCTCAACAACATCCATAACACCCAATCTCATAGACCAAGTACAACATATGAATCAATGTAAATTTTTTAACATGGATGTAAGCCTCTCTAATCAAGAAGATCAAACTCAAAGTAACCATCCCCATTACTAGAAATCAACCCATAAACCATCTCCTAACAATTCTCATCAAATAATGATATGATAAACTCAAATGCACAAGGAGATAATCATGCCCAAACATCCCTCAAAATGAATCCTCTAGAACTAACTATCCATAGCTCAAGATCCATATCTATGAAAAATAATGCATATAAACTCATGCTAACCAATCCTCAAATGAGTCTCCATAATCAATCACCATGAATCAACCCAATCCCATGAGAAATCAAAGCACAAAACTTAACACATTTGAAAGATATAATGGGAAAATACCTCTCAAATAATAAATTGTTGAGTAGAACAAGAGTGGGGAATGAGAATGCTCCTCCAGGATAGCGAAGTCATCATGACTCACTCCAAGAACAATCTCCTCTATTGGTCCAACATGAACTCACGTCCATTCCAGGTGAAAGCTCCTCAGTCTTCCTGTTGAAACCTCTAAAGAGTAATCATCTCATGCAAATGTCTCTAATCACAAGAGAACTCCAACCATCACCTACATCTCTAAGTATCCATGAGCACCTATAACCAATCAATCCATGCCAAACTCCAAATGCAACATAACACCATCATGAAGTAATCAAGCAAATTATCAAAGTACTCAATACAAAGATAACCACACACGATCAATGTCAAATATCCAATCATGAATCAGGAACATAAACATGACAACATGATCTAACCATCTCCTCCTAGGAGATCACATGCACCAATGCAAACATACATCCTGGTCTCAAGAGAATAAGTACCATGCCAAACTCTAAACATGTATCAAGAGTAAACCATGACATAATAGAAAAACACTCTAAACCAAGAAAACATATCTCCAATCACATGAAGATAACCATAATCAATGATGCATCCACATCACTGCCAAAAACTCCCACTGAACCATGATATGAGCTACACATGGCATCATGGAAACCATCCTCTCCATGAATATCATCCAGGTTTGCACACACTCAACTGCAATATCAATAACATATAAATGAAACCAAGATCTCCAAGCCAAGAAGATACATACAACTATCAAACCATCATAAACATATCCATCACTATCAAAAGATCCCACTGAAAAGTATAATCAAGATATCCATGACATCATGATAAAAATATCCTCATGTCAATCAACCAAAGGCCCTCACATAGTCAAAGAACTCAAAATGCAACATGAGCTCCCCCAAAACAAAGGCAAAGTAAAACCATGATCCTCATATCAAGAAGATACACTGCAACAAACCGAATCAAGAACCAATCCAACACCACCAATAATACACTTGCATAAACCATCATGGCATGCCAAAGTCTCTAAAGCACAAGAAATATCCATGACACCATGATCACCACCAAATGTACCAACAACACAACCCAACTGTGTCCCACCTACCTGCATAACATAGTCAACTACATAGGTCTCACATCATGACTGTACCTGGTAATACCATCTCACCTCCTCAACATGACAACAAAAACAACAAACCAAGTGACTAAACCAAGCCACCAAACTGAAAATGCATCAACACTGAAATATCTATGGTATAGACAACCCATGTCCAAGTCATAGGTGCAACAAGTAAGTATAGACCACCTACAATGTTACACAACTTGTAGATACAACAATGAAGCATACAAATCCAACCAAATATAGATAACCATGTCAAATGATAGTAATCAAAGATGTATAACTGAGTATACAATGAATCCAACATCAAATCTCCAAGATTCGATAATCCATAAATTCATAGTATCACCATAGTCAAAATAACCCATAAACAACTCAGGATAGAATATTAGCAAATAAATAATGTCAAAACAACTCCAAACCTAATTCACTATATAGTGCTCTAAACAAGCTTTTTTTTTACTATTCGAAGTCCAAAATCCGACTCTGTATGCACAAGATATGACCTCTTGAAGCTCAAAAAGAACACCTAACTTCCATAAAGAAAAACACTGTCAAAACTATAAAATTTGCAAAAATCACTAGCACCATAGCGTAGAGTAGTGAGTCATCTTTCCAATGAGTCCAAGAAGACCAAAAACAGACACCCTGGACGAAAGTTATGCCCCCTAAAAGAAAAAGCACAATTTTAGTATGTAGAGGCAAAAAAGACCACCTCCCTTCGTGGCTCTCCGATGGTTGTGTCATTTTTGATGTAGTTTCTATAACCACACTTATGTTTGATATATCATAAGGTTGTGGTAGTGTGTTAATAAGCACTCTATCACATATTATTTAAATATATTATGTTATATCTTTATATCTATATATTTATCTCAAGTTAAGTTTCTAATTGAGGTTATCTTGGTGGTTTTATAATTTTCTCCTTAGTAGTTTTAAGGTATTCCTAGCTTGGTGTTAAAAGGGGATGTAATTATTGTATGAATAATTGGCTATCCTATGAATTCTCCTTGGAGATTACTTGGTGTTTGAGCCTTGTAATGGTTCTTATTTGCCTCATTGATCATGGTTCATGGTCTTGTTGGGTTGTTTAAACCTCAAGTTAGTCATATTTCTTCTCCTATGCTTAGTATTTAGTTCACAAGTAGAATTTGGCAAATAAATGACTACGTGACTAACACTAGTAGAATTTGGAAAATATATGACTACATGACTAAAACTTTTAGTCACAACAACTAAAGATGACTAAATAAATGACTAATTCAATCATCATAAGTGACTAATTTGATTGTGGGGTAAAAATCACAACTAGATAATTAGTCACACAAATAAAAATTAGACAATATGATATTAAAGTGGATAATTAAAAAATATATTATATAATAATATACTATTATAATATATTTAATAATATTTATTATGCAAAATCGGAGATTATGTATTATAGTTTATTTATTTTGAATTCCATTTTGAAATCCAAAAAACACGAACAAATAAAGTGGGCAAATAAAGCAGCAAAATCTTAACAGTAATTTTTATTTTAATAAACATACTTTAAAACCCTAAAATAAATGCGAGCTCACCAAATTAGAGAAATGAAAGGTCAATACCAGTGATGAAGAGTTTGGAGGAGCTAAAACCACAATGACAGGGGCTCTCTCGCTCCTCCGAACGGTCTCGGTTGAATGTAGCTCAACTTTGTTGGTTACTAGTAATGGACGACGACGGGACCAAATTTTGAATGCTTACGACTTGGGTGAAAAGTTTGGTAATTTCATTATTTATTGGGGGCTCTGGTAATTTCATTTTAATAAAACATGATCTAAAACCCTCATCAAAACCTTATTTTCAGGCTACAAATCGCCAAATTGGATGTCGTATCTGTTAATAGAAGAATCATCTAGTGGGATAATAATCTAGTGATCGGTATGGTGAAAATTCTCATAATACCAATTGGGAGTTAAATAATAAAGGGATTAACTTCAAATGTGGTTTGCATAATCTGTGAGAAACTGGCAGTTGTCTTTCCATTAGAAAAAGGTAGTTGCAGTTACATGTTTAGGGAAATTCTATGAGGAATATAGTTTATTGTCCACACTAGGGTTTATTTCATTGGTTGTTTATCACACTAGCAATACCTGACTTCAATGGTTAAAACAACAAGCTCTTCCATGAAACTGATATTTACCCAAGTTTTGTGTCTCATTGACATGTTCCATGAATTTATGATTAAAGGATTGAACAGTTGTTGTGGAATCCTTCTATACCATGCATACAAAACTTTCTCTTTCATTTTGTATGTTGATTTCTTATAGCAGTTCCATGAGAATTTTTTTTCTTAGCACTGACACCCACAGTTCTCAGTATTTTTCACAACCAGGTAGTTGGATTTTTGTATTAAAATAAAATAAGCAATATTTGTTAAGAGATATGGAAATTTGAGTAGTTTTGGCGCTACAACCATTGGGGACAAGGACTGTCAAACATTAGTGATACATTATCTTGATGTGGATTAGGACAATGGTGTTTGCTTTGTCTGTTAATTATCTGGTTACCAAAAATCACTTGCCCATAATTTTAAAGGATGTCATAATGTTAAAACCCTAATGTGCTCATTACTATGATCTTTGGTCGTATTTTCATTTTAATAAACATACTTTAAAACCCTCGTTGAAATTTTATTTTCAGGTTACAACTCGCCACACTGGGGAAGTGAAAACCCCTAAATAGGGAGAGCAAGGAAGGGGTCTCATCTGCTTATCACCAAGTGTCGTAAGGTAATTTAATTTTAGTTGATTCACCCGTTTTTCTGAAATAAAGCAATGATATCGTCCAAGTGTAAATTTGGTAGATCTTTGGCCATCATGATTGACACATAATCTGTAGATTCATCCATTCGTTAGTGCCCTCCTCAATTCACTTTCCCCTCGCTTGTGAAGTTGGGTCGTTCCCATCCATCAATCCATAAGTTCTTGCTTCAATATAGCTTTGATACCACTTCGATGAGTATGCAAAGGAATAGAATGTGTTATTACTGGTTTGATACCGCCCGATCTAGGACTTTACTTAATTTAGGGGTTTTAAGATTAAAAAGCCCAATTTTAGAATAATCCAGGGGGAAATGCTTCGGTTAAGTTTAGCTTAGGGTCTAGAATAGGGTCATCTGGTTTGAACACGATGATGCCACATTTTGCACACTTGTGAGTTTGGAGAACTAAAGTTATCTTTAGTGTTTTCCTCTAAATTAAGCATGTTTGTGGTTGTATTTTTTGTTGGTTTTGTGCACATTAATTTTTGTTTACACTTGGCTTTAATTTGTTTTTGATTGGGTAAACTATGCAGATTCAAGTTATCTCTTTGTAAACCTCCCCTGGAACTTGCACTTCACTGTTAATTTGATTAAAGAGTTTTGCAAGGTTTTATTTTATGGCATTCTGAGTTAAAATTCTTTGTTTTCTTTTTTGTTGCAGAGGAAACCTAAACTGAAGGCTTCTTTGGAAATCAGAAAAGAGGGTTCAAAAGAGGGATTGCAACAACATATTGCAACACAATCATCTCAAATGCTCATCACCGAAATATTTTGCGTTCACTAGGATGCTTTTCTCAAGGCCTAGAAAGACTTCTAGTGTATGAATATATGGAAAATAAAAGCCTTGATTTGTAAAGATTTGCAAAGTATAACTATTGTGAATTTTCTTGAGTTTCATTTGGTTTTTGAGTTTTAAATCCAAATAAAACTTTCAAGAAAAAAAATTCATTGTAAAATAGTCAGTGAGACAATGACTTGTTAGTGAGGTTGTAACCATTGAGGTTTTGATTTGCCAATGAGGCTTAATGAAGTAAATTTTCATACTCAAATACTGTGTTGTGGCTCTTTTGATTTGTGATCTATTTGTGATCAATCATATTTGTTCAAGCATTTTAGTCTTCATTTCATAATGTTTTTCTCAACATTTGAATATCTATGATAATTGAAGTTTATTTGCATAAATTTGTGAGGATTAATTTAGATTTTATTTGTAATTTGAATAATTGATTCACCCAAATAAATGACTAAATAAATGACTACCATGATTAAAATAAATGACTACAATGACTAAATAAATGACTACCATGACTAAAATAAATGACTACCATGACTAAATAAATGACTACCATGACTAAATAAATGACCAGTTAACAACAATCAATGACTAAATATATGACTAAATAAATGACCAGTTAACAAAAATCAATGACTAAATTAATTACTAAATCAATGACCAAATCAATGACCAAATCAATGACTAGATAAATGACTAAAATAGTTTAGTCATAAATTTGGTCGCGTTATAAATGATCGGCAATAAACTACTAATGGTCACGTGACCAAAATTAGTCATTTATATGCAATTTTTAGTAGTTTATTTAGTCATATATTGTTGCTTTTGTACTAGTGGTTGCCTCAAATTTTTCCTTGCAAGTTTTGGGATTGCTAAACCTTGCTTGTGTGAGTGATTATGCTTTTAAGAGGTACCTTCTTACATTATTTCATTTAAAAACCCCTAAGTGGTTGCTAGTTTCATGTTGAGAAGCTAGTGTGTTAAGGAAATTCTCACTTTTCTAGAGTGGTACTTAAGGGAGGACCTCATGAAGTGTGCCATGGTTGGAAGTGATGCATTCTCTTGGTAAGCATGAAAGTGAGGTATTGTTGCCTCTAGTATTGTGGAATGTTTTTCTCTAGATTTTGGGTTATACCTTTTTTAGTTAAGGCCTTGGTCTTAGGAGATTCTATTGGATGTGTAGTGTTGGGTTAGTGAGTCTCGTAGAGTTGTAAGGTTTGTAGGCTTGTGTGACTTTCCTTGGCTAATTTAGTGGCTAGATGGAGTTTCCTAGTAGTTGTGGAAGTCTTGGAGTAGGGATTTATTTTCTTGTTGTTTGTTGGACCTTGTAGTTGGTCCTTTCCCTCAGGTGTAGTAGTAGATAGTGAAGGAAGTGTGATGATATTTGAGGTAGTTGCACACTTAGTAGTTGTTGTTCATTTAACTTATGCACCCTTTGAGATGTGTGTGTGTTGTGTTTGAGGCTTAAACTTGGTGATAGTCTAGAGGATGGATTTTTTGAGGTCTATTGTGTTTGGAGGATCAAGTACCAAGTGTACCATATTCTTGCTTTGTGCAAGCTTCTATGCGTAAGCCTAATCCTAGTGGGGGAGGATGTAATGCCCTTCCTAGTTGGAGCCTTGAGATGTTTGGATCTCAACATCATTTTTTGAATGTGTATCAAGGGATGCATAGGACATGCACTTGTACTTTTTCTTAGGGTTTTGATTGATGTTGAACATATTCACCATTTTCTTTGTGAGTTTTGTTTGTGGCTTCTTTTCTTGCTCTAAGTGGTGTGTTTTTCCCACCTGCATATTTCAAGATGTGGTTCCTTGACATGTCGGTTGGTTTTTTGTATGCATACATGATGCTTATATGCTTGGTGTATCATAATGCTTTATCACATGAATATATGAATTTATATTTATGTTGTGATTAAATGTTATCATGGTTATATGATGTTTTGATACATTAAGTTACATTTTTATGATGTTGTACCCCATTCGGTGATTATGTTTTGCTTCGACTATATATATTGATTAGGTACGCTTGACATGTGTGTTGAGTGGTTATAGGTATAGTGTTATTTCTCAACCTAGCCACATAGGTCTAAGTATTCCACAATGATGGTTATTTTGGAGATGTCACATTGGGCCTTTCCTTTATAATATTCAATCATTATACTTGATTCAAGTACAAGATATGTTGTGATTGACCTATGCTAACTTGAATTTGAATTGGAGGTGATTCTAGAATTTGTTATTATTGTGAAATAATAGTATATGCATGATTTAAATGATAGATTAAATTTCTTGTTCGTTGTAAATAGAATTGATGAGTTAACATATTGTTTTTTATCTAATGTTTTATTAATATGAAATTGGGTATTTATAAGGGGGTAAGTTATTCATGTTGGTAATATCATTTTAGATGAGAGTGCATGTATGTGTTTTAATCATTATTTAAATTGTAGAAATTAAATAAGGTTGAATGTTTATTCTGAATTAAATTATTTATAGAGAATCACTTAGGAAAAATAAATTAAATTAGAATTAAGAAATAGAAAAATGAAAAATGGAAAAATTAGAACAAAAGGGAAAGTATTGTCTATTTTTCAGTATTATTCATTTTTGGAAGGAATTTCTCTCAAAACTCTCTCCAAGCAATTTTTTCAAATTTTGAAAATGGTGCTCATCTAATTGGAAAGAAGTAGATTTTGAATTGGCTAGGATAGGAAATGGAGTGTGAATTCTTTGGGTGTGCTCTCTCCTTCTCTCATTTATAAATTTACAAGTTTTTCCATGTTTGTTTTTTATTAGCGTAAAACAAGTTTTGAAGGGACCCTAAAACATTGTACAAAAGAAAAGGTGGCATGAAGATAAAGCTTTAAAAGCTGACCCAAAAAACACCAGGCTGATTAAACTACAATCAGCCAACCGTCAGCAACAAAAAAACAAAACAACAAAAAGAGAAGCACAAAAATAACCAAAGCAACAACTACAGAAGGTCTTTTAACATCCTTGCTACTTCCACATCCTTGGTAATCACTTTATCATGCATATCCATTATCTCTTTGATATCCTGCATGGGAACCATGTTGCTTTTCTTTGTTTTGTTGTGAGTCCAAACACTTGGGCCAATACCCAAATCAATAGCCTGCTTACCCATCCTAGCGTCCTCACCCACCACCTACCTCGAAGGGTCATCAAACAGGGGCTTACCAGTCGATTCTTTTGCTTTCTCATTCAACAACACCAAACCCTCAGTTGTGGTCTCAATCAAATCCTTGCTATGATTAATTAAAGCATTAAGATCTTTACGAATTTGCAAGGAATTCCTTTCCAAAGTAGAAAACCTAGGGTCATGGTCTCTTTTCAAATTAGCCATATCTTCCACCATTAGGCCAAGATTAGAGTTCAATGAACTAACCATACTAAATATAGAATCCTACTCCCTGTAGCTTCCTAGAGTAGAGTTGTTACAACAAGAAATCGTATCATACTTACCATGAAGATCCTAGACCTCCTGTATGAGCCACATGAATAGGTTAAAGAAGACATTTTCCCCTTCCTTCACCAAACCCAATGCATGAGTAAAATCTATCGCACCCCAATACAAACCCCTCCCCTAATGAGAGCTCATCGAGGGATCCTCTTCCTGAACACCAACGAGTGGCACAAACTTATCTTTACCTTTTCCTTTAGAAAACAACACAACAAGGGATGCATCCAAATCTTGAAACTTTGTCTCACCATCAACTTCCTCCTCCTCAGACTAACATTTCCCTTTTGGCTTAGCCTTCTTCTTAGGTTTGTCAACCTTACTAGGAATAGGGAAAGCAATAACATATCTAGATTTGATATGCTCCATAATTAACATCAATCTCTCATGTAAAAAGGGATTGTTGGGATTCTTTCTGTATACGTCTAAAAATGGTCATGATTAAGCTTGTTAATTAATTAAATATGAATTATTTAATTAATTCTCCTAAAGTCATCTACATATAAATAAATTTAATTATTTATTTATATCGTTCATTTTCTAATTCTTCTACATTAATAAATATGAATTATTTAATTAATTCTCCTAAAGTCATCTACATATAAATAAATTTAATTATTTATTTATATCGTTCATTTTCTAATTCTTCTACATTAATTAAATATGAATTATTTAATTAATTCTCTCAAAGTCATCTACATATAAATAAATTTAATTATTTATTTATATCGTTCATTTTTCTAATTCTTCTACCTTAATTAAATAAATAATTTTATTTAATTGTTGACATTTCCCATATTCTTCTTAATTAAATTAAATAAAATTTCATAATTTATTTATATTTGATTATCACATCATTCCAAAGCTTAAATATTTGAATATTTGAATAATGGAATATTGTCTTCATCCCATAATTAAATTAAATATTAAATATTTTATTTAATATTTTCCTCACTCTAATTTCATTTCTAAAACATAATTAAATATGATTTATTTAATTATGCGGGTTGCCATATCCATCTTCACTTCCAAATTAAATAAATTTATTTAATTTAATTCTAACTCATTCTAAACTCACCCTTCCAAATTCTAAACTCGCTCTTCGAAATGGAAATTTCCCTTCGAAACTCAATGACGAAAATTGAAGGAAAAGAGAAACCTTCCATCTCCCTCTCCACTTTCAAAAATTTGCCACCGTCCGTTCGAACAAGCTTAATCCGGGTTGTTAATCAAATCAGCCAATCGAATCCTTTCGGAAAACTCTATAAATGCCGGTGCAAATCCAAGCTTTTGTTACACTACACACGCATACACCTACGCCTACCTACACATTCATACGCATTTACATGAACATACTTGCAATCAGCTTATGCAATCATATCATTTTCAGCATCACAGCCATACTCTCATCTTAGCATAGCTTTGCATTTAGCATAGTGTGCATTCCAAAATCTTGTTCTTTAGCTGTCCTTTTGTTGAGCTTGATCTGTTGATCTGAGAGCCATTGAGAACAACAAAACGATGGAGTTAGAGAGAGATAAGACAGTTTCAGGAAAGCTGCGATAACGGTTTGCTTATTCTGTTTTCTTTTTTAGTTTTCTTGATTTAATGTCTTATTGATATGTGTTTGAATTTCATTTAGATTGATCCAATATTTCACACACACTCTTTCTATAACCCATAATCCCATTCTCTAATGAAGAAAAGAAGATAAAACGGGAAAGAGATTAACTTACCATGGTGGAAGTTGTTTAGCATCACAAAATGGTGCCCATAAAGAGTCGTATACCTCCCTTCCAGTGTAAAATACCGCATAAGAGCCATAGCCACATCACCCCAAATTGGCTTAATTTTGGTGCAATCAAAGCGACCACACTGGAGTCTAACCATTTTAGCTTTCTCTTCATCCCTCAGGAAATTCATTCTCACCACCCTAGATAGTTTTTCCATGTTTGTTATGTCTTCAAAAAGGAGGTAATATTTTTATTTATCCTTTGTTTATGCTTTTTTATTTGGATGCCATGATCACCATTAAAGGAGTATAGAAATTCTTCTATAACATTTAAATTTTGTAATTAGAGTAGATTTATTTATTTTTGTAAATTTTTTAATTTGGTCATTTTGTGCCCTCATAATGTCCAAAATTTTAAAAAAGCTAAAAAATTGAATTTTATTTCTTAGAATGGATGTTGTTTGCATTTAGACCAAAAGGGCACATTTTAATTTTTGAAATTTTTAAATTTTAGAAAATGGAGAATTTAAGCTCCATTAATGGAGTCTTCATCAAAATTTTGTTTTTAAGTATAATTATTTAAAAATTTCTGATTTTAAATGAGTGTTTAAATGTTTTGGAATGGGGGAAAATATGACTCCCCCATGGGTTTTAGTAAGGATCGTTTTGAGATTTTGTTTAAATTTTTGTGAGCCAATTTTTTTTGTGCCAAACTCTATTGTGATGATTCATGATGAACCTAGGATGAGGGTACTAGAGATTTGTAATGGAATTTCTCTTGATGTTGGTTGAGGCATGAATGTGCCTAAGGATATGACAAGTGAAGAGTTTCCTTAACAAGTGAAAACTAATGATATTTAGGTAAATAAAATTAATCAAGATAATGATTCCTATGGCATAACCAAAGTGCTAGTATAGGCTTGGTATGAGCATGAAAAGAATACCTACAAAAGGAGCATAGGGGCTTGTAGGGTGGGTTCCTCACATGGGGGATTTTATTCATAATTGATTCCACTTAACCATCCCTTCAATCTTTTTTATAACACTCCATGCCTCCCCTCTAACGTCTTATTTTATTGTCATTGGTGTATGTTCCCAATGAGTGTGTTTTATTTGTGACATTGGTGTTTATATAAAATGAGGTAATTTTTTGTGTCATTGGTGATTATTCCCAATGAACATGTCTTTCTTGTGCCATTGGTGTTTTTTTCCCAATGATTTGTATTTGATCTATATTGTGATATTGATTGAGAGATTTTGTATAATGTGTATTTTGCATGTATGCTCTGCATATTGCATGTGTGTAAGCATTCTCCCAATGTGTTGGTGTTAGTATGCTTGTAGCACGTGTGACTATCTCCTAGTATGTTGGGAATGGACCTAAGGGTATCACAAGGTTGGGTGGCGTGTAAACTATTGTAGAAATTAGAGGATCTCTGGAAGAGATCCAAGATCATGATCCATTTGGTAAAGAATCTCTCTTTTCAATTATTTTATGTCTTAGTGATGTAAAAAGTGTATATTGAAGGAAAGTTGAGTCCTTGTATTATTTTGTAATTTAATTATTGGACCTCCCTTGTGGATGGATTGTAAATGAACCACATAAGTAGTGCTCGTGTTATAATTATTTTTGTGTTCCCTCATAATGGAGTTAAGCACACAAGCTATCTTGGATGTTCATTAAAAAAATTTATGTTGTTGGTTAAAATGAATGTATATAATGTTTCTTTAGGTTTCAAAATAAAATTTTGGTTTAGATAACATGAAATCAATCATTGAAAACTCTAGGAATCTTCTTGTGTTCTTTGTGTGGTTAGTGTGTCATATAGAACCGCGTAGTCAAGTGATTGATTAGGGTTCTCAAAGTGGTCTTGGTGGGGTCAAGAGGTGTGAAACACCTTTCCCCTTCACCCCTTGTGTTGTTTGCCTTGTGTATGAGTATCTTTTAGTCTCCCTAGCCCTTGGGAGTGATCTCCTTCATGAGCTAGTGTGAGGAAAGATCCAATGTCTAGGACCTCATTGGTTCCCTAATCATTTTCATCATTTTTGAAGTGTTTTTAATTGGGGCTCTTTCCTTGTAGTTCCTAAGTGTTTGGTATATCTTGGGGACCAAAACCTAGCTTGGTTTGGCTCACTAACCAAGACTCCAATGCTAGAACAATATTACAATGCCTATAAATAACCACAATTCTTGGTAGGGGCTCTCGCACTAGACCTGGACACTTGAACATTGGTACTAGTATCCTCTAGCTCCATGATTTAATCATTTCATCATCTAATTGGTTTTTTGACCATTTTTTAAAGGAAATTTTGTATACAAAACTTGGTCCCCTTAGCCTAGAGAGTCTTCCCATGTCATTTTGGAAACATGTGTTATACCTCAAGTTTTATGGAACCTCTTTTATTTAGAAAGCATTTTGTTGCATGTAAGCAACCCGTTGTCATTCTAGTTGGTGGAGGGCTTCTAGGTCTCCTAGTAAGGAAATCTATTGTGAAGGTTTGGTCCTTTTTTTAGGTTTTTTAAAGGATTTTTTAGTGGATTAGAGGTGAATGTGCCCTCGTCCTACTCCTTGTTTCAAAAATTGATGGTTACATCGTATAGTGGAGATGTGTTAGCTCCTCATAATTCCACCATCTATGTGGATTTATATGGGTTTTGAAAGAGTTCCTAAGTGTTTCTTGGTGTGGATTCAAGGTTGAATATTCCCTAATCCTATCCTTGAGTGTTATTCTGAGTGAATGCAATTGTGGGTTAGTACTTGATCATCATTTGGGTGTCATTTTCTCCCCATGTTGGTTTCATCCCATGATCGGTAAGTCTTCTACCGGTTCCACCTTGCTTGCATCAATGATGAAGTATTTATTTTGGTTAGTGACCTTGTACCTTCTGTGCACATTATTGTGTAGTTACGACATGTTATTGTATCCTATTGTTATTTCAAAAAAAATATTTTTTCAGTTTTATCCTAGGTGTGTTGGGGCATTACAACTACTCAAACCTAATTTTATCATTGGTTTTATTTTTTGTGTTTTGATATTGAATTGAGGTAGGATTTATGCTTTTTGTGATAATTAGTTTGTTGTATCTTTGAAAGTAGGGACACTCTCTTGCTTTGGTATTTGGTGCTTTTGATCCTCTGATTTTGAAATTTGGCCACTTTGAGATGTGCTTGAATGTTTATTCTGCTCATGCAAGTAATCCCTTGAAGTTACTCATTGAAAATCCTAAGTCTTGAGGTGATTTTTGGGTTTTTCACTCGTTTCGGGAATTTCCTCCCTGGGTGGAATTCCCCAATTTCCATCCATGTCTTAGATACCCGACGACGACTGTTTTGCATTGTCCTTCAGAGATTTTGGCTCTTCGTGGAATTTTGTGTCCACTGGAAATCCCTGAGATTCCTTCAGGTCCTCAGATCCCCGAATTTCCTTCACCTCCTCGGATCCCTGAAACTTGTCTTGGGTTGTCTTTTCATTGCATTTATATTTGTTGTATGAATTCTGCAGCTTGTATTTAATGGAGTTTTGAGGGATTTTATGTTGTCAAATTGGTGTCATTTTCTTTGCTTTGAATTTGGAAGAGCTTAATCCTTGAGTGTTGCATGTGAATTTGGTGTTTGAGCTTTGAATTGTTGACTTTGGTGGCATTTTTCTAGTGTCATTTGCATCTGCTTGAGATCGAATCTTGTTACCAACGGTTGTTATCTTGAATTTTGCTTCATCCATGGTATGTACACAGTGCCTTTACTTTCGATTGATGAGTATGAATGGTTCTATAGTGTCATAGGCGTGTATTGATTCTAGGTTTCATGTGCCTGAAGGTTTGTAATTAAACTAGGGTTACCCATCGTTCTTTTTGATGCCCCCCCTAGATTTGATGTTGCCATCCTTTTGTTAAATTGGTGTTTTGATAGTGCTAGCCATTGCTATACTTAACCCTCAGATTTGATTGTGTGCGTGATGTCGATTAGCTTTAATTTCACCTAGGGTTTCTTGCATTCGATAAAAATGACATCCTAGGTGAATTTGAGTTGTTATCTTCCATTTGCATTCAATAAATACCTTGCTTTGAGGGCTTAGAGGAGTTTATCATGGTTTAGTTGAATGAGTGAGTGAATTGAGATTGAGACTATGTGCTCATGGCAGAATCCTAGGGTTGTTTATTTCAAATTTCTTGCTTCAGATCGATTGAGCTAGGTTTTAAGTGAATCATAAGTTTGGATCATGATTGAATGATGTAAGGTGAGCACAAAGTTTGAACCAAGTCCCAAATTAATGATCATTCAATCAATTTGGCCAAGCTATGATGAGAAGGAATTTTGGGATTTTGAGTGCTTCACAAAATTCCTTTGCCCTAGGAAATTCCCGAATTTCCATCGCCCCTTCATTTTTTTTGAAAATATGTGAAGTCATGCTAGTTTCGAGGATTTCCGTCCCTGATGGAAATGCCTAAAAACTTACCAAACATGAGGAATTATGGACATAAATGAGTCAATGTTGAATGATTTTAGTTCCTTATGCTTTGATTTGAATGATTAAAGAATTTATGATTCCATTTCTTGATTTATGATATTGATTGAGTAATTTTGAGTGATAATTGTGCCTTCATCGCTAAATTTCGCCTGGCTTGGAAATCCCCAAAATTCCTTCCTGGCTTGATTTCCGTGAAGGGGTGAAAATCCTAAACTTTTAAGGAAGTGTGATTTATGATATTTTAAGGGATTTAAATCATTATTTGGACTTATTTGAATGATGAATATGTTATTTGTGATGAGCTAACCCTGATCCTCATGTTGTAATGGATATTTATTGTGACCTTTTCCTGAGTGTAGGCTGAATCAAGCAAGGCAATTGCTAGCAAGGCTAAAGGAAAGCAAATGGATCCTGATGTTGAGGGATCCTCCATCTTTGAAGTTGAAAGGATCAAATTGGATACAAAGAGCAGGATTCTTGAGAGTAAGCTAGCTTCCATTTGGCCAGAAGTGACAGACACAAATGTGGGAAGATGGGACTATGAGGAGTTCAAGGCAAGAATGGCAGTGAAGTACCCTCCTCTGTTGGCAAGAAGATTGGTAAGCTCTGGTTTGGCTCATGTGGTTGGCTTTCCCTCCATAATGTAGTGCTATGAATTAGTTTTGGAATGTGCCAGACACTATGATCCAGGCGCACAGAGAGTGATCAACCCACAAGGCAGAGTGCTTGCAAATTTCTCTCCTGTTTCAGTGGCCCAAACATTTGATATGCCAAACAGATCCCATGTGGTGTAGTTTGATATTGATGTAGCCAAGAAGTACTATGCAGAGGATACAAACAATTCTTTGCAAGTTATCAACTCTTGCTTGGATAAACCTAAGGCGCATATTTCCAAGCCGCCAAAGCAATTGTTCAGGGCGAAATTCAAGTCAGAATACTATGATGCAATCACTCTTCTCAACAGAGTGATGGGTTTGAAGAGTGCAGGTGTATTTGAGAGTTGGATGTTTTACATAATAGGGAGAATGGAGCAGGACGTAGACTATCATTGGGTAGGTATAATCAGTGCCATGATTCATGAACAGTTGTGCAATGTATTGCAGACCAAGAGCTTCACCATGACATCCTACTTGGTCTATGCCTTGGCAAGATTCAATCCATACAAGGGATTGAGCACTCGAGGGGTATTTGGTCAGGATGCGATCTATGAAGTCTAACCCCGACTGCATTTGGGAAGTTCTAGCTACAAAAGGATGAATGATGCATTCACCATGTACATTACAAGGTTACTCCAAGGAGCAAAACATGTGAGAATTTTGATGCTGCTAAGGAACTGATCCAGAAGTTTGGAGCATGGTTCATTCAATTTCCCACCTTATCCTACATTAGGATTGATGGTTGTCAGAGAGTTCCATACAGTCTGGATAGGCACCCAACTGATCACATCGTACTTTTGGAGGTTCCAAGGAAATTTTTTGACTTTGATAAAATTCTAAAGAAAGACATGCACAAAACTGGTTTTGGCAATGAGGCTTGTCCTTCTTCGATCACAACACACTCCTCTGAAGAAGAGATGGCTGCTCTTGGATTGGCATTCCACTCTAAAAGGTCTATATTTGATAAAATAGGTGGGCCCCAAAAGAGAGCTAGCAGAGATTTCAAACATAAAGATGACATTGAGGACTATTGGGCTAATTGTAAGGATGAATTTGAAGTCTGAAGGAGGAAGTTATCTAGGTTTCCAGCCAACTTGATCAGGTTGTATAGCATCAAGGCCATCCCTAATCAGATTGATGATGATGGGGAGGTGGTACAAAACCATGACTATGAGCCAATCAAAGATAAGCCAGTTGGTGAGATTGACTGGTTGGAAGAGGAAAAGACAAAGTTGGAGAAAATCAATGCTCATGCGATCAGATACACCAAGCTGTGGATTAAGCATAAGAGTTTGGAATTGGGTAGTGAAGGGAAACAATACACCTACAATTTGATGGGAAACCTGGAGTCCCAATCCACTTCTAAGGAAGATGAGCAAGACCCAAAAGGCAAGGAAAAGGTGGGTTCTCCCTTCAAGATTAAAATCAAGGGTGTTCAAGCAGAGGCTAAGCTGGAAAAGAAGAGGAAGCCTATTGCCAAGAAGTGGAAGACTGCATCTAAGGAGAAGACATCTACTCAGGAGGAGGAGCATGAAGAAGAAGGGAAGAGAGATAGTGTCCCTGTTCCCAAAAGGAGAAGAGTGGCAAGAACATCAAGGAACAAGAGTGAGCATCCTACGGGAGAAGAAGGTACAAGACCACAGTTGATAGATGTTGAGTTTTGGGAAGAAGATACAAGTCTATACTAGGAAAGTCAGAACTTCATCTCCAAAAGAAAGTCTGGTGAAAGAAGGTGCCCCTACAATTCCCTCTGTTGTGTGGCAACAAGAAGACACTTCTACCCCTCCTTCAACTCAAGAATTGCATAATGAGGAAAGGGAATCAACAGAAGCTACCAGTGAGGATATCCATCAAGGTGAGGAGACATAGGAATTCAATGTTGGGTATCTTCACAGTCCAAAGGCAGAGATTAGCAATATTCTATAGTCTTCCTTGGTGTCATATGAAGATTCACCTGTTGGTGTTGACGAAGAGAAAACTGTGGAAAAAGAAGAAGCGCGTGAGAGAACTCCCTCTCCAATCCAAGTAGTAACAAAGACACTTGATCAAGAAGAGAATCAAAATACAAAGGAAGATAAGAGGGAAGACAAAAGAGAAGAAGTCCCTATAGTGCAGAATTTAAATGTTGACTCCTCCATGGATCAACCAGAAAAGGAGAAGTAAGATGAGCAACAGACAAAAGCCTCTACTCCTGGTTGGCTCGGTGAGAGATTGAAGAGCAAGCAGATAGTTGTGGACGATACTCC
Source organism: Sequoia sempervirens (assembly GCA_007258455.2). NCBI lineage: Eukaryota > Viridiplantae > Streptophyta > Pinopsida > Cupressales > Cupressaceae > Sequoia > Sequoia sempervirens. Next base: position 634,598,834 of record VDFB02047230.1, on the reverse strand, counting down.
TCCCAACTAGGATGAACTACTAGCCAATATTGGAAAAGGAAAAGCAAAGAAGAAGGCTAGGGTGATTTATAAAATCACCAAAGATTTGACAAATAACAGGATAATCCATATTGCTACTCCTGTAGCAAACAAAAACAAGGATGAGATAGTTTCTCGAGATTAATCCATTCAAACAATAAACTTGGGGCCTACAAGCAAGGATCAAGAGAACGAAGAGTTCCAAGAGTCCTCTCAAGCCATCCTAAGGAGATTGGATAAAGAAACTGAGAAGGAAAGGTTACATAAATAATTGAATGATGTGTATAGATATGGGAAACATCTGATGAAGCCTCTGTAGGTTATGGGAAGTGAAGGAGTGGCCCCTAAAGGATTGTTGCCTAAGGAGGAATTCAGTGAGCTTGAGAAGATGAAGGATTCCACACAAGCTACCCATGAATGGTTGCAAGGAGTAGGACACCGAGGAGATAGCATGATCAAGGACATCTTGTCAACTTGTGGAGATGCACATAGGTCGTTTTAGTGGCTGCAACATTTGCTAGCACAAGATAGGGAGGATGTGGAAATTATCTTGCAGAAAACAAAGATCATCACAGATTATACTGAAGAAAGATTAGTGAGTGATGTAATCTTTACTTCCTCTAAGACTTCAGAACCTTGGGAGTGGTATGAGTCATTGCAAATCAGGCAGAAATTTTTGACGAGAATCCATAAGCAGGGACAACAGGTGGGAAATACATTGAGTGATATTTATAATAAATGTATTTCATTCTTTGAGATAATGACTGGGAGGAAGAAATTTGCACCAAAACATCTGACCCTAGAGCAATTAAGGAAGTGGTGGCATGAATTTTATGCCCCAATTGATGATGGTCCAATCACAACCCACCATTTAGACAATGCATCCACCTATATTGTTGTCATGGAGAAATATCAGGATCTCAAGGTGGAATGGGATAAGGTCATCAAAGAATCAAGGGAGGAGATTAAATCCATTGAGAGAAGGTTTAAAGTGTTAATTACTCCACCATTGGCCGACTTAGAGAGGGTTTTTCTTAAGGTGCAAGATAAATTGGATCGAGATAAAGGATAAGGGACCAGCTAATGAATGATTGCATCAAAATTTGTGCTTCCCATTATCTCTCCTTTCATTTCTTGCATGCATTGGACCGAGCTGCATTGGAGAACCCAGGATGACCTGGAAGAGTCTCAAGCATTTAATGCAAAAATATTGTTTTATTCGAGAGGCTTTCTAGGCTGACTTTTTGTGGCCGACCATCTTTGTAACCCTATTTGGTCTAACATAGCATGAAATTTCTATAAATAGGGCATTTTGCCTCATTTTTAAAGGCTAGTTAGAAGATAGTTGAACTTTGGAGCAAGTTAACTGATAGAGAAAGAGTTAGGAGTTAGCTTTATTTTGAAGCAAGTGATGTAATACAAAATACTAGAATTGTTGCTACTATTGGGTGATTCAATACAAGTGAAGACATTGTGTCTTGGGGATCTTTCTTGTGTTGATTTATCTTGCATGGTTCTTGTTATTCTATCTTTTGAAATTGCTTGGAGAATATTGGGTATATTTAGAGTTAGATGTTATTCAATGGTTTATGGTTTGATGCTTGAAGTGTTTATAGTAATCCCTTGTCCATACTTTTAGCAACTGGCTGATTGTGAGTTATTTTGTAAAGTTAGCCTGGACCTTATATTTGTTGTGCTTAGTTCAATTGTGAATGGTTTATTCATTTCAATTGAAAACAGGGTTGGTTTGAATGAATGTTCATGATCTGAAAATATTTAATGCCTTAGAATATTGCACTATTTCTGTAAGATTGCAACTGAAATATGGGTTAAATAGGAATTAGTTTGAGGGATTGGTCCATTTGAAGTATTTCATCATTTGCATTGTTGGTCTTAGGAATAGTTTTAATCTTATAAATCTCTCTTAAACCCTTATCTTTTACTATTTCTTTTATTATCTAGGTTAGATTTAGGATTTCAAGTATCAATATATTTCAAAATCCGATAAGTTTGAAGATCCAACATTTGTTGTAAGGTCCCTTTGTGATTGCCATCATTTTCACATTTATCACTGAGTTGTTTTTGCATTGTCAAGACCTGACATTAGAGACCTTGGGGTTATCTCTTGAGGCTTGCTGATAAAGATTTACCTTTCAAGAGAGATAGGATATTATATTTTTTTTGAGTTGTTGTACAAAAAACACCATCAACAGATTGGCGCTAGAAGGATGGCCTGAATAAGCAAGTTGGATTGTTTTCTATCTTCCATTTCTCCTGAAAGATTTTGAAGAAGAACCAGATCTACTCCTGGAGAAGAAGACTTTCAAGAGTTTCAAGCTCCTACCAAGTCAAGAAGGACCAAAAGAAGGGGAGGATGATCATCCGCCCAACCACTTCCATCATCTCCTTCATCCTCATCTTCACCTAGTCCATATTCATCTAATTCTGAAGCCATCCCCATTCAACAACCTCAACCAGTCATAAACCAACCTTTACGTCCCCTACTTCCGCCAATGGATTTCCTTGCTAACAATCCATCTCCTTTGTCGTTCAATAATTACAATGTCATGCCCAAGAACCCTGAACACTTTTGTTCAATGTTCCATGTTAATGATCCTAATAGAACTACAGAAGAACACATTAGGATTTTTTGGACATGTCTTAGGGATAGGGGAATTAACCATGAGGATGTTGCATGTAGGCTCTTTCCTTATTCCCTAGGAGAAGATGCATTCTATTGGTATAATCACTTGCCTTCTGGATCAATCCATAATTGGGCTGAGTTGGAAGTTGTATTCCTACAGAAGTTTAGGATTCCCATTAGTGCTAATGAGCTTTATCTGCAGCTCACCAAGGTCAAGAGAGAAGTTAATGAGCCTATGGGGTCCTTTAACAATAGGTTTCATCGTGCGTATACCAGATTATAGGCCCCCTATGTTGTAGATGATGCCACTACCCTGGAGGTCTATTATGAAAGTTTAGATAGTCTCACGGCTACCTTCCTAAAATGGAGACCTAATCCTCCAGCTAGCTTACTTGATGCATAAAAAGAGGTTGTCAAGGTCAGTACTGGTTTGAGGCAACACTTCTCTGGCCCTCTGCCATCATTAGGGCCCATTGCTCATCCAAGGAAAGTTCAAGCCATCAATCAGGCTCTTACCAATCATACTCCTATCATGAATCCAATACCTCAGCTGCCTCTAGTTCCTCATCTAGGACATCCTATAAATCAAGCCCCACAAGTGATGAATTACCCTCAACAAAGTTTTAATCAGCCCATTCATTCACAATCATAGGCTGGTTTCCCTAACTATTTGCAAAATTTTGAAGTCTTGAACCAGTCCTTGAGCTCTGGTGTAGCCACAGGAAATTCCCCAAGAAATGCTAACCAAACTCCCTATGGTAATCTTGATAAAGAAAGGTTGGACGAGCTGACTGAACAAGTGAAGAAGTTGAACATGGAGGTCACTTATCTGAGAAATCAAAATAGTCAACTCCAGGTTGCTCAAAGGAGTATGTAGTCTAATTACAATAGAGAGAATCAAGAGCCCCAACAAGGACAGAGCTTTGACAGAGGTCATAATTTTGAAAAAGGACAGGCTTCTGGTTAGAATTTTGATAGAGGACAAGCTGGTGGACAAGGATTCAAAAGGAGACAACCACCTAGACAGAATAGAACCTGGAACACTAGGCCAAATAATGGAGGTATTCTTACTCCATTAGACCAACCCTCTAATCAAGAAAAATCTTCAGGTAGTGTGTATTTGGCAGAAGCAACTCTATTAGGATGGTGTAGGCTTCATAAGACGAATCAACATTTAGAGCTGGATTGCCCGAAATTCTAGACTGAAACATCTATTTTCTAGTATGAGGTTGAAAATCACTCTAGTGGTCAAGAGTTAGTGCCATCAGGACCTTATGACTCTCAAGTTTTAGTAGTAAATCATGCTCCTTTCCCAAAAGGAGAATAAAATGGACCAGAAGAGCAATCAAGCTAGCCAGAAGAAGAAACATACCAGGTCTTTAATGGAGATGAGATTTATCATATGTTCAATGAAAGTCCTAAGAATGATAATGGCCCCTTGGATGAAGAAGAAGTTGATGTCGAAGAAGTACAGGTGTTCCAAAGGCCAATCAAGAAATACGAACTAAGGGATAGGCCAACCAAAGGACCACAAGTTGGAGGACCATTCACCACCTCCATCCCTCCAAACAATTTCACCATACCTCTTGATCCTAACGCTAGTAATAATCCAACGTATCCTCATGTGCCTAAGCAGTACTTGTCAAAGGAAGGACAATCACAAGCTGGGACATCTAAAGGGAAGAATGCAAACACCAACAAAGATAGGGTAGTGGAATATCTCAAGGAAGCTTCCACAGACATGAGCACAGAGCAGCTAGGTGAATATATGGTTGAAGAACTTAAGAAGCTCAAGGTAAGTCTGTCAGCATTTGAATTATTAAGAGTACCTTCCATAAGGAATACAATCTTAGGAGCTTACAATGCAAATATAGTACTGCAAGATAAGATAGTTAGTGAGATTGCTAATAAAGTACCTAATACAAAAGGGCTGAAAGATCAAAGTCAAATTCAAACACAACCTAGAGACAAAGGGAAAGAAAAGGACAAAAACCAGGTTGCTCAGGTTGATACTAAGTTAACTCTGTTTCAAGGAAAGACATAAACACCTCCCTTTTTTATTTATGTGTGCATATTTGGAAAGAATCTATAGATTCAGGTGATTCCACCAATGTGATGCCATTTGTTATCTGTAGAGCCCTAGGAATTACCCCTGCTACTTCTCAGAAGAAGGTTACCTAGCTGGATAGAACAGAAGTGAATGTAGTAGGGAAGCTAAACATGATTCCCATGTAGATTGCCTCAGATCCTAGAGTCCAACAGTTTATTAATATTCATGTAGTAGATATCCCTGATGCTTATGGTTTAATTCTAGGGAGAGACTTTACCAAGGCTCTAAATGGATATGTATCAACCGACCAATCACACATGTGGCTTCCCTGGAAAGGGGTACCAAATCAAATCAGGTTTGAGAGAGAGCCTCACATGAAGTATGTGATCACAGAATATCAGAATACTTCAAATGAAATACTAGTGTCAGAAGTAAGCATGGGAAACTATGTACTAGTGGCCACCTTTGAAGAGGAAGCAAACACAAAAGAGATTCTTATGTTGCATACCACGCCTGTTGATCTTACAACAAAATCTAGTAGTACTGGAGCCTTGGTAGAACCAATTGAAGATGATGATGATCCTGAAGACAACCAACTCATTTTGTTGGACAATTTTCAGGAATTCATCCAGAAATGTATTGAAGATCAGTTTCATCTGGGCAGATGAATGAATTTTGAAGAATTACTCTTACCCAATTGGTGTAGAGTTCACAATGCCTCTCACTCAAAGTTGGAATGCTGCTTGTGCCAAAAAATAGTATAACATGTGCATAAATGCATTAATCCCACTCCAATAGTCAGAATTAATATACAAGAAACTCAAGATGATCCCAAAGGAAAGAAGGTGGTGCCTTCTGAAGAACCATCCAACAGTAATAATACAAAAGGTACAACAAAAAGATCTGGAACTATTGGTTGTTGGACATTAAGATTTGATGGATCTAAATCAAAGCAAGGCACTGGAGCAGGATTTGAGCTAATTATTCCAAAAGGTAAGACTTATTTTGCTTCTCATAGACTCCAGTTTCATTGTACCAATAATGTAGCAGAATATAAGGCTTTAATTCATGGATTGCTCATGGCACTAAGGAAGAAGGTTAAGATTCTACAAGTCTTTGGGTACTTTGAGCTAGTGATTAAGCAAGTTAGGAAGCAATATTCATGTCATGATAGGAGGATGACCAATTATAGGCATAGAGTATGGGATCTCTTTGAAGGATTTGATGCCTTCAACATTCAGTTGATGCCACACAATAAGAACCAAACTGTAGATTTCCTGGCTTAGGCAGTTGGCACTTTGCAACCATTATCCCTCTCTGGCTTGAAGAAGTTTACTGTGGAACTAACCCCAGTACCTTCAATACCTAACAATGTGACCAATTTCCAGGTGTTTGAAGATGATAAGCATATCTTCGATTTCATTACCAACTATGATGTATTGACCTCTCATATCATCGATGAAGCTGAACCTCAAGAAGTAGAAATGGATCTGGAAGGGGTCATTAATTTCAAGACTAATACTATTCCAAGAGGAATGGTACAGTTAGAAAGGATCTTTGACCTTGATAGAATAAAAGATCAGGAACCAGAGGCCAAGAAGGAATCCATTAGTAGCCAATGTGACACTACAACATGGGGACTCAAGAGGATATCATGAATGTCTTCATTGGAAAGGTATGTACCCCAGAAGAGAGAAAAGGAATTGTTGATGCCTTGCATACATACCAAGATGTGATAGCCTAGAGTTATGAAGACCTGAAGACATATGATACTTCAATTATTACATACACCATTCCTTTAAAGCTAGGATCCAGATCTTTCAGGAAAAGGAAAAGACCAATTAATGCCTTGTTGGAGCCAATCATCCAAAAGGAGGTGCAAAAACTGCTTTCAACTAATATTATATTTCTGGTAAGACACTCGACCTGGGTTGCAAATTTGGTTCCATTGAGAAAGAAAAATGGAGAGATCAGACTGTGTGTTGATTTTAGGGACCTTAACAAGGCATCAAAAAAAGATAACTATCCAGTCCCTTCATTGGATGAAGTGCTTCAGATTGTCAATGGATCTCAAATGATGTCTTTTCTAGATGGGTACTCTGGATATAACCAGGTTATGGTGCAATATGAAGACAGGCATAAAACTTCCTTTACTACAAAATGGGGAAATTTTGCTTACAGGAGAATTCCCTTTGGGCTGATCAATGTTGGAGCCACCTTCCAAAGAGCCATGGATATCGCTTTTAAGGACATCATTGGTAAGTGCATGATTATTTATATGGACGATTTGACTGTCTTTTCCAAGAAGTGAGGTGATCATATATCATACTTGTGCAAAGTGTTTCAAAGGTGTAGAGAATTTGGCATCTCCCTTAATCCAAAGAAGTTCATCTTTGGAGTTACTGAAGGAAAGTTGTTGGGACACGTTATCTCAAAGAAAGGAATTGCTATTGATCCTGAACGAGTAGAAGCCATAATCAAGATTCAGCCACCCACTAGTAAAAAGGAAATGAAATCATTCTTTGAAAAAATTAACTTCGTAAGGAAGTTCATCACTGGATTTGCTGAGATAGTCAAACCATTGAATGCAATGTTGAAGCAAGAAGCCAAAGTTGAATGGAAAGCAGAAGCAAAAGAAGCATTTGCAAAAATTAAGAGAGCCATTTTTGAAGCCCTAGTATTGGTAAGTCCTGATTATTCTAAGACCTATTACATATACTCATTTTCTTCCAACCACTCCTGTGCTAGCATGTTGACCCAAAATTATGATCAAGGGAATGAGCACCCCATAGCATTTATGAGTGCTCCTTTGAAAGATGCAGAATTAAGATACCCAAGCATGGAAAAGCAGGCCTATGCCTTAGTCAGAGTTGTAAAGAAGTTCATACATTATATTCTAAGGAATAAAGTCTTTGCAATAGTTCCTGATCCTGCAGTCAAGTTGTTGTTGATGCAAAATGAACTGGGAGAACACAAAGCTAAGTGGGTAACTATGTTGCAGGAATATGATATTGAGATTCAACCCATGAAGCTGGTGAGAGGACAATGGATAACCAAGATGATGGCAGAGATGGGTCCTGACCTTACAGATCAACATTACCACCTTCAAGATGTATCCCTAGGAGATTGGTATGATGATATTATCTACTATCTTTTGAATCAACAATGTCCTGAACATCTTAATTCAGTACAAAGGAGAGATTTGCATTTTAAAAGTGATAGTTTTATGATGAAAGGAACTATTCTATACAAGAAAAATCATGAGGGTGTCTACTTGAGGTGCTTAGGAAAAGAAGAAGCTGAAAGAGTAATGGCAGAATTTCATGATAGATACGGTATAGGCCATGGATCTGCACCCTCTATAGAGAATCAGATTCTGAGGGTTCGTTATTATTGGCCCACATTATTCAAAGACGCCCATAACCATGTCAGGACTTGTCATGTGTGTCAGACTGCAACAAGCAAAGAGAAGTATGCAACTCTTCCACTTCAACCAGTTATAGAGGTAAAGCTATTTGCACAGTGAGGATTGGACTTCATAGGTCCAATCAATCCACCTTCTTCTGCAGGCCACAGGTATATTCTTACTGTCACTGACTATTTCACTACGTGGATTGAGGCTCTTGCATGTAAACAATGTACTTCTAAAGTGGTAATCAACTTCATTGAATTAGGTATTATTAATCACTTTGGGTGTCCATTGGCTTTAGTTTGTGATAATGGTCATGCATTCGCATCACTAAAGTTTTCTAACTAGACCTTTGATCATGGAATCATTATAAATTTTGCATCTAATTATTAACCACAAGGCAATGGTTTGGCTGAGTCTTCCAATTAGAACCTTTTAACAATCATTCGTAAGCTATTAGAGAAGAATCCCAAGGATTGGCACACTCAACTTAGATTTTCTCTTTGGGCAGATCATACAAGACATAAGACCTCCTTAGGGACCTCTCCTTATCACCTTGTGTATGGTTTGGAACCTATATTTCCCATCTAGTTAAAGATCCCCACTTTGTAGTTCATAATGAATATTATGATGAAGGGGACAAGTGTGAAGCCCGCTTGGCTGAACTGTTACACCTTGAAGAAAGAAGAGATGAAGCTTTAGAAAAAAATTCCAAACATCAAGATGTAGTTAAGAGATGGTTTGATAGAAGAACCAAGTTAAAAGCCTTTAGAATCTCTGACTTAGTTCTCTACTGGGATAAAGCACATGACCGAAAAGGGGAGCATGGAAAATTTGATAAACTTTGGCTCGACCCTTATCAGATTTCAAAGATTCTGGGAGATAATGCTTTTCTCTTGAAAACTCTCACTGGAGAGGATATCCCATTGCCTATCAATGGGCAGTATTTGAAGCATTACTTCTAATCCTAAGTTTTTTACAAATCTTTCCTTGTAAATAAGTAGATTAGGTTTTCTTTTCCTTTGTCCTGCATTGGTTAGAATAGGTTTCCCTTTTGCTTTGCTTTATTTGTTTTATGCTTCTGGTTAGTTTAGGTTTGCTTTGGTTAGGGTAGGGTTGCTTTTTATTTTCTCTTTCTTTTGGTTTTCTACTCTCTTTGGGGCTTGTTTCACTTGCATGACAACCATTATGTTATCTGGGTTTGTTCTAAATATTTCTTTTACAAACTTCAATCATCCTTCCAGAGTCAGTTGGTGAAAGTCCTTTATTTAGTGCCATATGTATTAAATGTTTTGAGTAGATGAGCCATGGGATTAAGATAAATCTAGAATGTATTTGAGTCTAATATTTCTACACATATCTTAAAAATTCTGAATTTGCATATAGTCCTTATGAAGTCTGGTAAGGTGAAAAAATCTTATATTTTGCTTCAACGCCACTGTGGTTATTAGCCCTGAGTGTGAACTTCATTGTTCACAGGTTGAAATGAAAAAAGTGAAAAGAAAAGAATATCAGAAAAGAAATGAAAAGAGAATCTTGAAAATCAAAAGAAATATTCACCTCATCACAGGTATCCTAGTATCTCTACCGAGGCTATGGACGCCTGGCTGGCAGTAGAGCTATGCTTTGGAGGACCACAACAATAACCTCGTCAAGGCTATGGACACCTGACTGGAAATGAGGCTCTATCCAGGATACTTTTGGAGTTAGAATCTTCACGTAGCCTAGTCGGACCAAGTTTGGTCCCTATTGCAACTAAGGAAAGGGAAATGAATGCATATGCACACACTTCGACCCTGGTACAGGAAAGGTGTGCTTTCCTATGAATTTTGAAGCTCTTTTAAATGGGTGACCTGATATAAGGACTGAAACTAGAGATTCTGGGTTCTTGATTCTAGTTTGTCATATAAATGCTCTGGAGCATTTCCCCAGCAGGAGTTGCCATTTGTTGTGCAGTTTTTGCACACACACCCCACTGAAAGTAGGGACCCTCTCTTGCTTTGGTATTTGGTGCTTTTGATCCTCTAATTTTGAAATTTGGCCACTTTGAGATGTGCTTGAATGTTTATTCTGCTCATGCGAGTGATCCCTTGAAGTTACTCATTGAAACTCCTAAGTCTTGAGGTGATTTTTGGGTTTTTCACTAGTTTCGGGAATTTCCTCCCTGGGCAGAATTCCCCAATTTCCATCCATGTCTTGGATACCTGATGAGGACTACTTTGCATTGTGCTTCAAATATTTTGACTCTTTGCAAAATTTAGTGTCCGCCAAAAATCCCTGAATTCGATAAAACTGACATCCTAGGTGAATTCGATACAACTGACATCCTGGGTGAATTCGAGTTGTTATCCTCCATTTGAATTCAATAAATACTTTGCTTTGACCGTGTAGAGGAGTTTATCATGGTTCAGTTGAATGAGTGAGTGAATTGAGATTGAGACTGTGTGCTCATGGTGGAACCCTAGGGTTGTTTGTTTCGAATTTCTTGCTTCAAATTGATTGAGCTAGGTTTTAGGTGAATCATAGGTTTGGATCATGATTGAGTGATGTAAGGTGAGCACAAAGTCTAAACCAAGTCCCAAATTAATGATCATTCAATCAATTTGGCCAAGTTGTGACGAGAAGGAATTTTGGGATTTTGAGTGCTTCGTGGAATTCCTTTTCCCTAGGAAATTCCCGAATTTCTATCACCCCTTCATTTTTTCTGAAAATGTGTGAAGTCATGCTAGTTTCATGGATTTTCGTCCCTAATGGAAATCCCTGAAAACTTACCAAACATGAGGAATTGTGGACATAAATGAGTTAATGTTGAATAATTTTAGTGTCTTATGCTTTGATTTGAATGATTAAAGAATTTATGATGCCATTTCTTGAGTTATAATACTGATTGAGTAATTTTTAGCGATAATTGTGCCTTCATCACTAAACTTCGCCTGGCCCAAAAATCCCCGAAATTCCTTCCTGGCTTGATTTCCGTGAAGGGGTGAAAATCTTGAACTTTTAAGGAAGTGCGCTTTATGATATTTTAAGGGATTTTAATCATTGTTTTGACTTATTTGAATGATGAATATGTTATTTGTGATTAGCTAACCTTGATCCTCATGCTATAATGGATATTTATTGTGACCTTTTGCTTAGTGTAGGCTGAATCAAGCAAGGCTAAAGGAAAGCAAATGGATCGAGATGTTGAGGGATCCTCCATCTTAGAAGCTGAAAGGATGAAATTGGATACAAAGAGCAAGATTGTTGAGAGTAAGCTAGCTTCCATTCAATCAGAAGTGACAGACACAAATGTGGGAAGATGGGACTATGAAGAGTTCAAGGAAAGAATGGTAGTGAAGGACCCTCCTCTATTGGCAAGATGGGTTGGCTCATGTGGTTGGCTTCCCTTGCACAATGCAGTGCTATGAATTAGTTTTGGAATTTGCCAGACACTATAATCCAGGCACACAGAGAGTGCTTAGCCCACAAGACAGAGTGCTTGCAAATTTCTCTCCTATTTCAGTGGCCCAAACATTTGATATTCCAAACAGATCCCATATGGTGCAGTTTGATATTGATGTAGCTAAGAAGTACTATGCAGAGGATACAAACAAGTATTTACAAGTTATCAACTCTTGGTTGGAGAAACCTAAGGCACATATTTCCAAGCTGCCAAAGCAATTGTTTAAGGAAAAATTCAAGTTAGAATACTATGATGCAATCACTCTTCTCAACAAAGTGATGGGTTTGAAGAGTGTAAGAATATTTGAGAGTTGGATGTTTTACATAATAGCGAGAATGGAGCAGGATGTATACTATCATTGGGCAGGTATAATCAGTGCCATGATTTATGAATAGTTGTGCAATGTACTGCAGACCAAGAGCTTCACCATGACATCCTACTTGGTCTATGCCTTGGCAAGATTCCATCCATGCAAGGGATTGAGCACTCGAGGGATCTTTGGTCAAGATGTGATCTATGAAGTCTACCCCCAACTGCATTTGAGAAGTTCTAGCTAAAGAAGGGTGAATGATGCATTCACCATGTACATTACAAGGTTACTCCAAGGAGCAGAATATGTGAGATTTCTGATGCTGCTAAGGAACTGATCCAGAAGTTTGGAGAATGGTTCATTCAATTTCCCATCTTCTCCTACATTAGGATTGATGGTTTTCAGAGAGCTACATATAGACTGGCTAGGTACCCAACTAATCACATTGTACTTTTGGAGGTTACAAGGAATTTTTTTGACTTTGATGACATTCTAAAGAAAGACATGCAAAAAACTGGTTTTGGAAATTATTTTCCATTGAGGATAGGAGGCAATGAGGCTTGTCCTTCAATCACAACAAACTCCTCTAAGGAAGAGATGGTTGCTCCTGGCTTGGAATTCCACTCTAAAAGGTCTAGATTTGATAGAACGGGTCGGGCCCAAAAGACAGCTAGTAGAGATTTCAGACATAAAGATGACATTGAGGACTATTGGGCTAATTGTAAGGATGAATTTGAAGTCTGAAGGAGGAAGTTATCTAGATTTCCATCCAACTTGATAAGGATGTATAGCATCAAGGCCATCCCTAATCAGATTCATGATGATGGGGAGGTGGTACAAAACCATGACTATGAGCCAATCAAAGATAAGCCAGTTGATGAGATTGACTAGTTGGAAGAGGAAAAGACAGAGTTGGAGCAAATCAATGCTCATGTGATCAGATACACCAAGCTATGGATTAAGCATAAGATTTTGCAATTGGATAGTGAAGGGAAACAATACACCTACGATTTGATGGGAAACTCGGAGTCCAATTCCACTTCTAAGGAAGATGAGCAGGACCCAAAAGGCAAGGAAAAGATGGGTTCTCCCTTCAAGATTAAAATCAAGGGCGTTCAAGCAGAGGCTGAGGTGGAAAAGAAGAGGAAGTCTACTACCAAGAAGAGGAAGACTACATCTAAGGAGAAGACATTTGCTCAAGAGGAGGAGCATGAAGAAGAAGGGAAGAGAGATAGTGTCCCTATTCCTAAAAGGAGAAGAGTGGCAAAAACATCAAGGAAGCAGAGTGAGCATCCTACGGTAGAAGAAGGTATAGGACCACAGTTGCTAGATGTTGAGTTCTGGGGAGAAGACACAAGTCTATACCAGGAAAGTTAGAACTCCATCTTCAAAAGAAAGTTTGGTGAAGGAAGGTGCCCCTACTATTCCCTCTGCTATGCAGCAACAAGAAGGCACTTATGCCCCTCCTTCAACTGAAGGATTGCATAATGAGGAAAGGGAATCAACAGAAGCTGTTGGTGAGGATATCCATCAAGGTGAGGAGACAAAGGAATTCAATGTTGGTGATCTTCACAGTGCAGAGGCAGAGATTGGCAATATTCTATTGTCTTCATATGAAGATTCACTTGTTGGTGTTAAAGAAGAGAAAACCATGGAAAAAGAAGAAGCACATGAGAGAACTCCCTCTCCAATCCAAGTAGTAACAAAGACACTTGATCAAGAAGAGAATCAAAATCCAGAGGAAGATAAGAGGGAAGACAAAAGAGAAGAAGTCCCTATAGTGCAGAATTTAAATGTTGACTCCTCCATGGATCAATCAGAAAAGGAGAAGTAAGATGAGCAACAGAAAAAAGCCTCTACTCCTGGTTGGCTCAATGAGAGATTGAAGAGCAAGCAGATAGTTGTGGGCGATACTCCTCCCAACTGGGATGAACTACTAGCCAATATTGGAAAAGAAAAAGCAAAGAAGAAGGCTAGGGTGATTTATAAGATCACCAAAGATGAGACAGATAGAAGGATAATCCATATTGCTACTCTTGCAGCAGACAAAAACAAGGATGAGATAGTTCCTCGATATTAATCCATTCAAACAATAAACTTGGGGCCTACAAGCAAGGATCAGGAGAACGAAGAGTTCCAAGAGTCCTCTCAGGCCATCCTAAGGAGATTGGATAAAGAAACTGAGGAGAAGGAAAGGTTACAGAAACAATTGAATGATGTGTATAGATATGGGCAACATCTGATGAAGCCTCTGTAGGTTATTGGAAGTGAAGGAGTGGCCCCTGAAGGATTGTTGCCTAAGGAGGCATTCAATGAGCTTGTGAAGATGAAGGCTTCCACACAGGCTACCCATGAATGGTTGCAAGGAGTAGGACACCGAGGAGATAGCATGATCAAGGACATCTTGTCAACTTGTGGAGATGCACATAGGTTTTTTGAGTGGCCGCAGCATTTGTTGGCAAAAGATAAGAAGGATGTGGAACTTCTCCTGCAGAAAACAAAGACCATCATGGATTATACTGAAGAAAGATTAGTGAGTGATGGAATTTTGCCTTCCTCTAAGACTTCAGAACCTTGGGAGTGGTATGAGTCATTGCAAATTAGGCAGAAAGTTTTGACAAGAATCCATAAGCAGGGACAACATGTGGGAAATACATTAAGTGATATTTATAATAAATGTATTTCATTCTTTGAGATAATGACTGGGAGGAAGAAATTTGCACCAAAACATCTGACCCTAGAGAAATTAAGGAAGTGGTGGCATGAAGTTTATGCCCCAATTGATGATGGTCCAATCACAACCCACCATTTAGACAATGCATCCACTTATATTGTTGTCATGGAGAAATATCAGGATCTCAAGGTGGAATGGGATAAGGTCATCAAAGAATCAAGGGAGGAGATTAAATCCATTGAGAGAAGGTTTAAAGTGTTAATTACTCCACCATTGGCCAACTTAGAGAGGGTTTTTCTTAAGGTGCAAGATAAATTGGATCGAGATAAAGGATAAGGGACCAGCTAATGAATGATTGCATCAAAATTTGTGCTTCCCATTATCTCTCCTTTCATTTCTTGCATGCATTGGACCGAGCTGCATTGGAGAACCCAAGCTGACCTGGAAGAGTCTCAAGCATTTAATGCAAAAATATTGTTTTATTCTAGAGGCTTTCTTGGACGATTTGTTTGTGGCCGACCATCTTTGTAACCCTATTTGGGCCGATATAGCATGAAATTTCTATAACTAGGGCATTTTGCCTCATTTGTAAAGGCTAGTTAGAATATAGTTGAACTTTGGAGCAAGTTAACTGATAGAGCAAGAGTTAGGAGTTAGCTTTATTTTGAAGCAAGTGTTGTAATACATAATATGAGAATTTTTTCTACTATTGGGTGATTCAATACAAGTGAAGACATTGTGTCTTGGAGATCTTTCTTGTGTTGATTTATCTTGCATGGTTCTTATTATTCTATCTTTTTAAATTGCTCAGAGAATATTGGGTATATGTTAGATTTAGAATTAGATGATATTCAATGGTTTATGATTTGATGCTTGAAGTGTTTGTAGCAATCCCTTGTCCATACTTTTAGGAACTATTTGATTGTGTAAAGTTAGCCTGGATCTTATATTTGTTGTGCTTAGTTCAATTGTGAATGGTTTATTCATTTCAATTGCAAATAGGGTTGGTTTGAATGAATGTTCATGATCTAAAAATATTTAATGCCTTAGAAGATTGCATTATTTCTATAAGATTGCAGATGAAATCTGGGTTAAACAAGAATTAGTTTGAGGGATTGGTCCATTTCAAGTATTTCATCATTTGCATTGTTGGTCTTAGGAATAGTTTTAATCTTAAAAATATCTCTTAAACCCTTTTTTTTTGCTATTTCTTTTATTATCTGGGTTAGATTTCGTATTTCAAGTATCAACATATTGCAAAATCTGATAAGTTTGAAGATCCAACATTTGTTGTAAGGTCCCTTTGTGATTACCAACATTTTCACATTTATCATTGAGTTGTTTTTGCATTTTCAAGACCTTAAATTAGAGACCTTGGGTTTATCTCTTGAGGCTTGTTGATAGAGATTTACCTTTCAATAGAGATAGGATATTATATTCTATCTGAGTTGTTGATGTGCATCAAACACCATCAACAATTATCAACACAAACCTTAATGAAACGATTTATATTGAAAGATTTGAAGCAAAGTAAACTATTCTAAGTTGCGATAAAGATAAATCTTCCAAGAACGTCTCATTGTCCTCTATTCTTAAATGATTATTTTTAACCTTTTTGGCCCTCATATTTCTATGTGCACAAAGGCTATTAGAATGACACTTAAGAAACAAGATTAGTATTTAACATGCAAGCCAACCTAATGCCTACATGAAACTATATGTAAACAATGATGATGAATGCTATGATGAGTTGAGGATGATGGTGAGGATAAATGAACAAGTGGAGGTGGATACTATGGTATTAAACTAGTATGTCCTATGCATGATTCTACATATGCAGAAATGCAAACATAAAATTAACTAATCTAAAATGTAACTATGATGCAAGATGGATGATAAAATGCAACTATGATGCAATATATTAATCTAAGATCTAAACATAATGTGAAATATGATATAAAAACTATCTATAAGACTCCAAGAATGCTCCAAGATCTAATGATAAACTTGCATGATAACTCTACTTTAAATGTGGATGAAAAATACAAGGCCCAAGGGTTGTATTTATAGCCTTTTCCAAGCATATAGTGAGGTGGCAATAATCAACAGTCCAGATTTGAATAAGAAAAATGGATGGTGAAGATGAAGAGAATCAGGATGTTGTCCCCTTGACCAAAGACAACATGCCATGTGTGTGGAAGAATCTCTTGACCAATGGGAAACATGCCATTTGGATGGAAGATTCAAGTGTGGGAAGAGAAGACCATGTGCTTCCAAAATTGGTGGAAGTGTGGGAAGAATAAATCATGTGCTCCAAAATTGGTGGAAGTGTGGGAAGAATAAATCATGTGCCCAAAATTGGTGGAAGTGTGGGAAGAAAAGACCATGCCATGTGTGTGGAAGAATCTCTTGACCAATGGGCAACATTCTGTTTGGATGGAAGATTCAAGTGTGGGAGGAATAAATCATGTGCTCCAAAATTGGTGGAAGTGTGGGAAGAAAAGACCATGTGATTTTTGAAATGAGTTGAGGATAATTCTAATTAAAAATT
Organism: Sequoia sempervirens; assembly: GCA_007258455.2. Classification (NCBI taxonomy): domain Eukaryota; kingdom Viridiplantae; phylum Streptophyta; class Pinopsida; order Cupressales; family Cupressaceae; genus Sequoia; species Sequoia sempervirens. Next base: position 634,581,733 of record VDFB02047230.1, on the reverse strand, counting down.
AGAGTTATTTATTTTCATGTGACCTTGATGAGGTGTCACACAAAAAGTTGTAGAAATGTGCTCTAATTCCTAATTGTATTTAATGAAGTTTAATTAAATAAAACAAGTTTAGGGAACCTTGTTTATTTAATTAATTTAGAAGAAAGTGTTTTAGATTTTGGAGAATTAGAGAAGGGTGAACAATATAAATAAATTGAGCATTTATTTATATGTAGTTGAAATATTAATCAAATATATAGTATTTAATTAATTAAACGTGATGACCGTTTTTAGGTGTATACAAGATCTTATATTTTATGCATTGTCTTGATGGAGGATGAGAGGATTCATGTTTGATATGGTGGTCACCTTGGTTATTATTGTAGGTATCTTGATGAGCGTGCATGAAGAACTTGGATGTTTCGATGGTACATGTTGGTTATAAGGATTGTTCCCTTGATGTTTGAGTTTACTTGTGATCCCTTATGAAATGTATACAAGTGAAAGAATGTTGGGAAAGGGCATGTTATCTACCTTTCATATTTCTTACAAAGTAAATTTAATATTTAATTATGGTAAACCTATGGAATCTAGGGATTTGTGTATCACATGGGTTAGAAATTCTTAGGTCCACTTTGTATATTATATATAGTATTGGGATAAATATTAAATATAAGTTGCACATTGAGAAAATATTTAACATTGGGAAACTTAGTACCAAAAATTGAATGAGGGGGAAATAGTTTTCTAAGCTCATGATTTAGAGATATATATTTTATTTAATACCTTTTGGTGGTTTTGTGCAATCTAGTTTCTATAAAAGAAAGAACATAAGTTGTTCTTGAGATTGGCTTGTGTAACCTTTGGCTTGTTGGCTAAGTTTGATTTATCATCTCTTGCAAGTTACATATATGAGGAGATGAAGCATGGATTAGGATGTGTGGTTACATGATTTCTATTCTATTTTTTACTAGGAATACAATTAGGGAGACTGGTTTCTTATAAGCCTTTTATGGAGATTCTATAAGTTTATTATAATATTTATTCATTAGATGATGCATTGAGTGTGAGTAGTTTTGGATGCTATTTTTTTATGCTCATGATTTTTTTCTGGGGGGGAAAACCCACAATAGTGAGTCCCACATTTGGAACATCAAAAGTTTGGATGACGAGGGATAGGAAAATTTTGAAGCACCTTCATTCAAATTTTTTTCTTCAAATGAAGGTACCTTCATTTGAAGGCGATTTCATAAATAACTTTGAATTATGGTACCTTCAAATGAAGGCCCTTATTCACCTTCATTTGAAGGTCCCTCAAATGAACACCCTTAAATTTCCCTTTCTACTTTAGTGCTCAAATTTTGATAAAAAATTATATTTCAAACCTTGGGTTGGACATGCAAATGGAATCAACATGATAAAAAATACCACAACCCTCAAAATAAGCTTTTCAAAAGGAATATATTTAATTTTATTATAATATTTATTTTCTATTTTCTAGTGAACTTGTGTTTTTCATTGAACATCAAGGTCTATGTTTCACACACATGAAAAAGTATTGTTAGCTATAAAAAATAATTTATTAAAACTTATGCAAAAATTTCACAAATTCACACACACACACACACATTTAGATTCTACATACAAAATTTCAAAAACTACTAGTTCACATCATCTTCTAATTCTTAATGGTTTAGTTGCTATGGGCGTTAGAAAGTTAAGAGCTGGCTAATTTCAATGTACCACTTTGGCTGTAAAGTGGGACACACTATTGTGAGATGACCCAAGGTACATCTTGTATCATTTTGATAGTATTTGTGTCTACTATTTTTTTATTGTGGATTTTAAATATAGAAATATTTTTTGCTTGGGGTTATATGGAAATGGTTATTATCATCATAATTTTCTTTCACATGTAATCTCTTTATATATAAATATGGGAATTGATAGGATCATGATAAATTTAACATAGCTTGAAAATAAAATAGTAGTCATGAAGATTTTGCATAACAAGTACATTGAGGAAGGAAATAATGGGGATATCTTCACAGTCATGAATCCTCCATTTGGATCCCAAATTTGGAACTTTATGAAAAAATGTCATCCCCTTATCTGTAATTATCTATCTTGGGATATCTTGGATGGAAGTAAAGCATTATTTTGGGAGGATTCTTGGGCTAGCTACCCAAGCTTGGATAGCATATTTGATGAAGGTCAATTGAAACAAGCATTAAAGGAGATATGGGGAGACAAAGTCAAGGATTACATCATTAGAGACTTGAGTGACCCAATCATGTATTGGAAATGGAGAGACTTCACTAATCTTAATCTTCCTCCTAGGGAAGTTGGGGCACTCCTAGATGCCCTAAGAAACAGAGTTCTATCATTGCGCTCTGGCAATGATACCCTAATTTGGGCTGGAGCAAAGTCTGGAAGTGATAATGTAAAGGACAGATACAAAAAGCTTTATGAGAAGAAAGGGAGAACAATTTGTAGCCTGCCTCTACATCTGTGATGGAGCAGAGCGTGTCTTCCCCAAAGAAAGAAATTTCACTTGGGCTGCTATTCAAAAAAAATCCTTACGACAGGAAAATTCTGCCATTTAGGATTTCAAGGTCCCTCCAGATATGTTCTGTGTGAGGAAGCAGAAGAAACATCGAGCCATATTCTACTTGGTTTCCACTTTTCCCAAGAGTTCTGGAGGTGGCTATGTGCAAGATTAGGATGGGCCAGTGCTTTGCACACAGACCTACTTACTTGGTTTCTCTCTTGGCCATCCCTAAAGAAGAACTCGGTCTATGGAAATATTTGGATTCTCGGTCCTTCAATTTTGGTGTGGGAGATTTGGAAGGAAAGGAACAGAAAAATTTTCCAAGACAAGAATATGGGATTGACTTCTATGATTAGTAAAATTGAGGCGAGTTTAATCAAGTCCTTGAATGCTAAATTGGCCCTCAGTCAAGGAAAAACCAAATACTTCTTAGAGTGGGACGCAAGGCTCAGAGCAACATGGCCCTCTCTATGGATTACACCCTGGGTTGGTAAAGGGGGAAAGGAGGCAACGAAGGATCTAGTATCCACTGTCTAGAAGCCACCTACTCGTGGATGGTTTAAGCTAAAATTTGATGGGGTTTCAAAGGGAAACCCAATCCCTTCAGGGGCTGGGTGCATCATTTGGGATGATCAAGGAAATACAGTGATTTCCTCATCAAAGTGTCTTCCCAAAGGAACAAAAAATGAAGCAAAGTTTCAAGCACTGAATCATGGTTTATACCTATGCAAAGAGCTAGGACTGGAAAAGATTGAAATTGAGGGTGACTCTGGCCTAGTCATCAATGCTTTAAGATGTGAAAACACCCCAAATTGGAAGCTCAGGGCACACCTAGCTTAAGCAATGGAGCTGATGAAATCCTTTGAAGGCCTTTTGATTAACCACACATACAGGGAAGGAAACAGAGAAGTTGATTCCCTGGCCAACGCAGGTGTTGGTGTAGGGTAACTAGTTGGCCCATGTGTCAAGGAGTGTACAATGTCTATGCTAGGATGGCTAGATTTATCTCATGGGCCTGCACACTTGGCATGAGAGAAAGAAACCTATTAATTCCCCCCACGGATTGAGCGATGGTAGCTCAACAGGATGTGATGAGCTCATCTCCCAGAGAGGCTTGTGGAGATGGAGGCATTTTGAGCATATGAAATTGAACAGATTTGGATTCTCCCAAGATACGTTATGAAATACTAGGACATCCAGACACATTTCCCGAACTACAAGAAGTACATTCATTCATTTTCCTTGGGACTAAGGCTTTTGGAATGTCAAAATTTTGTGTGAATTAATGGAATTTCTGAAACATACACTTTGGTTTATGCTCGAAAGGACGATGTGGAGTGAAGTCAGCGACCGATGTTTAATGTAGAGTCCATCTTCCTCTCTATTTATTATGCATTTGGAGGAAACCAAAGACACCAAAATAGATACCCGGTGAAATTGTCATGCTCAAAGGAGGCTGCATTCTATGGTGCAATTTTGGATAAGTGGATGAAGAATATATGTAGCAATAAGGACATTTTGTGCATAGAGGCAGTGAAAATGGTGCTTGGAAGGGCATATTGCATCTCCAAGAATTGTACGAGGGAAAACTCAAACATTTCCTCTAGGTTTTTGGCATCACTGTTGGATCTAAACTTACCTAAGGAAATATTTTTTCTTTTACTACGCTCGGTGTTTAAGGGCTCCATTCTAGTGGGAGACATTGATACAGTAGCTATATCCATGCTCGGTGTTGGCTTGCCCTGGCCAAATGATGTGGAACGAATTTTTGACCTGGGTGTGGAAGTAGACTGGCAACCCTTCATACTGGATTTACAAGGTGAGGCTCTGCAACGCCACAGGCATTGAGCATCCATTGGTCACAAGTTTTTGAACAAACGATTGGGGCTGAATGCGGTAGTTGGAATGGAATGGTGCCATGTGTTTTCCAACCTGGTAGGATCTGGGAGGTTTTATGATGATATGTAAGGGAACTATGGGGTAGGTTTTTGTTTGGTTTAAATACATGCTCTTAAATTTTCCTTTCTTTGTTATCAGCCAACTGATGGCTATATGCCATTTTTTATGTAATGAACCCTATGGGGTAATAACTGTAATGACATTTTTTTGCAAATTAATATAATTCGCAGCTATGCTGCCATTTCCAATTAAAAAAAAAAAGTATTCATGAAGGATAAGAATGACAAGGATATCATAAACCATGTATATAGGTGCATAATAAGGAACATGTAAAAACTAAAGGTGGCAAACATAGAACACAAGAGGATGTATGATATAAACAAAGCATATAGACAAGAATGAAAAGCTAGCATAAGAATAATGTAATCTAAATATGTACCCTAAGTGGGGAAATAAATTATAAACCACAATATAGAGTGTGAAATGAGAAGACGAAGTGTAATATATATGGCATAATCAAATGATCCAATGTGTAAGGACACACAAGGTAAACAGATGAATAGGAAAGTGTGAGCACACCCTATATATAAAATAAAAATGATATAATACACAAGGAATAAGTGACATGAACGACATGTCATGTTTAAAGTTACTTGTCTCAACATGCACCACTCAAGGTTTCTTTTTATCATTTAAATGTTATCTAGGAACATGGAAGCATAAAGATAGAAAAGGAAATCAAAAGCATAAAATATTGTAGGAATTAATAATGATAGATGGATATATCAAACCAATAAATTCATTCATCATCATGTATATTAGGTTATTTCTCTTTCATGTCACGTGTGACCTTTATATAGGGTGTGTTATAGTCAATGAAACTAATCTCTTAATACACATCCTTTGATTTCTTATGATTAATCTAATCAAGTGAGAGAGTTGTGGGTTGATAAGTATGTTCAATGGTTATCCTCCTTTGTCTATAAATTCATATTTATTTTGTGTTTAAATACAATGCATTTATCCTTACAATATCTATGTTTATGTTGATAATTATGAATATATTTATCCTTGTGTATTTTGAAAAAAAAAATCTACTACCATATGTATTGGCTTAAGAGGCACAACTACTTGATGTAATGGAGCATCTTGTCCTCTATGTAGTTGTGGGGAGAATTTCATGGGATGAAAGGTAGGTCAACACTATCCTCATTGGCACTAGTTTTTGAAATATGTAATGAAATCATGTGCCAAGTTAATTAAAAAAGTGTAAAGCAAACAAGATGGACCAAACCATTTCAAATTTTTACCACTTAGATGAAGTCTAAAATCACTAATTAATAATTTATCATCAACTGGTATTTATAATTAGAAATAATTAATGATTTTACATGTAAATAAGAATTCACAATACCATCATAATCCTTCTATAATAATTCTATAAGACTCATAATATCATCATGTAATGTTGGGTAAGGCAATGAAGTATCAATAAGAGACATGTGAAGATAATGAATTATTATTAAAGTGTGGTTTTTCATCATGTAGGGTATGATTATTATTCTATATTTTACAATATAGGATTATTTATATTTCACAATATAGATGATAGATACAAGATTATTCTACATTTTAAAATATAGAATAATCATACCCTACATTTGTGAACATATGACTGACATGACATGAAATAAAGGTAGTGTTAGGTCCTAAAATAGTAGGTCCAAAATCCTAGAGCTTTTCTTCAAATACAAGGCTAGGGATTTATCATCATGAAGGTAAAGATAGGCTTGTCTAAAATTTTAGGAAGGTTTAAGGCTAATAATAGGAGTGGGTAAAATCTCCCACTCTTTGGTTCTAGATTAAGCAAAAGAGAATGTTTCTAGAGGTATGTCTTAGCAAGTATTCAAATAAAATAAAATAAAAAACCAAAACAACAAACAAATCATACCCAAATTGCATATTGAACCCCTAATTTTATCACTAGGTTAAGTATGACTAGCTTTGTATAGGTCTTTTAAAACTAAATTAGATACTTCGCACAATATCTATGAATAATGACAATCATATGAGCTCTCAAGGTGATTTTTCTTAGAGTATCATATACATTGGCAAAGTATGGATATGTTAAACATGATTCTCTAATAATATAACAATTAGGTTTTGCTTAATGTTATCCTCGGTTTATGTCACTAAACCATGAGTAGCATGTATTGATCCTAAATTACTTCCTACAACTACTTGTGAACATTTTTGTTTTAAATTATGTGTAGAATGTGAAAGTATTTAAGATAGATGCTTTATAGGGTTACAAATTTATATCTATCCATTAACACAACAAACAATAAATTACAACTTGGTATGATAAATATCAACCATGTCTACTTGATAATCTTGAACTCCAAACTCATAAAAATTCACATGCAACAAGAGAGTAAAATAATACAAATACTAAATTACATTGATTTAGAGTGTTGTGACACTTATCTAATCTTTTCTACAATCATTTCAGTAAATGTGATGAAGGAAAAATTTTAAATAACAAGAAACTTGTCATACCCAACTATTTAAAACCCTCCAAAATGCTTAAAACTAGCCAAGGAGACACATGGTTATAAAAACCTCTTTATTAGCTACCTCTCTACAAGTTATAAGAGTAGCTCTAATGGTGAACACACTATTAGAAATTAAAGCCCTAGACTATTGTGTACCCTATATAGTGAAAATCCTAGATAACCAACACTTATTAATAAGAAAAAACTCATGCTTATAGATTTTATAGCATGGGAAATCATGTTTAATAGAGGAAACATGGTGGAATTATGTTATAAGTTTACTCAAACCACCACCATAATTTTCTTAAATGACCACACATAAAAAAAGCTTTATTGAGATCCATAGAGATATGCATAAACATAAGAAAATATTCATCAATGCATGCACCATCATTTTGAGTAGTAAATGTAAAATGATTTAAGTGTGTAGAACTGAAATGAGCCCATAAAATCTATTGAGAAATGATCTAGAAATGATGTGAATGTACTAGGTTCTAGAAACCCTAATGGTTGAATTAACTTAGACATGTCATATTTTCTTTCAATCCTATCTAAGTCCATGCCTACAAAATAATAATTTAGCATGGGCTTGATCTAATCACATCTAGTAGTTGTAGAAGTCATCATTGAGCATTAAATGGAAAATATAGATTAGTTTCATCATTATTGCTTGAAATGACATGCAAATCTACCTTCATTAGGTCAATAATGCATTTTAAGTAATGAAACTACTATTTTTAGAATTATGGAATAAAAATGGTCATAAATGACCTTCTAGATCATGCAAGAGAGTAGGTGGGAGTGATAGATAAAATGGAAAGAATCTTGAACCCTTAAGGGTTGAGGATAATTCATACTTCATAACATTGATCAAGGTATTGAGGATCAAGGGTGGTGGGGAACTTATGCCAAAAAGGATATGGAAAGGGGGAACCTCGACAAGAAAAAGGCTTTAAGATTTTGGGATTGAAAATTTAGATGGACCTTACAATTGGTATTGAGATGAGGGGATGGTCAAAATTTTGATTTTGATATGTTATATGAATAAATCAACATAGTTACAAGATTTGTGGTTGGCATGAATGGTTACCCAAGCTAAGTGAAGACCACAACTCCAACTTTGAAAGTGTTAGAAAATTTTAAATAACAAAGGTCAGAATGATGGGGTGAAGATGGAAGGGGTATTATGAGAAAGGGAATCCCAACATCTTGGCGATGGAGAAAACCATAGTTAATTTTAGTGGATTTTTTTGGGGATTAGAGATTGGAGATGCTAATGGAATGGTATTGGGGTATACACAATTTTGATACTCTAATAAAACACATGGAAGAAAGAAAAATGTCCCACACCTAGAATTTTTACATGCCTATACAAGTTTTGACACCAAAAATGCATACAAAGGACAACACTTAGGCTAAACTTAGGAATGAACACCCATACACAAATTTATCAAATCAATTACAAACTAGGGGAAAAAGTAGCCTAAGTGGATAGAGATATAGGGACTCAACGAATATTTTCACTATAGAAGATTGATTCTCATTAGGTATCATCAAAAGGTGCAATAATATCAATTCATGCATAAGTGAAGAGGATATAGTATCATCAATAAACTCCATGTTAGATGCATCACTAACACATCATAAATCCTCACTAGGTATATAATTGTTGATATCACAAGCCATGAGTGAGTTTTATCAATATGGGACTTATAAACAAGTGAATAAGTATGTCTAAAAGGAAAGTATGAGCACTAACCAACTCAATGGAGGGGGAATAAAATACATGGTAAAACAATGCATCCATTGAGAATACATTCTCATCCATAACATAAAATGTCATGAGTATTGAGGATGGAAGGATAGTGTTTTACTAAAGATAATAACATCAAAATCTAAAATGTTTGAATGCATATTAGGTAAGGGAAGTGACCTAGAAGGAGACATAAAAGGTAGATTAAATCCAAGATTGGCATACCAAGTGATATATATATATATATATATATATACCCAAAACCCTAATTAAAGTATGTAAATAAAATTAAATGCAAACCTTAGGAAATATGAATGATAAAGTCATCAATATGTATCAAAGTAAAAAACCCTAAGAGGGATGAAGGTATAGCCCTAATTTCAAACCCTAGGGGATGTAAGATTGGTCGAGTTCACTGTAACGCCCCGTCGTGCAAATCCCAAAGGACAACTAAAAACACAACAATATTTTTTTTAAAACATAAAGAAAGTACACTAAGTTTTCTAATACATAACATAGTTAATGATTACAAGTTAAATGCCTAAGTCCTTTGGGGTACACGAGGTGTCATTATGTAATCTATCCCATAACATAAGTTAATAGTTGTAATATCAAATTCCATTATCGTAACCCATTCATTCACATATCTTCATTTTAAACATTCATTAATGATAAATAATGTGACAAGAATAAACGATATAGAAACCATACATGCATTCATAATAAATTGAACTTGGAAATATAAAGAACATATTTCCTCATATACAATACAGCATTAACAGTATTCACAATTATAGTTCTAGAATGATTTACATAGTGTGATTATACATTACATTAATCTTCTAGTACATCTGATCAATACATACATAAATTTACATCATAAGTCTTCTCAACACATGGGGGAGTAATACATCAATACACAAAGTAGATCTGAAGTACAAATATACATCTGGTAACATGTGAATTCTGATCAAGTCGCAACCGCAAACTCTACACTAAATGGTACAATAGCATGACAGGGGACCCAACGGGGTGCGTAGCACGTTCCACCTGACCACCCCCATGCTAGGAGTAAATACGGAAGGATCCTCGACCAAGAACAGCCAAACAAAAACACAAGACTAAACTCCAAACATGGAAAGAAAGATAATACACAAAGGAAACATAACATCAAAAGACCACTTCCAGAGACTAGCAACAATAACAACTCAAGGGAATGCTAGAGGAGAGTGTCATCACACAGTCCTACATGGGTTATCATGACTACCTTTCTCTAGGTGTCGGCCCCCATCTATGGTTATCCTGACAACCTCTCTAGGCACCGGCCCCATAGGGTGACTTGTGCGGAACCGTTAACCTCTCGTGGAAATGAGGCAACGATCTTGCCAACCACGGCCTTCTCGGCCCACCTTTAGTCTGTGAAAGCCCTAACAGGTGGACGAGGCATCCATAATTATCTTGTTAATTTTTTACTACCCACCCCTTAATTAATTAATTAGGTTATCACTTATTACTCTAACTCTAATGTGGGTTATCCTGACAGCCCCTTTGTGCGTCGGTGCTCACGTAGAGCCACTCTCCCTAGAAACCCAAAACATAGCATCAAATTCCAAGGGGTTGTACCAACAAGAAAACTGAATCACAAAATGGAACATCCACGAGGAAAAAATCATCTCGCCAATAATCATATGAATAGACACCCATAAAGACGGGTACAACCCAAGTGTAACTTAAAATCACAATTATAGTCAAAATAGGGACAAGTATCAATTTAAAAGACCATATATAAAACCACCATTTCCCCATGCCTCTAGAAGTCTTAAACAACAACTTAAGCTCCTATAGAAGGATAAACTAACTTAAGGGTTTCCCACATGATCATAACCCAATTAAGCGAAACAACAATTGACTCAACAATAATTCAAAAGTTAAACAATTACGTACTCAAATATTCTACAATTTAACAAACAAAATTTAACATATCTCATTGCAAAATTTTACCAAGAAATGTAACTAATCAATTCACCCAAAATCATTCAACTTAATTTAATTAACAATGTATGCTCTCCACAGAAGCGACCCCCGCATGGGGGTCAGCTGTGGGCAGCGCCCACACAGGCTTTAAGCCTGCGTGCGATTTCCTTTTTGAAAATAAATTTATTTTATTAAATTTAAACTTATTTAAATTAAATTTTATTCAATTCATGTTTTTTAATATATATATATATATATATATATCTATGTGTGTGAATGCATATTGGTTATATTATTAATTTTATAATGCTAAAATTATAAAATCTCATATTTAAATTAGCATTATAAATTAATAATATAACCATTACGCATACGCATACACACACACACACACACACACATATATATACATATATATTAAAAAACATGAATTGAATAAAAATTAATTTAAATAAGTTTAAATTTAATAAAATAAATTTATTTTCAAAAAGGAATCGCAACAAAGCATGCCTTAAAATGGGGGGGGGGAGGGTCATTTTGCTGCAGTGCCTCCCCTATGGGGCGGCCGGTGGTGGGGGTAGCGTTTTTAAATAATTTTTGTTTTAATATATATTTTTATATTATTTTTTAATATATATATATATTTATTTAAAAAAAAAAACTTGGCCCTTCTTGTACCATTTTTTTTTTACACAGAAATTTTCTACAAGAATTGATAAGAAAATTTTCACAAAGGTTTTCAAAATTTTCTAGCTAAACAAACTAATTTGGAAACAGATTTAAATCATATTCTTCTACAGGCAATATGAATAAGGGTTTTCCCCAATTTTTACAGGAAGGTTTTCGAATCCAATTCCTAAGAGATTTCAAAATATCTCTATTGTTTTTCTCTGTGTTTTTCTATTGTTTTAAAAATAATCTTTTATGAGGTTCTCTGATTTCACTATAAAGTTTTCTACAGAGGCACTAAAATAATCACGGAAAAACTTCATACACAGAAACCGTCAACAATTTTTCTATAGAGAAGTTTTCAACAAACTTTTCTATAGAATCTTTTAACAAATTCACGGCAATTTCCAACAATCTTTCCAATTTAAAAATAAAACTTCTACAAAATAATCATTTCCTCTTGTATAGACAATTTCTCAACTTTTACAAAATTAACAAAATTTCTACAGAATAGAATTTGTATAGGCAATCTTTTCAAAACAACAAAATAAATAAATAAACAATAAAAGGAACTTGTTTTCCTGAAGCTTGAAGAAATGAAGGTTGGAGCAAAGCTTCGCCTTCAGAGTTCAATTTCCAAAGCCCTTTCCAAAATCTCGACTTCCAGAAATATGCAAAATACTAAGCCCCCAAAAATATTCCTAAAAACTTCTTCCAATTTTTAACCCAAAAACCCAAAACAATTTCCCAGCCAATTTCCTCTTCCTTTTTTTTTCCTCCATGAAGTGACTTCTTTCCTTTCACAGTTATGGCCAATATTCTCTCAGAGAATAATTTTTCAACAAGAGTTTTGTATTCAATTTTACTCACCCACGTAGCTATTCTAAAATATCTTTTAACTAACTTTCAGATATTTTCTTTTGATAATTATAAAGAATTTATGCTATTTAATTAATTTAAAAATTCAAAAATTAATATCATTTACTTTATGCAAATTTAAAATTCCAATTCACATAATAGCATCTAATATTTATATTTAAACTATTCACTCAATCAAGAAAATTTAATCAATTAACTTAACTACAATTACTTGCAAATAATTATATCAACTAAATAACATTAATTAATCACACATAAAATAAAGATTAATTAAATAACAAACATTCACAAACTAAAATAAATCACCAACACCAATCCGTACAGAAACAAAGATGGGATCATGAACAATGACACCATAAGACTCACAACGAGGTGACGAACTTGGGACAGGGACACTTCCTTATCAACTCCCTTTTTCAACTTCATACCCGTTGGGTTTATGGGACACGCTCAAACCTGTCAAGCAGGTGGAGTCGATGTCCTGTACCTGCACCCTACATAGAAATAAACTTCAAGTAGCATATAAATATCCAATTCAGACACACCGTGAAAGGTAGTTGTGGGGTAGAAGGGCACCCGCAAGCGAGTGATGCTACTCCGTCCTTTCACCAAAACTCACTGGAAAACACATCAAAATCCATTGCAACATTAAACCACAACATCACCACACATATTATTAATGAAAGTCATAACATATCCAAATAATATAATCACCACATAATGTATCATCAAACATCATAAGTAGTATCATATGCATCAAACCAACTAAACTATGAATCCACACACAAACCAAAATGGTGAAATAATCACCATCACAAACCCAAGTACAAAACTCAACACAAACGAGTATCTAAAAGTATCAACAACACGGGGGGTATTACATCCTCCCCCCTAGAACATGGCTTACTCCTGGAAGCCATTAAACAAATATGGGTAAGCCTCTCTGATACGGGATGCATCCTCCCATGTCGTCAAAGTCTCATCATTCGAGTCCCACTGAACCCACACCTATTCAATATCTCTACCCCTGAGAGTGAGTCTCTAATGTTGTAGCACGACCGCGGGCTTGAGTGCTAGTTTCCTGTCCTCGACCTGTAGAGCATCCCAATCGAGTCTATGAGAAACATCCAGATAATATGGCCTAAGTACAGAAACATGAAACACATCGTGAACCCGCGATAGACTGGGGGGCAATACTAGGCGATAAGCAACGGGGCCAATCCTCTCTAGAACTTCAAATGGTCCAAAAAATCGAGGCGCAAGCTTGGAACCCTTTCCATAATGGATTGGGCTCTTTTGCGGTCACACTCTCAGAAAGACTCGATCACCAACAGAGAACTGACGGTCAACTCTATGTGCATCAACATATTTCGTCTATCTATCATGTGCCGCCACAAGATTCTCTTTGATACGAGGTACTTGCTGCTCCATGTCCTGAAGCATTTCAGGACCTATGAGAACTCTATCCTCAAGACGGTCTCAAATTAATGGAGTCTTGCAGGGACGACCATATAGTGCCTAAAAGGGAGCCATACCAATCGAGCTACGATATCCATTGTTGTAGGAAAATTCTAGCAACTGAAGAAGCAGTGTAAGATGATTGGAAGGGGGAGAAATGTGCCACCTTGGTCAATCTGTCAACCGTGACCATGATAGCATCATGTCGTCGAGAAGTCATAGGCAATTCCACAATAAATTCTACTAAAATTATGTCCCACTTCCATTCCAGAATGAGATGAGGCTGTAAAAGGCCTGCGGGATGTTGGTGTTCTACCTTGACCCTTTGACACTCCAAACATCTAGCCACCAAATATGCAGTATCCCTCTTCATGCCTACCCAAAAGTATAGTGCACAAAGATCTGCATACATCTTCTTAACTCCCAGGTGAGCAGAGTAGGGAGCTCGATGTGCCTCAATCATAATTAGAGTCTGAAGACCCTCGACAGAAGGCACGTACATGCAACCCAAATACCTCAGAAGACCATCAGACTCCAATGAGTAACTTGCAAAATTTCCTTCCAAAGCTCTACCTGATATGATCTCTGATTTCATTTCTTGATACCAGCTATCTGTGGGAAGTGCTATGAGGACCTCACTCCTCAAATCCACCTTGAGAGCCACTACAGAGATCTCATGTCTCCACTGACTCAGAGCATCCTTCACTACATTCTCCTTGCCCTGAACATACTTGACCTCAAAATCATATTCACAGAGGAATTCCATCCATCTCCTCTGCCTAGCATTCAAGTTCGACTGCATAAAAATGTATTGCAAACTGCAATGATCACTGTGAAGCTCAAACCTATGACCCAATAAGAAATGTCTCCATCTCACAAGGGCATGAACCACTGCAGATAACTCCAAGTCATGCATGGGGTAATTTAGCTCATGATCCTTGAGCTTGCGGGATTCATAAGCAATTACACGTCCTTCTTACATCAAAACGGCTCCCAAGCCCTCCAAGGAAGCATCTGTGCACACCACAAAATCCCCAGTAGGATCAAGAACAACTAATATAGGTGTGCTAGTCAACCTATCCTTAAGAGTCTCAAACGCTGACTGGCACTAATCTGACCAAATGGACTTCTTGCCTTTCCTCTGTAGGGAAGTGATGGGATGCGTGATCCTTGAAAATCCCTATACAAACCGCCGATAATAACCCGCTAACCCCATGAAACTGTGAATCTCTAGAACATTCTTAGGTGCTAGCCAATCAACAATAGCCTAGATCTTTGATGGATCCACTGCGATACCTACACCTAAGATGACATGCCCCAAATATTTCACTTTCATTTTTTAGAACTCACACTTAGCCAAACTGGAAAACAACTGATTGTCCCTCAAGCATTGTAATACCTGTCCCAAATGTTCATCGTGCTCCTCCATTGATTTAGAGTAAACCAGGATGTCATCAAGAAACACAAGAACAAACCTATCGAAATAGGTTCGAAAGACTCCATTCATAGGCTCATAAAAATTGATGGTGCATTTGTCAACCCAAACGACATAACAATGAATTCATAGTACCCGTAACGAGTGTGAAATACAATTTTATGAATATCAGCTTCGGCTATTCACAACTAATGATAGCCAGACTTAAGATCAATCTTGGAGAAAACCTGAGCTCCTTTTATCTGATCGAACAAGTCATCAATTCTTGGAAAAGGATATCAATTCTTGATCATCACTTTGTTGAGTTGCTTGTAATCAATGCATAATCTGAGTGAACCGTCCTTTTTCACAAATATAACTAGTTCTCTCCAAGGGGAAACACTAGGATGGATGAATCCTTTTTCTAGAAGTTCCTCCAACTGCAACCAGAGTTCCTGCAACTCCTGTGTTGTCATCCAGTATGGAGCCCGAGATATAGGCTCAGCTCTAGGTACAAGGTCGATTCTGAAATTGATGTCATGCTTTGGTGGCATCCCTGGAATTTCACTTGGAAAAACATCAGAATATTCCTTAAGAAGAGGGTAGTCATCTAATGAAATCTCTTAATTCTCTCCCAAATCCAAGTCATTTACTGACACAACAAACAACTGACACCCCTGCCTGAAGCACCTTTTTAATTGCATGGCTGAGATCAATCGTAGTGAGATAGGTCTCTGTATACCAATGATCTCAACCTCATTACCAGAATCGTCAACACAACACACAACCTTGCGTCGAAAATCAATTATGGCATGGTGAACACTCAACCAATCCATACCTAGAACCACATCATATGAACCAAGAGGCAGGATTCAGAGATCCACCATAGTCATGAGTGACCCAATTTGCAACTTACAACCCTGAACTAGTGACTCAACAACTACCTTTTCCCCGGAGGCCAATTCGACCTGCCACTTAACACCTTGTCTTGCTGCCACCAGTCTACAACGCTCTACTACTGAGGGAGAAATGAATGAATCTGATGCTCTGAAATCAAAGAGAATGGAAATGCTAGTGCCATGCAACACACCTGATGTCTCGACTACAGTGCCTTGATGTTCAGCTTGGCAGTTGTCCACTACCGCAAACACCTAATGTGCTCTACCCGCATCACCCACTATTGGCTCAGAAGCAGCTGGTCTCTGACTAAAACCTATAGTGCTCCTCTGTGGACACTGTCTAGCAATATGTCCATGTTTCCCACAAGAGAAACATGTGCCTCGTCCAAATCCTATGACACTAGACGGTGCACTCAATTGTTGAAAACTGCCTCGAGAAGGTGTCAACTATGTGCTCTATGTAGGCTGCTCAAAATGATCCTACCTAATTTGCTGCCAACTTCGGTTCTTCCTACTCTGAGATCTGTCTCCCTGCTGAGGCTGTGATTTATTTTGTTTGGGGTGTGACTGTTGTTGCTGCTATGGACCACCCTTAGAAGGTGCCCAAAAATTCTTGGAAGACCCTGCAACTTGAGGCTATCCACCTCTAGAACCAAAACCTGATGTCGGGGCACTGCCTATTTGAACTCATGTGTGACCTCCCAATGCCATTGCCAAATTTTCTTCTACCAGAAGAGCCTTCTCAACAGCTACTTCCATTTTTTTCGGCTCAAAGACTCTAACTCCACCATTGATTCAGGCGTTTAAGCCCCTGACAAAGTGTTGCACAAGCATCACCTCATCATTACCAATCCCTGCATATTGCTTGAGCTCATAAAAAAATGCTCATATTGCTCCACGGACATTGCCATATGTCTTAACTCATGAAATTCATCTGCTCTGCACTGTCTCCAGTGATCAGAAAGGAAATAGGCCCTGAATCTCTCCATAAACAATTCCCAAGTCACCATGCTGATGTCAATATGTAATTTTTGTTCTTCCAGCCGCCGCCAAGTGGATGTGAAGCCTATGAGGTGCATGATGGCGCACCTAGCCCTGGTATTACTGCCATAGGGACGCATAACAAAGCATTTATCCATATCGATCAGCCATGTCTCTGCCTCAAGACCCCCACCAGAACCATCAAATGTGGGAGGTCGTGCTCTCAACAGGTCTCTCATGTGACCTGCCACTACTGCATCCTGATCCATTGTTATTTCACCACGTCTAGGAGATCTCTCCCTTTCCCTTTCCAACCTCTATTCTTCCACTTGCCTAGGGCCTAAACGACCCAGTATCTGCTAAAGTAGGTGCTACAAATGACCATCCAAACCCGAATGTTTTGGGTTCTAACCACGACTTGTCGGATTGCTTTGGGAACTTTGCAGTTCCTCACGCTTTAAACCGTGGGAACTCGGAGGTGATGGAATTTGGCGGTCAGGCCCACGGCCACCACCTCAACCTCTTCCTCGGCCGTGACCTCTACCCCGAGGCATGATCCTGCACATCAATTGAGGGGTATATGTGAGATCAAGAGTTAAACGGAAAGTTTTCCTAACAGACTCAAACTACCCAGAGTACGCAACATTAGCAACTTGGCTCTGATACCAAGTTGTAACGCCCCGTCGTGCAAACCCCAAAGGACAACTAAAAATGCAACAATTTTTTTTTTAAACATAAAGAAATACACTAAGTTTTCTAATACATATAACATAGTTAATGATTACAAGTTAAACGCCTAAGTCCTTTGGGGTAAATGAGGTGACATTACACAATCTATCCCATAACATAAGTTAATAGTTGTAATATCAAATTCCATTATCGTAACCCATTCATTCACATATCTTCATTTTAAACATTCATTAATGATAAATAATGTGACAAGAATAAACCATATAGAAACCATACATGCATTCATAATAAATTGAACTTGGAAATATAAAGAACATATTTCCTCATATACAATACAACATTAACAGTATTCACAATTGTAGTTCTAGAATGATTTACATAGTGTGATTATACATTACATTAGTCTTCTGGTACATCTCATTGAATACAGACATAAAATTACATCATAAGTCTTCCCAACACATGGGGGAGTAATACATCAATACACAAAGTACATCTAGAGTACAAATATACATTTGATAACATGTGAACTCTAGATCAAGTTGCAACTACAAACTCTGCACTGAATGGTACAACTGCATGACATGGGACCCAACGGGGTGTGTACCACGTTCCACCTAACCACCCCTGTGCTAGGAGTAAATAAGGAAGGATCCCCAACCAAGAACATCCAAACAAAAACACAAAAATAAACTCCAAACATGAAAAGCAAGATAATACACAAAGGAAACATAACATCAAAAGAACACTTCCAGAGACTGGCAACAATAACAACTCAAGGGAATGCTAGAGGAGAGTGTCATCGCACAATCCTACGTGGGTTATCTTAACTTCCTTTCTCTAGGCACCGGCCCCCATCTATGGTTATCCTAACATCTTCTCTAGGTGTCGGCCCCATAGGGTGACTTGTGTGGAACCGTTAACCTCTAGTGGAAACGAGGCAACGATCTTGCAAACCATGACCTTCTCGGCCCACCTTTAGTCTGTGAAAGCCCTAACAGGTGGACGAGACATCCATAATTACCTTGTTAATGTTTTACTACCCACCCCCTAATTAATTAATTAGGTTATCACTTATTACTCTAACTCTAACATGGGTTATCCTGACAACCCCTTTGTGCGCCGACACCCACATAGAGCCACTCTCCCTAGAAAACCAAAACATAGCATCAAATTCCAAGGGGTTGTACCAACAAGAAAACTGAATCACAAAATGGAACATCCGCGAGACAAAATTCATCTCACCAATAATCATATGAATAGACACCCATAAAGATGGGTACAACCCAAGTGTAACTTAAAATCACAATTATAGTCAAAATAGGGACAAGTATCAATTTAAAAGACCATATATAATACCACCATTTCCCCATGCCTCTTGAAGTCTTAAACAACAACTTAAGCTCCTATAGAAGGATAAACTAACTTAAGGGTTTCCCACGTGATCATAACCCAATTAAGCGAAACAACAATTGACTCAATGATAATTCAAAAGTTAAACAATTACGTACTCAAATATTCTACAATTCAACAAACAAAATTTAACATATCTCATTGGAAAATTTTACCAAGAAATGTAACTAATCAATTCACCCAAAATCATTCAACTTAATTTAATTAACAATGCTTATTTCTAATTTAATCAATCACCTCATAAAACAAAACTTTGCAATTTAACATCATCTAACTTTCCTATAATTTCAACATATATATATATATATACCCTTTTTTTAATTATTTTTTTTTAATATTTTTTTTATATTAATTTATATATATATATATTTTTTTTAAAATAGAAACTCGGTCCTTCCTATAGCATTTTTTTTTACACAGAAATTTTCCATAGGAATTGTTAAGAAAATTTTCACAGAGGTTTTCAAATTTTTCTAGCTAAACAAACTAATTTGGAAACATATTTAAATCATATTCTTCTACAGGCAATATGAATAAGGGTTTTCCCCAATTTTTACAGGAAGGTTTTCAAATCCAATTCCTAAGAGATTTCAAAATATCTCTATTGTTTTTCCTCTATGTTTTTCTATTGTTTTAAAAATAATCTTTTATGAGGTTCTCTTATTTCACTATAGAGTTTTCTACAAAGGCACTAAAATAATCACGACAAAACTTCATACACATAAGCCATCAACAAATTTTCTACAGAGAAGCTTTTAACAAACTTTTCTACAGAAGCTTTTAACAAATTCATGGCAATTTCCAACCATCTTTCCAATTTAAAAATAAAACTTCTACAAAAATAATCATTTCCTTTTGTACAGACAATTTCTCAACTTTTACAAAATTAACAAAATTTCTACAGAATAGAATTTGTATAGGCAATCTTTTCAAAACAACAAAATAAATAAATAAACAATAAAGGAACTTGTTTTCCTGAAGCTTGAAGAAATGAAGGTTGGAGCAAAGCTTCGCCTTCAGAGTTCAATTTCCAAAGCCCTTTCCAAAATCTCCACTTCTAGAAAGATGCAAAATACTGAGCCCCCAAAAATATTCCTAAAAACCTCTTCCAATTTTTAACCCAAAAACCCAAAACAATTTCCCAGCCAATTTCCTCTTTTTTTTTCCTCCGTGAAGTGACTTCTTGCCTTTCACAGTTATGGCCAATATTCTCTCCGAGAATAATTTTTCAACAAGAGTTTTGCATTCAATTTTACTCACCCACATAGCTATTCTAAAATATCTTTTAACTAACTTTCAGATATTTTCTTTTGATAATTATAAAGAATTTATGCTATTTAATTAATTTAAAAATTCAAAAATTAATATCATTTACTTTATGCAAATTTAAAATTCCAATTCACATAATAGCATCTAATATTTATATTTAAACTATTCACTCAATCAAGAAAATTTAATTAATTAACTTAACTACAATTACCTACAAATAATTATATCAACTAAATAACATTAATTAATCACACATAAAATAAAGATTAATTAAATAAAAAACATTCACAAACTAAAATAAATCACCAACACCAATCCGTACAGAAACAAAGATGGGGTCGTGAACAATGACATTGTAAGACTCACAATGAGGTGACGAACTTGGGAAAGGGATACTTCCTTATCAACTCCCTTTTTCAACTTCATACCCGTTGGGTTTATGGGACACGCTCAAACCTGTCAAGCAGGTGGAGTTGGTGTCCTGTACATGCATCCTGCATAGAAACAAACATCAAGTAGCATATAAATCTCCAATGCAGACACACCGTGAAAGGTAGTCGCAGGGTAGAAGGGCACTCGCGAGCGAGTGATGCTACTCCGTCCTTTCACCAAGACTCACTGGAAAACACATCAAAATCCATTGCAACATTAAACCACAACATCACCACACATATTATTAATGAAAGTCATAACATATCCAAATAATATAATCACCACATAATGTATCATCAAACATCATAAGTAGTATCATATGCATCAAACCAACTAAACTATGAATCCACACACAAACCAAAACGGTGAAATAATCACCATCACAAACCCAAGTACAAAACTCAACACAAACGAGTATCTAAAGTATCAGCAACACGAGGGGTATTACATTCACTAAAGATGTAAAGAAAAATATTCTTCCTTAATATGTGATATAGGTTAATTAAATAATTCTATCAATAAACACACAATTAATCTATATAGAAATTTTGAGTAAACGTTGGAACAATGAAATGCTAATTTAAGAAATTAAATGTAAAGCGATAGATGTACTTACCTCTTAGAACTATGATGACAAATAAACTTGATGCCAAATATAACTCAATTGCCTTGGTACAAGAAAATAGATACCATTAATGTGCTAACTATCTAAGATTCTATGCAGAGGATTGGAATTATATGCAAGCCAAGCATGTCACTCTAAGCTCTAAGCCAATTCCACACAACATGTGTATGATTTGTAACAAGCATTAGATTTGATCTGGTAAAATGTCTACTTTTATTTTATCTAGTTCACTCTGATCTATGTTATTTTCTCATGCTTAAGGACCAATGATATTTAAAAACACTTTGAGGAAATTGTTGAATCATAAGGGTTCACATTCCCCTTAGTCAACCTCTTGTTCTACGAGATTTGCAACCTTTAGTGAATGTAAACAAACAACAATTAGGTATGTAGATGTCCTAGACAAATGTGATGCAAACTAGGTTCCTTTTAGTGCTCCAAACGAAGTGTTCTTAGAATTATTCTTTGTGCCAATGAAGAGGATTTATTGACGATATCCATATATAAATTTGTGTGCAAATGAATGTCTTTAAATACCAAGACATAACCAATTTTCACACAAGTGTGTATAAAGTCAACTCCCAATGGTTATGAGGAAAGGGTGGGATTCAATCTTTTGAAGTTCAGTTTTTTTAAAATTTAGGTTAAATGTGTGACATGCAAGATCAATCCCACACATTTTAGAAATAACCTAAGACAATAAAAGTGAGGTCTTGAGATTAGAAATGGGTATGTGTAAGTATAGGTTATAAAATGAAACAAATGTGCAAGAATGAATATAAGTAAGACAAAGATAATATAAGATTAAGATATTCTCTCAATATAACCTCAAAACTAAATGAAAAAATTGACATAGATATACAAATTCAACATTACAATTGCATCTATCTTCTACTTTTTATAATAAATTATATTTATATCCTTTTAACTTAACTTTTCAATAAAAACCAATACTTGATTAACATATATTAACACTAAATTTTAATTAAAATTTATATGAAGCTCCATATGAACATGTTAAAAGAAACAAAATAAAATTTGGGAGGGGATATTTTTATTTATTTATTATTTGAAACATTAAACAAGTTAAGAAAACAAGAAATCAAAGAATGTCAAAATAAAACCAACCCTAATCTCCAAAAGAGTTGGAGTCCACTCCATACTATTTCTACTTTTAGAAAATTTCACAGCTGAATATATGGTATTATGGATAAAAAAAGTGTTAAAAAATTACTATAGTAAATGCAATATTTTGAAATGCTACATTTAGAATCAGCTTCTTCTTTTTTAATGTTATCCTTTTTATGCGCAGGAGAGGCCTGGAATCCAGTTAAAACATTAAATCTGCTGCATTTTATTTGAACCGTTTCAGGATTCATATCTCCATATACCTACTTCTGTTTTCATTGTAGTTGCAACGAATTTTAATGCAAAACAGGAGTTCAGCCTCTATCCTACTGTAAATGGATTTGATACATCCTTTATAAACAGGAGTTGCAATCCTCACAAGCTGTGAAGACTGGATAGGGTGATCCATACTGCAAGCTTAGGTGAGGCAGAGGATTGGGTTCTTGCATGAAATTTTTGAATTGCTTAATTCCTTTGTGTCAGTGACTTCTTACTGTAGTTTTTTCTCCATTGTGAAAGATCATCTTATAGTTTTCTCTGTAGTACCAAAACTAGGCATAATTTGTTTTTCTTTTTTATTGCATGAGATGAATCTATATATCAATGGAATGCCTGGTTTTTGGGCTTAATCAAACATGTATGGCTAATTTTAGCTAATTTGTGTCTCAGCTGGAAGAAGTTGAGGGTAAGCAAGAGTAATGGGTATCATGGCCAAGTTTCAGAGAGCTCAAGTGCTGGTTTTATTACTGTTGTTAGTAGCCCTACCAAGGGGGACAAATAGCAGCTTTTCACGTCGTGACTATAGACATGCTCTGTCAAGGTGTATTAAGTTCTTTGAAGGTCAGAGATCAGGGAAACTGCCTGAAAATCAACGCATGAGATGGAGAGGTGACTCAGCTCTTCAGGATGGTTCAGAGGAAAATGTACATCTTTTAACATTGCAAATTCAATAAATGTTGAGCTTATGCAAGAATCATTACATGTTTTTTATGGAATTTGTTAATGCTCTGTTTTGTTGTGCAGGTTGACTTGGTGGGAGGATATTATGATGCAGGGGACAATGTCAAATTTGGCTTCCCCATGGCTTTCACTACCACAGTGTTGGCATGGAGTGTCATAGAATTTGGGAAGCGCATGGATTCTGAACTCAAGAATGCCATGACTGCCATTCGCTGGGGAACAGATTATCTTCTCAAAGCCACTGCAGTTCCAGACACCATATATGTGCAGGTGATGTACTAGCTCTTCTTTTGGGTCCTCCTTCACCTACAAATTCTATCCCAAATTGCAGCAATGGATCATTTAAAAAATGTTTTAAGCCTTCTTTTGAACCAGATATTTTACCACATTGATCTACCTTCAAACCAAAATTCTCTTACCTCACTTACACAGTTACAACTGACCATACCACAAATAAGTCCTATATTCATTCCTGAATTGTAGGACCTATCATACTTTAGTTGCCTGTTTAGGGAAAATCTCTCTATTTCTAAATTCTCCCAGATTTGCTGCATTCTCCTCAATAAAAAAATCTTACAGAAAATGATAGTTGCAACAATCTTTACAGCTGTAATTAAGGCTAGGGTCTTATGGGCCCTTCAAGACCTATTTTGAAGGAGCAGATCACGTGAAGCAAAAATAAATATGTTTTACAAGATCAATTAAAGTATTTTCTTCAATAATAGGCATAACAGCCCCTATTTTTTAGTTTGAAGATTTGAGTGAAGGCTAGAAATTGTTTCAACAACCCCTGCCCCCATCCATGAGACCCTACCCTACCCTAAGATTACCAAATAAAATATTTATATAACCATCTTGAACTCTAAGATTTTTGAAAGCATACAATATTTAATATATGAAATTATTATAAACAAAAACTGAAATTTTAGAGAGGAATACAGAATAATAGATATAAAATTAATAATAAATTTTATTTTCATTAATTCATGAGTATAACAGTGAAATAATATAATTATTAATTGTTTATGTTAAATATCAAGCTTGGAGCTGATTAAGCTCTCAATTTATCAATATAAATAAATCAACTTTACTTTTTCATATTTAAATCTACCATTTTGTTTTTTTGTTCACCAATGAAAGTTCCTACCTTAATGAAGTGAATTAGCACATATTTATCAAGCTTTAGTGTTATGTTCCACCAGGTAGGTGATCCCGTACATGACCATCATTGTTGGGAGAGACCAGAAGATATGGACACTCCCAGAACAGTTTACAAAATTACTAAGGAAAATCCGGGCACAGAAGTTGCTGCTGAAACTGCTGCAGCCTTGGCTGCTGCATCCATTGTCTTCAAAAAATCAGATCCCGGATATGCTAAAGCACTTCTGGACTCTGCAATTCGTGTAAGTACATACATTTACAAGCAACGCATAACAAACCTTATTTTTAAATCATCAAGAAAATATTTTACTGTGAATGATTTAACACTATTTGTTATTAATGATTTCTCAATTATTTTTTAGTAAATCTATATAAAATTAAACAATAATTAGATTCTTGATACAAAAGATTGTTTCTGAAATCAACTGTATATGTTTTTGTATTGATATTTCAATCACATTCGATAATCTATTATCAAGAAATTTTTTAACAATTTTTATGCTTCTGGATTAGATTGTGTCAATTTTTGAATCAATGTTTCGGATCACACTCCGTGATTCATCATCAAGATATAGAGCTCAAGGAGATGAAAAATTGGATTGTTGCAGACCAAGCTAGCTTAAAAAAATAGAGGGTGGTGAAAGGAAAGAGGGGACATGCAACACGACAATCCAATTAAAAAGTAAAAACCAAAGGCAAGGGGAGGGAAGAACCCCAATAAACAACCATTAATCAGAATGAAAAGAAAATTGAATAAGAATAGAAAGCTAAAAAACATTAAAGAACAAGAGGAAAAAAATTACAAGCCAAAAGATTACATTTAAGAAAGAAGTAACAAATTTTTAAATTAAAAGAGAATAAATTAAACAAACCAAGGGTAAAGTCTTAGAGAATAGACCTAATAGAAATACTAAAATATATATGCACATACACATATATAATGCCTTATAAAAGAAACATATATTAGATGGAGTATTTCTATTAATGATATTTCTTTTAATGTTATATAAAATCCATCTAATATATATGTTTCTTTTATAAGGCATTATATATGTGTATGTGCATATATATTTTAGTATTTCTATTAGGTCTATTCTCTAAGACTTTACCCTTGGTTTGTTTAATTTATTCTATTTTAGTTTAAAAATTTGTTGCTTCTTTCTTAAGTGTAATCTTTTGGCTTGTAATTTCTTCCCTCTAGTTCCTTAATGTTTTTGAGTTTTCTATTCTTATTCAATTTTTTTTTCATTCTGATTAATGGTTGTTTTTTAGGGTTCTTCCCTCCCCTTGCCTTTGGTTTTTACTTTTTAATTGGATCATTGTGTTGCGTGTCCCCTCTATCCTCTCACCACCCTCTCTTTTTTAAGCTAGCTTGGTCTGCAACAATCCAATTTTTCATCTCCTTGAGCTCTATATCCTGATGATGGATCACAGAGTGTGATCCAAAACATTGATTCAAAAATTGGCACACAATCTAATCCAGAAGCATAAATTTTTTTTGATAATATGGATTGTGGAAATCTAATAGTATTGAAGAAATTTTTTAATTGATATTTTCAATCACATTCAATAATCCATGATCACGAAGAAAATTTGATGATGTTCATCCTTTGTGTATAATCATTTCCTTACATTGTTGATATCCAAAAGAACCCACAAAAATACTAAGTTTGAAAACCTAATTGAACATGTGCAAACAGACTTTCGAGTTTGCTGATAAATACAGGGCATCCTACACTACCACAGTAGAAGGAGCGTGCCCATTTTACTGCACCTCCAATGGCTACAATGTACGATTGTTTTTGTCCTGTTTTCTATTAGTAATCTTCATCACAGTGATACCCTTCATATAACTTTTTCTATTGAAGTTTTCTTCAATTTTATAGGATGAGTTAGTGTGGGCTGCTGCATGGTTACGTAAAGCAACCTCAAGCCCGGTTTATAGAAGCTACATTTCAAACTACATTTCATCAAACACTGACACAATGGGGGCTGAAGGACACGCAATGATTTTTGGATGGGACGATAAACATGCAGGGATTAACGTGCTCTTAGCCAAGGTGAACAACTTTTTCAACATTTTTCGTGCTTTCAGTTTTTTAAATAAATTGCTTAAGGTTCGACTCTTTCAATTTTGAAATGGCATTGCTTTATTTATAAATCTTTTTTTTTAATGAATAAGTCTCAATATTATCATTTATAAAATAGATTCATATATTCATAAAGATCTGGTGGAAAGAGTCATGTTCCAAAAATTCAAAGGGGACAAAACAGAACTAAAACATGGAGCTAAGAGGTAAGAGCAAGAGTACAGAGGAGATGGGTCCTGGTCATCCAATATACTCCATACATAAAGATCCGAAGAGATAAGAACAAGAGTACGAAAAGTATTCCATACATAAAATCCGAGAAGATAAGAATAAGAGTACGAAAAGGAGAAGATAGATCCAGATCATCCCATGCACCCTCATACATAAAGATCCTAAACATCATCAACTAAAAAAATAACAAGTGAATTTGATAAGAAAAATGAAATTTAATATAAATTTATTTATAAACCTTAATTTCAATGAAATTAATCAACAAAGTTGGCTTAACATAAACAATACTTTTGCTTATATGATGCTGAAAACTTAATCAGCTAATGAACTGCCTCTCTTCAATAACAAGATAAACTCCTAGTATCTTGGAACAAATTTTGGACAGTCTTATCTGCTAGACAGTTTTCATGTATAATCATTAAAAGCTTGGAGTCCCGCAGATACTTATTAACTTTCCATAATGCCTGTGCTTATCAATATAACAAATTGCCTGTATTTCGTAGATATCCTTAAAAAAACCCCGAGAAAATCTTAATTACCAATGACTTTGCTTGAATATGTTCAGGATTTTTTGTTCGCAAACTTGAGTTCTATGCAAGCATTCAAGAACGAAGGCAGACAAATTCATGTGCTGGGCCTTGCCCGATACACCTAATGATCATGTGTCCTACACTCCAGGTAACACAAGTCTTATTCATAGATATGAATCACTTGTTCATATTACTGATACTCATTCATGAAGAACTTATGAAGATCTGGTTCCTAAACAGGTGGACTAATCTATTTAGGAGGTCCAAGCAACATGCAGGATGTGACTGCCATATCATTTCTATTCTTAACTTATGCTGGTTATCTAAGCCATTCACATCAAACCATTTCATGCGGCAATGTACAAGTTACTCCTGCTACACTTAAAGCTGCTGCTAAACGTCAGGTATCCTAAAAATGATGTTCAGGTTTAACCAACACATTCTAAGTCTTTTTTTTTTAGGCGGTGTCTGAATTTAACTAACTTCTCCAGTGTTCAGATTTAAACAACACATTTGAAGTTTTGATTTGTTTAGGTGGTTTATCTGAAATCACTCTCTTCTCTAAAAAGATCCACGGTCCCACCTATTAGTATGATTTAAGCTAAACCACCCAAACAATCAAAACATAGAATAGGCTGTTTAAAACCTTCTGAACATCATCCTATTCATTGTTCAAATACAGAATAAGTTTTTATTTATTTAGATGGTTCATCTGAAATCACTCTCTTCTTTAAAAAAAGACCCACCTATTAATATGATTTAATCTAAACCACCCAAACAAATCAGAGCATAAAATATGTGAACATCACCCTATTCATTGTTCAAATGCAGGACTATTGTTTTTTTTGTTTTTTTTTTAACATCACCCTATTCATTTCTATGCAGGTAGATTACATATTGGGTGACAATCCTCTAAATTTTTCTTACATGGTGGGATTTGGGCCCAACTTCCCCAGATATATTCATCACAGAGGCGCCTCAATGCCCTCAATAAGACAGCATCCCAGTCACATACATTGCAGCGAAGGCTATACTGAGTACTTTCACCAAGGTAATCCCAACCCAAATATTCTAGTGGGAGCAGTTGTTGGAGGGCCAAAGGAGAATGATCAATTTACAGACACTCGAATGATTGTTGAGCAAACAGAGCCAACTACATATATCAATGCCCCTCTAGTGGGTGCTCTAGCAGCTTTACTGAATCAACGTGTGTAATAGTTCTGGTTCTTTTTAGAAATAGACAAGTATACGCATTCCTTTAGGCTCAAGAAATGGCAATTTACATTTGAATAACCCATCTGATGGTTTCTTTTCTGCGTTATTATACTGCATAGTGGTTCCAATTTTCATTAACTAACCCATTCTTGGTCTTCTCCGCATATTAATATAAATTAGATAATATGAAGTAATTAAAATTGGCTAAAGCTAACTCGTAGACAAAACGCATCTATGTATGTAATGTTATATCATATGCACCATCTCCCATCGCACGTGCTGGACAAAACAATGGTTTGCACGCGTTGGACAAAACACCCCAACGAAAAAGGAGGCCGGACGGACTAATCTCATCGACAGAAAGACTTGACGGTCAGAAGTTAACTCTAACCTGTCATCGCCTCTCCCATCCGTGGGAAAATGTGTCAGTGCCAGCGGGTTTTCAAAATCATACTTCAGAATGGACAAAAACCTAAAAAATGTGGCATTCGAAACCATTATTTGCAATTAGCAAAAAGCCCAAACAAGGTCCCATTTTTGCTGCCATTTTCCACAACGATGTTTTACAGGTTGCTAGAGAGCAACGAGAAGGAGTTGCAGGAGTTTGGAGGCCGAAGTAGTGCGGCCACCCTTCATATGAAAACACATTTGACAAGTGCAGGCACCTAGCTAACTAGCAATATATGCCATTTTGTCATTCTGCCTAGGACCTGTGAAGAAATGAACAACTATTGGTTGCAAAGATGGGTTTTCATTGATATGAAAACAAAGGGTTTTCCTTGGGAAATGGGGTTTTCATTTGAAATGCAAAGTTGTTTATGTGTTTTTCTGTTGAAGGGTTTTTAATTTTCGTTTCCTTTTGTCTACTGGTTTTGAAATTTTGCGCTTGCTGAATGAAATAGCTGACAACCCATTGTGGAAATATGAGTGAAATAACTAAATAACGTTTAGAGAAACCAAAAACCATGCGGAATATATAAATGATATATTTTGAAAACCACATAAAGCCCAGAATGTCGCCATTATTCACATTCTTATTTTGAACATTGTAGGGTTTTCGTTGGGAAAAGGGGTTTTTATTTGAAATGCAAAGCTGTTAATTTTTTTGTGTTTAGGGTTTTTTAATTTTGGTTTCCTCCCGTATGCTGGTTTTGGAATTTTGCGATTGCCGAATGAAATAAATGACAACCCGTTTTGTAAATATGAGTGAAGTAATTGAATAACGTTTAAGAAACCAAAAACCATGCAAAATATATTACGAGGTTGGAAAACACAACATGGGTTCTGCTATGAAATGATATATTTTGAAAACCACATAAAGCCCATAACATCGCCATTGTTCACATTCTTATTCAGAATGGACAAAAAAACCCAAACAATGGCATTCAAAATCATAATTTGCAAATAGCAAAAAGCCCAAATGAGGTCCCATTTTTGCCACCATTTTTCACATTGACATTTTGGAAAACACACTATCTCCTAAAACCCTTACTGTTCTAAAACCCTTTACAAGTAACATCCCAATTGGTTACTCACCCCTAACCTCAATTTGGTATGTTTGTGATTGTTTTGAGAACCTTTTGTGAATTAGATAGTAAGAATGTAATGAAATTGGAAAACAATAGGTATTATGAAACCTACAAGGCTCAATGTTGTTATACATTGTTTGTAATGTTGGAAAACACACTGTTCCATGCCAATTAGTTTGTTATGAAGAGTTTTGTTTGTTATGCTCCAAGAATGTAATGAAGTCTACTTTCAAATTTTTGAACAACTTTTTGCTACAGTCCAAATGTCATTTCACTTTCTTCATCCAATTGAACAAAACGCCCCGACGGAAAAGAAGGTCGGATGGACAAATCGCACCAATAGAAAGACTTGATGGTCGGATGTTAACTCTGGCCTACCATGGCCTATCTCATCACCGAGAAAATGTGTCAGCACCGAGGGGTTTTCAAAATCATATTTCGGAATGGACAAAAACCCAAAAAAACATGGCATTCAAAACCATTATTTGCAAATAGCAAAACAAGGTGCCAAGAATGTAATGAAATTGGAAAACAATAGGTATTATGAAACCTGCAAGGCACAATGTTGTTATACATTGTTTGCAGTGTTGAAAAACACAATGTCCCATGTCAGTTAGCTCGTTAAAAAGAGTTTTGTTTTGTTATGCTCGAAGAATTTAATGAAGTCCACTTTCAAATTTTTAAACAACTATTTGCTATAGTCAAAATGTCATTTCGCTTTCTTCATCTGATTGGAACAAATAAAATGCTCGCATTATTTGCAGTGTTAGAAAACACACTGTCTCATCTTAGTTGCAAAGGGTTTTACAACACTATATGGGTTGCTTGTTTCTTAACACCTTATCTGGAGACAATGTGTTTTCCAACATTGCAAATATTGTGAGCATTTTATTTGGTCGAATCAGATGAGGAAAGTGAAATGCCATTTTGACTATACCAATTAGAAGAGAAAAAATAAACAAAAATAAAATGCTCACATTGTTTGCAGTGTTGGAAAACACATTGTCTCCTCTCAGTTATTCCCTCGTGAAAATTGTTGGTTTTGTACACTCCAAAAGTGTTGGTTTCGTATGCTACAAATATTTGGTGACGTAAATATGGCATTTCCCTTTTTTCATCTGATTGAAACAAATAAAGTGGTCACATCATTTGGAGTGTTGGAAAACACATTGTCCCATGTTAGTTAGTTCGTTATGCAAAGTTTTGTTTTGTTATGCTCCAAGAATGCAATGAAGACCACTTTGAAGTTTTTGAATAAATCTTTGCTATATTCCAAAAGTCATTTCACTTTCTTCATTTGATTGGAACAAGTAAAATACTTGCATTATTTGCAATGTTCGAAAACACACTGTCTCCTCTCAGTTATTCCCTCGTGATTTTTTTTTATTTCATATGCTCCAAAAATGTATGAAGTCCACCTTTATATTTTAGAGAAACTCTTTGGTGACTTAAATATGACATTTCCCCTTTTTCATCTGATTGGAACAAATAAAATGCTCTCATTATTTGGAGTGTTGGAAAACACACTGCCGCATGCCAGTTAGTTCGTTATGAAAAGATTTGTTCAAGTATTTTGGAGCTAAAAAAATTGTATTTAGAAAACTCACTGTCCTGTGTCAATTAGTTTTTTTCGAGCATTTTATTTGTTGGCAACATATATATATATATATATATATAGTTTAGTGTGAGAATTTTATTTGTTCTAAATTATATTTTGCATTTTTTTTAAATCATATGAGGAAATTGAAATCCAACTTTTTGTGCAGTGTAAGATTTGCTTTAAATTGTGAAGGTCAATGGACTTCACTACTACATTCCTACTGTCTACAAAACTAAAGGTTTTCATTAGACTCATGTTGTCCACATTTAATTCTGTGAAACTAATAACTTGTAATTTTCTTGGGACACAGAGCACCTAAGTTGTCTTGTCCATGAAATCTTTTTCAAGAACTTCCCTAACATTATTGTCCTTTTTAGAGAGAGTACAAAATTAATTTGAATAATCTTCCTCTTGAAGCACAAATTTTAATGCACTTCCAATCAATGTTGACCACTGTTTGTGGAACTCCTCTTTTATCTCATTTAACTGAAATTAGGAAAGCAAAGTTATACAAGGTGTGTTCATAATTGAGTGGAATGCATTAAAAGTGGCTTGAAGAGCA
This sequence comes from Sequoia sempervirens, assembly GCA_007258455.2. NCBI lineage: Eukaryota > Viridiplantae > Streptophyta > Pinopsida > Cupressales > Cupressaceae > Sequoia > Sequoia sempervirens. Next base: position 634,549,287 of record VDFB02047230.1, on the reverse strand, counting down.
GGGATATTCAAATTCCTATGTAGTGTTTTTGGAAAGGATAATAAGTTAGTGAAGTTCAAGGAAAAGTTTTGATGGACAAGACAATTTCATGCAATGTGTTGTGGGAAAATTACTAGTTATTAGTCTGGCAAGTGACACTTATGAAGCTTCAGAACTAATAAATAAAATAGTTATTACAATTCATAGTGGAAAATATACTGTGTTGTAGAAGTTATTCATGATAGAATTTACTTGTTCATCTCTATCTATAGCAACATCTCTCAATTTCTTTGCCTGCAGAAATTTTCGTGCAATACGAAACCTCTTCAGTTTGTCAACTTGTGCATTTTTATTTTCCCTTTTCTTATACTGCGCATGCACCTTCCTCGACTTCTCAAGAGCATGGAGGATCTTTTTAGTCAATACATTAGGTATCTCACTCATACTGCTCTGCTTCTTTTCAAGTGTTTTTAGAGAAGAACCCTTTTTCATTCCATGCATTCTAGTAGATGTTGCCTCCGATTTTGCATTACCATTTTCCCACTTCACATAGTGCACATGCTCCTTTGTCAACTTTTGAAAAGGACGAACAATCTCTTCAGTCAATACATTATCTATCTCATTCACTTTGTTTTGCTTCTTTTCAAGTGTTTTTAGAGCAGATTCCTTTTCAATTACACACTTTCTACTAGTTGTTGGTTGAGTTCTCTGTTGCCATTTGTCAATTGTGCACACTGCACATGCACCTTGCTCAAGTTTTGAAGAGTAGGGAGAATCTCTTCACTCAATACATTATCTTTTATCTATCTCATTCAATGTGGTCTGCATAAGTTTTGAAGGTGGTCTTCATTACATTCTTATTGTGTACTAAAAAAATCTTTTTTCATTATGTTCATATAGTCTATATATAACTGCATGTTGGAAAACAACAAGTGTGTAATTAAATTGAGGTAAGGGGTGACAAACCAATTGTGTTGTTACTGCGTTAATCGGAAAAGGTTTTGATTACATTCTTATTGTTTTCTAAACTTCCAAGTTGGAAAATAGTGGGTGTTATAATACCTCAACCCACATACCTTTCTAAAACCCTTTACAAGTAGCAACCCAATTGCTTAGTCCCCCCTCACCTCAATTTGGTATGTTTTTTATATTCCCCACCTGCAACTCCTCCCCGTGCTTGCACAAGCCACAGGGTCCAATTTTATCGGCCAACAGGAGGTGGGAAAACTGACCTGACAATGTCGTTATCTCCTTAATACCATTTCCATAATGTTTTCTCCCATACACTACTTTCATCACTTTTATCCACCGTGTGGTGGGCCCCCCACAACGTCGTCTCATCATGTTATGTATGTTTTTGTGTGGTTTCATGCATTTTTGTATGTACATAGGTGTGTTTTGTGTAGAGATTAGTTGCATCCCATTACATTCTTACTGTGTACTAAACAAAACTTTTTCATTACGTTCTTACTGTCTATATATAACTACATGTTAGAAAACACTGGGTGTTTAATGAAATCGAGTCGAGGGGTGACAAACCAAATGGGTTGTTACTACATTGATCACAAAAGGTTTTGAATATGATTCTTACTATCTTCTAAAATTCTAGGTTGGGAAACGTTGGTTGTTATACAAGTTGCAACCCACAACAAGTAGCAACCCAACTACTTAGTCACCCTCACCTCTATTTGGTAAGTTTTTTGGTTTCCCCATGTGCAACTCCTCCCTATGCTCTTCACCCTTTAGGTTTGAGCATGGAGATTGAAACATAGAGTGTTATCCAATGTGTAATGCTTTTGTGCATTATCATATTTAACCAATGCGATCACTTGCTATTTTTTGGTCAATCAATGTGATCACTAAGGTTTTCATTGACTTCTTAACCTTTATTCTTGAAGAGCCAATGCACACTGTGCTTTGCAACCAATGTGTCTTGCAATAATCTGTATTTTTTCAGTTACCCGGACAAGTAATGATATAAACAAAATTTTGACAATGGTGTGTGGTATCTTTCTTGTGTGTCTTGTCTGCCCTTATTGATTATGCAAGTTATGGCCTCTTTCATATGCCAGGAGAGATGTGTTTGAGATATATCTGAATGAATGTTCAGTGCTTCATAGTTCTAGCAGAATGGAAAAATGGAAAATATAATTGCTGATATATATTACTAGTGTTAGTGATAGGTTAAATTGGAAATTAAATTCCCATTGTATAGAATAATATGTTTGTTTATTTCCTGTACAAGATGGCATGTTGTAATTAACACAACATATAATCCAATATTGGTGAAGTTTGGAATGAAGTGAATTCTTTGTAACACCCCAAATGTATTTAATTTTCCAATTTAATCTATCACTAACACTTGTCTTTCTTCCAAGTCTTTGATATAGGCAAGGAAACAAATTTGAACAAAACAAGGGCAGGTGGATTGAGAAGGATGCTTCAAAAGACATGAAGCTTTTGCACTAAAGATAAGTGATTCTAGTTGTCATAGCTTGAATTGCAAGTGTACTAGACAATTAAATTTCCAAAATTTATTTTGCATTTAGAAGTTCTGATTTATATATAGATGAGATGCTTAGTGTGGGGAATGTAAACAATTTGCAGTTTAATTTAAATAAAATAAATGTTACATTATTGTGTGTGTATTATATCCTAAAATTTTACGTCAATCATGTTTCCTCATTGAAGTGTGAGTCTTGCATGGGAAATGTTTAAAGCATCAATGAAGGGTGATACTGCATCCTTTTAATTATCCTTCTCATAATTGATTTGTGTTAATTTTAGGATGATTTTTGCAACATTACATCGGTATCATTTATCTCCCAAAATAGAACAGGAACCTTTGGATCCTTGGTAATTAGATCAGATATATTTTGAAAAGAACCTAATATTTATGATTTTACATTAAAGTAATTCTCCTTTTAAATCATGTACCTTTGTTTAGTTGTGAAGCATCCTTGCATAGTTGGGTTTCATAAGGTTGTGAATAAGGAACATTGTTATTGTAATTCTTTTTACTTAGTATAATATACCATACAAACTACAACTTGGTGAGGCCATAATAACATAGAAATGGCCAGTAGGCTTCCCAAATTTTGTAATGGAATTGTTGTTTTGAAACACAATGCAAAATTTTTGTAAACACAATGTGTTTTGCAACATAGAAGCCTCTTTACAAATATGATTTTTCCTTGTTGCCCATTTTGGAGGTTTAGAAACACAATGTGTTGTCAATTGTGCACATGCTTATGCCGAAAAGATGCACCTATGTACATGAAAAAATGCATAAAACCATACATAACAACATACATGGAAACATACATAACATGATGAGACGATGTAGTGTAGGGCCAGCCAGATGGGGGATAAAAGTGATGAAACTGGCAGACGAGACCAAACGTCTGGGAAATGGTAGGTAGGAGTTAACGACATCGTTAGGCCAATTTTCCTGCCTCTTGTCGACCAATAAAACTGGGTCCCCTAGAGTGCTTGTGAAGTTTCACTTTTAGAGATTTTTTCTAGCGCGGGAAAATTAGAGGCAAACTAATGTGTGCATTTTTTGTTTGGAGAAAGAAGGGTGAAAACATGATGAGTTTCCAGTCTACACATTGAAAGCTGAAGGTTGGAGTGCACGTGAAGGAGCTAGAGGAGAAAATCGAAAAAATCAAGGTGAGGGTTACTAACCAATAGTGTTGCAGAGGGTTTTACAACACTATTTGGGTTGCTTATTTCTTAACACCTAGGGTTTTCCAACATAATTTTTTACAAAGCAGAATGAAGTGTGTACTATGAAGCACACTATGTATTGACGGTTAATAGAGTCCCCTTAAATGAGAGATGTGTTATTTGATAAAATAGAACCCCATCTATACATTTGTATATTTGCATTTCAAGACAAAGCTTGGGTATAAGTAAAGGAAAGCTTCAAAACACATTGTGTTTTCCAACCTACACTACACAATTTCACCACTTTGAACAAGTTTATTAATTATTGAAAATAATAGGAAGAAATTGGTGTTCTTGCTATTTGTAATGCACACCTACATATACGGGTTTAAAAACCATAAGGGCTTGGGTATGTTGTGATGTGGAGGTTGAAAAATGTAGTGTGTTATGAAGCATGTAATTTGTTATATACTTGAAATTTAAACACAACAATGGAAGGTGTGATTTTGAAGACATTCATACTATTTTGTAGCATTCCATATTGCAAAACCGTACGGTTAAGAAACAAGCAACCCACTATGAGAAAACCCCTTACATTTAAACAAGGAGATTCAGATAATTAAAAACCTACATTGTGTTTTCCAAAATACAACTATTTTGTGCACTTTTTTTTTCAATCATCTGAAATTTAAATACAAGAATGGAAGGTGTGATTTTGAAGACATTCATACTATTTTGTAACATTCCATGTTGCAAAAGCATAGGTGTTAAGAAGCAAGCAACCCACTATGAGACAACTCTTTACATTTAAACAAGGGGATTCAAATAATTGAAAACCATCATTGTGTTTTCCAAATTACAATTATTTTGTGCACTTTTTTTTTCAATTATGCAATTTTTACACAAATTAAAAGTCCTTATAAATTTTGAAAGGGCCTTTCAATACATTCAGACTATCTATATTACAAAATATTTTCAAGACATTCTTTCTGTTTTGTAAAAATGCATGTTGGAAAACCCTAGGTGTTAAGAAACACACAACCCATATAGTGTTGTAAAACCCTCTACAACTGAGAGGACTCGATGTGTTTTCCAACACTGCAAATAATGTGAGTATTTTATTTGTTCCAATCAGACAAAGAAAGTGAAATGACATTTGGACTGTAGCAAAGAGTAGTTCAAAACTTTGAAAGTGGAATTCATTACATTCTTGGAGCATAACAAAACAAAACTCTTCATAACGAACTAACTGACATGGGACAGTGTGTTTTCCAACACTGCAAACAATGTATAACAACACTGTGCATTGCAAGTTTCATAATACCTACTGTTTTCCAATTTCATTACATTCTTAGGACCTCATTTTTCTATTTGCAAATAATGGTTTTGAATGCCACATTTTTTGGGGTTTTTGTCCATTATGAAATATGATTTTGAAATCCCATCAACGTTGACACATTTTCTCAGCTGCAGGATAGGCCATAGAAAGTCAGAGTTAACGTCTAACCATCAAGTCTTTCCGTTGATGTGATTTGTTTGTCCAACCTTCTTTTCTATCAGGGCATTTTGTTCCAATTAGAGGAAGAAAGTGAAATGACATTTGGACTATAGCAAAGAGTTCAAAAATCTAAAAGTGGACTTCATTACATTCTTGGAGGATAATGAAACAAAACTCCTATATATTCTACATGGTTTCTGATTTCTCTAAACGTTATTTAGTTATTTCACTCATATTTCCACAATGGGTTGTCAGTTATTTCATTCAGCAATCATAAAATTTCTAAACTAGTAGATGGAAGGAAACGAAAAATTTAAAAACCCTCAACACAAAAACATGTAAACAACTTTTCATTTCAAATGAAAACCCCTTTTCCCAAGGAAAACCCTTTGTTTTCACGTCAATGAAAACCCATCTTTGCAACAAATAGTCGTTCATTTCTTAATAGTTCCTAGGTAGAATGGAAAAATGGCATTATATTGTTGGTGGATAAACATACTTGCTAGCTAGCTAGCTTCCTGTGCCTGTCAAATGTGTTTTCATATGGAGGGTGGCTACACTACCTCAACCTCTGAACACCTGCAACTCCTTCCCATTGCTCTCCAACAACCTATAAAATGTTGCTATGGAAAATGGTGGTGAAAATGGGACCTTGTCTAGGATTTTTGCTATTTGCAAATAATGGTTTCAAATGCCACATTTTGGGATTTTTGTCCATTCTAAAATATGATTTTTAAAAGATGATGACTATTATGATTCATGTGACATGCATTTTTGTAGGGAGAATAGCCTCATCCCAATTGCAGAAGGTGATATCCTTGCAAAATTGCATGGCTTACACATGATAACGTATTGCCCTTCTTCGAGGATAAGACATGTCTGATTATGTTATCATGTGTCAAAGATATATGTTTTTTCAGGGATAATAGCTTGATTTTACTATATTTTGTAGGGAGATTAGCTTCTCCCTGCAATTGGATGTGGCTATTCTCCCTAGAAGAATGCATGTTAGAGATATCATAACATACAAAAATGCATTAAAACATACAAAAATACTTACACCACATGATGGGACAGCATATTGTAGAAAATAATTGGAGGTTGGAGAACACTATGTGTTGTGAGTTCTTTCATTTTGCACATTGAAAGCTGAAGGTTTGAGAGCATGGGGTGGAGTTGCAGGTGCAGGATATATAAAAGCATCCAAATTCAACTGAGGGGTGAGTAATGAATTGGGATCTTACTTGTGAAGGGTTTTAAAATGGTATTTGGTTTGTAGGTTTAATAACACCTAGTGTTTTCCAACTTCAATTACACATTGTTGGCTTTGTCGTTGTATGAAAAGGTCGATCTATCAATGCTTGATACAAGTGTTAGATAAGACCTCTATAAAACCATGACATCATTTCATGACAACTGGGCATCTTTAGAGCAACTTTGCAATATTTACAAAACAAGCTCTTCTCTCCAACACACATCACCACCTCTTCCATAATATGATCCACAAAGTTCCATGATGTCGAAAGGTGTCATCGATGTATGATGGAGAGAAGTGCATGTTTTGGAAATGAGAAAGGTATGCTTCAAAGTTTCCCAATTGTCATGAAATGTTGTCATGTTTTTTTAGAGGTTACTTCCAAAGGTTAGAGGAGAAAACAAGCTGCATATTTGATGTGGGTTTTCCGAGAGCTTTCCAATGGTATCATATACAGATGTTGATGTCAAAACAAAACAAAAAAGCACCACATATTGGCAGGGTGGAAAACACCATGGGTTATGCGTTATTTAATTCTGCTTTGTATGGTGAAGATGTGAAAGCTAATAATTTCTTTGATGTAGCTATGCAAGATGTTGTGTAATGCTGAAGCATGTGTCTATACTCGATTGACCAACTACCACCTGTATCTTCCATGTAATATTCTTGCTCATATAGAGGAGTTGAGTCTCTTGTATAGGTTGCGGGAAAAGATGTCAAGGAGAATTGATAGAAAAGGGCCAAACCACACTGATGTCAACTATCATAATTATTCTCATTTCTTTAACTATGTCTTTGGTGTATGGGAAAAAATGGGCATGAATGTTCAACATTACAATCTAGAAATAAAGATTGTAAATTTATGTGATTGGCCAATGTCTCTTTACCGAGAAATTCAAGACCTTTTCCTAGTTGGATGCATCTAGAAGGTATCCAATAAACCAACAATAATCATCCAGAAGCACAATCTTCCCAAGGATATGAGCATGAAATTTATGAGATTCATCAAGGGGGAATCTCGAATTAGTCATCACATGGGTCCTATTGAGGAATGGTTGCTTGTTGTGTTCAAATCAGACTTTTCATGGCAATCAGTGTTGTCGATGTGATTCATGATATGGTTTAACCACCTACCATGCATCTTATCTTATGCTTGTATCGGGCATTGAGAGGTCGACATTTTCATGCAACAGAAAGGTCACACTACAGAATTTGACTCCATTTTTTGACAAACGTTCATCGTTCTTTTGACAAACATTTGTCGAAAAACCAATGAACTAACGAAATAGTTTTCATCATCAATTTTTCATCAAAATTTGGACAAAGAATTAAACGTCAAAATAACGGCCCAAATTCGTCAGTTGTCGGCATCATAAATGGCTCTGTTGTTCGTCGAAATATCGACAACAACTTCGTGTATCCACCGACGAATTATAAACAAAATGCAATTGCAATGCCTCTTCCAAAGTGTCAAAAAAACACCAAAAGTTCGTCGCCATTTCAAAAAAATGGGCAAGTAGTTACGATGAAGCCTTCGTTGCAGCTATAGCAACTTCGTCAGACCTTTTCGGTGATTTGTTGGTTGCCTTCATCGAAATTGCGATGAAACAATGCAATTTTTTTAAAAAAATATTCATTGAAATGTACCATTGTAGAGACTCTTGGCGATGACCATCGAAGCCAACCTATCGGTGAGAGATCAATCATAGGCAGAGGATAGAAAAATCACTCTGATAGTCCATGTCTTGCCAATGACTTCCATCGACAAGGAAGATCCAATGTCACACTGATCTGACCTCTACAAAAGTTTTAAATAGACCTACACCATGTCATCGTGGAGACTCTTGTCGATGACCACCGAAGCCAACCCATCGGTGAGAGATCAATCATCAGCACAAGATAGAAAACTCACTCTGATAGTCGATGTCTTGTGGATGACTTCCATCGACAAGACAGATCCAATGTCACACCAATCTAACCTCTGCAGGAGTTTTAAATAAACTTACACCATGTCATCGCGGAGACTCTTGGCAATGACCACTGAACCCAACCCATCGGTGAGAGATCAATCATCGACACAGGATAGAAAACTCACTTTGATAGTCCATGTCTTGCTGATGACTTCCTTCAGCAAGACAAATCCAATGTCACACCGATCTGACCTCTTCAGGAGTTTCAAATAGACCTACACGATGTCATCGCAAAGACTCTTGGTGATGACCACCGAAGCCAACCCATCAGTGAGAGATCAATCATCGACACAGGATAGAAAACTCACTTTGATAGTCCATGTCTTGCTGATGACTTTCGTCGGCAAGACAAATCCAATGTCACACTGATCTGACCTCTTCAGGAGTTTTGAACATTGTTGGTTATCAACAAGACATTCTAAGGGTCTTGCCAATTAAACAAGTGTCTAAGAGAAAGTAAAAAAATGGAACCTATTAATTTTCTTATTTTTGGGTTCTTTAAATCATAGAATAGATACCATTCTTGTGTAATGTACTTATATTCAGATTTGAATTCGAGACCAATTGTCATTGCACATTCCATTTTACTTGCATAGAGTATTCTATAAGCAATATATTGATAATTCCAAATGATTTATGGTGTTGTACAACTCTACTTATCATCACAATTCTGTTGTTACCCCCTAAAGAATCCTGCAAAGAAAAGTTTACAATACCAAGTCAAATAATATGAAAAAGACTTACTTCCATACAAATTAAATGATTATTCTCACAATGGAAATTATCTAATCACAACAACAATTCCATGAAAGGTTATCCATGCTTAATAAGAGATGACTGATCATACATACAAACTGCAAGATGCATAGGAAAATCATTACACTTGAGAACAACCAAGGGCTAACAAGGAAAGGAGTTAAGAAACGTCTAGATTGAAGAGAAAATGTGTAGAGAAAATGTTGAGCAGTGTCAAGAGAACAGAGCTTGTAGAACATATTCTTGACCTAATCAAGCTCTTGAACAACTTAAACAAATTTAAAATACTAACACATACATGAGACATGTAATGAACTTCCAATATCTACTATCTTTTTCATTAATGGAGAGGTAGGTAAAGGAGAAATAATTATAATTGTAACACTATTCATAGTCTAGTAAATTATGTTCGTAATTTGTGTTCAATGGACCTAATTTTATCATTATACTACCCATCTAATACCATATTTTAATCTAGGGTTCAACTATCTCAGATCTAAAGAAGCACCTTCAATTAACCATTTAAAGTACTATAAAATAAGGTAAGACTTTTACTTGAGAAAGAGTGGGTACACTTGTAGGATTAAAGTTCTTGCAATCATTAGGATTTATTGGCACACAGACACAACCTGCAACATATGAAGTAATGGATGACTACAAGTTAGTGAAATGGTCCTTAATATGTGACTGGTTTGCAAATTGATTGGTAGAAAATAAGGTTACAAACAAATCTACATAAAAAATTATGAGGACAAACTACCAGTAATAATCAAAATAGATGAAAAGTGCAAAGGAAAGAGCCAAGCTACATCTCTAGAGCCTAAAAAACACATGCAAGAAACATAAAAAAAGAACAAACTAGTTTTTGGATGAATACAAATGGTGCCTTCAAAGAAGTGATTGTTATGCTTTCACACTTGATGGACATTAAGAAGATTTAGTCTTCCGGTGAAATTAACTACTTACGAAAACCCAAAAACTAATATTATATACCTCCATGTCTAGTCGAGGGTAGGTATAAGAGAAAAAAATTTCCTCAATGCAATGCAAAAATATCAATGTGTGTGTAGGTTTGTATTACTCAAAATATCATTTCACTGCCTTAAGGAAAAATACCAAAGTGATGTTTTAAATTTCAATCTTCACATAGGCTCCCTTATTGCTACACATGCATATACAAGCATTATTCGAGCTCTAAACTATTCAAATATTAAGGATTTAATTAGCTATAAGATGGAAAGTTGTTATTTAGACATAATCCATCATCTTTTACATATCTTTATTCACTCCTAGAGCTTCAGATAAATTTGTGTAAATGAGACAAAAATGTGAATCTTTTATGACAAAGAAAATTCTTAAAAGGAGGGGGGGAGAGCAAAGGGTAGGGGGCAAGAGAATGATTGAATGTATAGCAAAGTATAACATTTTGATCATTATAATGCTTGAATGTATAGCAAAGTATACCATTTTGATCATTATAACAATGAAATGAATCTTAAGTTTGAATCATTAATATCATTTAGAACATTTATGATCAAGAATGAATGTAAGTAGAGAAATTTTTGCATACTTGCAGATGGTACAAAATTTCATGGTTAAGTGGAAGCCTCCCATCAACAATAAAATCCAAATATCCATGTATCTATCTCAATCGAGCCTCTAAACCCTTCAGAGCTCTCAATTTTTCCACTAACCTGTTATGCACAAAAGTCAAATTTTAGAGTTATGTCACCACTAAAAATAGAAGAAACAAAGCTTTGAAACCAAATCCACACACAACACAATGTGGTATTAATACAAATCCATACAAAAAAACTAAACTCAAAACATTGGAATGGAAAAAACTTCAAATTATGATGTAGAGCATGGATTCAAGGTATAAAGAATCATTTTTCTGCCACCATAGTGAAAATTTAGCACTTTCTTTCATCTTTTCATATTGGTTTGATGCTTCAAAAAATGAATTTCTTATATTGAAAAGTGCCCTTATTGAGATTCTCTTTGTTTCGAGAATAGTTTAATATTCATTATAGGGCCAACCACGTTGGAATCATTTGGCCTTTCCTCACATCACTCTCAATTCCCCATACCCAATCATATAACATTAATCATTCATTCATCCATTAATAACATATAACATTCATTCATTAACATATAACATTCATTCTTTCAGTTTTTACATATTATCAAAAATATGGTTGTCATGATATGATCACAATCACTTTTTTTTTGTTTCTTTTTTAAAGCTAAAAAAATCTGAAGTGGAGTATCATTTTCTAAATCATATTTTCGCCCTTTATTTGTTCTACCCTATGCTCGTGATCTTAATGTACACCTATTAATGTGCTCATAACATGGATGTCGTTGCAAGGGGGGTTTGTTGCAATAACAAAGAAATGTTAAATTGATATGTTTTATTGTTATTGTTACAAGTATTTCATTAATTAAAAGAATATTAGAGTGGTTCTCTTTACCTAATGGGTCCACATCATGTTCCTGAACTTCTCTTATAGACTCACACTCAAAATGTTGAACACCCTCTAAATCCTTATCTGTAGTTGAAATACGAAAGGTTACATTAATTAATACACCAATTGAAATTAAATATGTTTAAAAAAACATTAGAGTGGTCCTCTTTACCTGATGGGGCCACATCATGTTCCTGATCTTCTCTAGCCCGATCATGCTCAACACGTTGATCACGCTCCACATGCTCTAAAGTTGAAACACGAAAGGCTACATTAATTAATACACCAATTGCAATTGAATATGTTTAAAAGAACATTAGAGTGGTCCTCTTTACTTGATGGGGCCACATCATGTTCTTGATCTTCTCTAGCCTGATCACGCTCTACATGTTGATCACGCTCTACATGCTCTAAAGTTGAAACACGAAAGGTTACATTAATTAATACACCAATTGCAATTAAAGATGTTTAATTTTATTAATCCATACTACGTTTTGTATAGCACATGAATACATTAGTACCAGGATGCACACCATGACCTTCATCTACAGGTTGTGCTCCACCCTCACCAGGTTGCATTCCAATGTCATGTGCAGTATTATCATTGCTTGTATTTTTAAAACAAATAGGAATGTAATTACTTTATGGTGGAAATTAATATTGAATAGATTGCACAAGTATTCAATTTTAAATAAAATTTATTGAGTTTATTTACCTACGTGTCGGATGCAATGGAAGATTGTGTTTGCCCAGTCAAGACTCTTAAGCGTTCAGTCATGACTCCATAGCCTTGCTGGAAGGAAATATTTAGGTTCTCTTCTATGGGAACTCTATTGAATTCAAAGCCCTGCATTTTTGCATAAGATCATGAATTTTGCTTCTATGGTGTGATAAAACCAAAATTGTTTGAAATTTATTATTTGGATGCAATATTTTATTTATTGATACTTACAATTCGTGCGGCTAATTTCATATAACCACCAGAGCTAAGTTTGTGCTACCTATGTTTTTCTAGTCTTACCTTTGTTGCCTTCGATGTGTTGGGAAGCCTATGAAAAGTTTGTAATATGTTAGATTATGTAAAAAGAAAGAGTAATCAGTATATAATTACATTGTTGATAGTATCACATACCTTCTTTGGCCCGGTGGTGTCTTTCATTTTTTCTTTTCAGCCTTCTCCTTTCCATTCGACACTAGGTCCTTCCACTCCTCTTCAGAATCATGGGGGGATGCTCATACTTTTTGTTCTTCTCTAAATGTGACCTATATTGGTCCCTCACATACTTTAGATAGGTACTAGCTTTCTTAAAGACCTTGGGTTGGTTGAATGTTTTATCACCAAACAACACAACTAAACGGTTAATGAGATCATCTTTTAAATCTTGATTTTGGGCATTCCACCGTGTACGTATGGTGGGCCCGAAGAGCTCCAATGTAATATCACTTAGATGTTTATAAAAAATATCATTTCTTACAAAATGATCATGGTATCAATAGTCTAAAAAGAGTGATCAATAAGTAAATTTCAATTGGATTATATATAATAATAATTAAAACATTTTAAAGTACCTGGGACCTTCTCTATCTTTATGGGAATGAAATTCTCGATCACCACAAATGTGACCAACAATGTTCTCATACTAGTAATACAAGAAGATCTAGGAAATGTTGCTAAAACATCACCAATAATAGTGGCCTTTGCATCCCTAGGTACATGTCCTGATGCATGTTCTAGCATGTGTTCATTGCCAGAGGGTGCAGTAACAAATGCCTGCATGGTATGTGTTGCCGACATTTCAAATGACAATATAGACACGGATGATGGGGTCAAATGATGTAATGTATGCATAGGAAGATCAGGATGGACACTTGTACCAACCCCTACTCCTCATGAAGCACTTGTAGTAACCTGATCATGGCTAGGAGCATCATGAGGACCCAAAAAATCCTATAAAAACAACACATTTTAGTTCATGACATAAAAGAGTACAAAATATAAAACCATGAATGAACTTATCTTATAATTAAAGACCTCATGAAAACTTACTTGCAAGTTTTGTGCTCTCTCAGTTAATATTTTAACCCTCTCTCTTATCTCATCTGTTTGAGGCACTATGAATAACAACTTAAGGATTTTTTCATTGCATTTTTTGTGGGTCTTCCTTATCATATCGAGAGGGTTTGTTGAATAAGCAATGTCATCATCACATAATATTGACTGCACCTCCCTATGGATGCTCTCATCTACTGCCGGTGCCTTTCCCCAATTAGTTGACTGCAACAAGAATATTAAAAACATTATCGAAATTAACCCAATAAACTTATGAGAAAAACATAATAATAAAAAATTTTGCTCGTATCTAATTTGTACAATTATAATTACAATGAGGTAAACCTGTCGGGTAGAAGCGCCTGAAGATACATCACAATCTATGCTCTAGGCCGGAGACTTTCCTGTACGATCAATGTCCCTCTATGACAAAAATTAAATATAAAAAAACATTACTGAAATGAAACCAATAGACTTAAGAAAAAAAACATAAGAATAAAATGGTATATTGGAGTCATTAATTGGAGGTTGGGTAAAATGGTACGTAGTACGTACCACCCCCATAGTAACTATGTTTGTAACTAAATGATTCAAATTATAATCGATTAGCAACTCTTCCCCTACAATTATTGATTTTATCGCACATACGAATACACAGTTTCCCTCGCGCGCCTCGAATATGCAATTGGGTTGCTTATTTGTTGACCCAGGTCGTGTACTATTTATAAACCCTACAATATTCCTTGATGCTTTTGACCTTCGGTCAATTTATATAGCCACTCCTTTATTTTGATCCTTATCTTTTAGTTGTATATAATTTGCTAACAATGCATACCTATGCATACTTCGTGTATATCGAACCATTTGCATCCAATATTTGTAACTGTAACAGGTTCTGACATACTCCATCAATTCAGTAACTTTTTCATAACAGACCTTTATTCCATCCATGCAAAATAGGCCCACACCATGTAATGACGATGGTGCTATGCGATATATCCTCTCGTTGACACAAAAACCAATGTTTATTGGAGGAAGTTCCTTGGGTACCCATTGTTTCTATAGATGTTTATACCTCAAAGGCACCTCGATGTCACCTATGCTCTCATCATCATAAGAACATGACCCCCCTTTATCAAGAAAAAATTCCATGCGTTTACAAAATTTTCTTCTAATCTTTTGATCTCTAGTTGATCTCCCTCTTTTAGACCTACTACATGTCTCACTTTCCTCTTCTCTTCCTGAATTTCTCTCGCTCAAGGAAGACAGATCTGACAAATACCTATTTGGTGGTACGTGCACTCATAAGAATGTTGGATGAAGTTCTTTCATGGTGATGTGATCCCAAGGTGACATTATGATTAATCTATCATTTCATCACTAGAATTTCACAGGTTATAAGGTAATCAAGTCTTGATAGATTGCAAGTTATTGTTACTGCCATCCAAATGTGTCCATCACAAATCAAATCTACTTAATGTTTTAACTCCCAAACTTTGTAACAAGTGTTAAATGTGACTATGGTCCACCAGTTACACAACCAAGGCCTCAAATGTATTCTCTAATTGTAATCAAAGGACTTTTTCTCTTCATTCAAGTACTAAGTACATGGGTTAATCGTCTATGCAAGTAATAAGTTTATGCTTTGGCAATAAATTTTTTTAAGTCATCTTAAATCTTCCTATGTCTAATTGCTAGGAGACTTTTGGTATGTTTTAAGGTAGGATGAGTGGTTGCATCAATGTTCTAGTTCTCTATGACAAGGTTTCAACATCTTCAAATAGTGAAAGTTAGTGCTCATAGTCATTTGAAACAACAACATTTTGATTATTTCTAATGGTAGGATTTGATAACTTAAAATATCTCTACTTTGAAACAAAAATATCTCTAAAAACTCTAAGAGCTATAATGGGATGGCCACCATCCTAGGAAAGATCCTTCATTCTCACTTTTAGGTGTTAAAATTTAACAATACCTTGATTGATGAAAGATCCCAAAGAGCCTTTCTCCATGGTATCCAAGTACACATAGCAACGGTCTTCTCTTATACAGTTGGACATAATTTAAAGAACTTAGCTAGGAATTATTCATTTAACCTAAGGTTTTCTCATAATGCCATCATTGATAAAGTATGATCAAATTCTTCTAGTATGAAGAATTGGTCTATGTTCCTCTAGTAATCACTATAAATGTTTGTAAGGATAAAATGACTAATTGCATCAGGCAGGAGAGAATCAACTTTGAGTTCTTCAAAGATTATATTCCTCTATGCATAATTTTTAAGGGTTGTGTGTGGAGGAGGTTATCACTACCAAGAAGGGAGGAGACCTTTCCTTGCATATGTCTGTGGTGGAGGTATTAAAGAAGAATTGTATGCCTCTATTTCCATTCATTAGATCTAGCTTAGCCTAGCATATACTTGGGCTAAGTCTACAATTGCTTTAGATTCATGCAATGAAGGCTATGTGTGATGAAATCCTAGACCTCAACCAAGATGTGGGTAGATTATGGTAGTTTTTCCAAGACCTGAGGCTGGTCAATAAAAATGTGAAAGACTAAGCTATTTTATTTTTTTTTTCTTATCCTATACCATTTTACGAGAATGGGGGTACTAATGTACGAGAAGATATTTGGAAACTAGGCATGAAAATTGTAGGTTAAAGAGAATGGGGGTGCCCAACTTACAATACTCATTGTCCCTTGGTCATCAATTTTCCCTGAGTGCCCTCAACCTCATCCTCGGCGCTGGTATTGACCTTGTTTTCACTCCTCCAAACTATTCATTGGCCCTAATATTGACCTTGTTTTCACTCCTCCAAACTCTTTGTCGGTGCTGGTATTGACCTTGTTTTAACTCCAAACTCTTCCTCGGCACTGGCATGACCTTGTTTTCACTACTCCAAACTCTTCCTCGGTGCTAGTATTGACCTTTCACTTCTCCAATTTGATGAGGTAAAACTTGGTTTCATTAGGTTTTAGAGTATGTTAATTAAATTGAAAATTATGGCGCCATTTAGCTAGCTTTTAATATTCTACAATATAGTTAAGTATACATTAGCTATATTTTACATAATAAATAATATAATTATTCAACTTATTATAATTATATATTATATTCTTTAACAAAATTATTAAATACGTATAAAATTATTATAATTAATAATTAATAATAAGTATATTTTTATATAATAAAAATATAATTAACAAAATAGTAATATATATTAATATAATATTAATATGAGAGAGAGAAATTAAATTTTGATTGGTTGTTTCATGTCAACAATCCAAGGATGGCATGTGTCCTGGAGTTATGCTCAAGGTAGCATGCCATTTGATTAAAGATATGATAATTCTCCTTTAAGACCTCTTCAATGTACCCATTGCACTTAAGGAGACAAAGATAAATATAGGGAAGAAAATATAGAGAGAGGGAGATACAAACATACATAGAAAGGGAGACAAAAGAGATAGAGAGAGGTAGAGAGAGATAAGGATGAATAGATAGAGATACAAGGAGGGTGATTGATATATCTCTCCTTGTCGCTCTCTATCTCTCTATATCTCCCACTTTATGTCCTCCCTCTTCCCCCCTCTATCTATTGAGCTATCTCCCTCTCCCCCCTTTCTCTCTCATTCACTCCATCTCTCCCTCCATCTCTCCTACTCTATATCTCTATCTCTATTTATCTTTTTATCTCCCTCTCACTCCTCTCTCTATCTCTTTCTATCCATATCTTTCTCTACCTCTATCATGATCTCTTTATCTCTTTCACCATCCCCCTCTATCTCTCTATATCACCCCCTTTCTATGTCTCTCCCTCTCCCTCTATATATATTGAGCTATCTCTCCCTCTCTCCCCTATCTTCTTCTCTCTCTCCCTTTCTACACATTGCTCTCACTCTCCCCCTCTTCTTTCTCTCCCTTTTCTACCTATCTATCTCCCATTCTTCTCTCTTTTCCTCTTCAACTTATCTCTCCCTCTCTCCCCCTCTAATCTATCTCTCCTCCTCTACCTATATATATCCCTTTCTCTCCCTCCCCCTCTCTATCTTCCCCTCTCTATCTCTCACCATCTCTCCCTCCCTATCCCCCCTATCCATCGACTATCTATCTCCACCTTTCTTCCTTTCTCTTCCCATATATCTCCATCTCTCTTTCTCTTCCCATATACCTCTATCTCTCTCTCTTTCTCTCCCCATCTATCTCTATCTCCCCATATATTAACTAAGAAGCCATGCAAGCATACAATAGTATATGTTGGTAAAACTATAATAGTGTTTTATTAAACTATAAGTAGATTATTGTCACCACTCTTCATTCAACATGAAATGTCAAATGTAGCAATTGTTTTGTTGCTTTTGTCAAGTTTCATTAACCAAGCTATTTACTGGGTTGAATAAAGTTTTGTTATGACCCTTCGTCTCTTTAAAATAATTAGACAATATTAGCAAGATCAAGAAGGGGAGAAAACTAAACTCCTTCAAAATAGAGGTAGTTGTGGGTTTGTTGGTTTTCTTTGTATACTATATACTTACTCCCTCTAGGATAAATAAGTCACTTTAGATCATTTTATTAGTTGTGTATCCTAACTAATATAGAGTAAGCTTTTTCATTTTAATTTACTACTAAATAATAGTTTATGTGTTGAAAGAATTGTTTCCATTCTTTGTAGTTTTTACATTGGAATACAAATCATATTTAATTTCATGCCAATATAATTCTTTCATAAAGATATTTGTTTGAAATAAGTGCTTCATAACCCATCTAATCAAATCATAACCTATCAAAAAGGTAATTGTAATTTCCTAAAGAAAAGAACACTTGACCCAATCATAAGTGTATGGCCTTCGCAGAAAGGAGTGATCCACCTTAGCAATAACAACTACCTGATTTAGACCTAGTAGGTTCAAATCAACCAACCTATGAACCTGCCTTTAAGAGGCTTCCAACAAGTTTAGAATGACCAATTTAAAAAATCCAAACAACTCTCAAAGCCTGACAAAGAATAGAAGTCATATTTCACACTTTGACTCCTTGAATCCTTGTAACAGTGCAAACCTAATTTTTTCCCAATAACTCAAAACTTTCCCAAAACACCAGAGAAACCCTCAATGATTTTAGACACCCATTTTGGAGTTATTAAACATACTGAAAGGGAAAGTACAAGTCATTTTGCAAATTTTACAATGATTTTGCACTCGTTGATTCCCTAAAGAAAAACTTATCTTGAGTATAATCCATCATAGTCACATATGATCACATCATTCTTGAACATTTGATATCATTAAAAACCTCCAAAATCTAGTATTCAAATAACCCATATCGGCAAGAATTTGTGCAGGTCTCTTTGATTCATAAATCATTATATTCTCATTTTCAGCATATCGGTGAAAGAACAGAAATGTCACACCGATCGGATTACATAAGAAGATACACATCGGGATGACATGGTCCATGGTCTCACCAATAAAGAGATTCCTTAGCAAGACAAGTTCCATTGGGGTGAAATGAAAAGGTCATATCGAGCATATAGGTCTCACCGATGAAGTTCCATCGGCAAGAAACCTCTCTTGTCTCACCGATCAAAGCACAAGGAGTTGTATCGGAAGGAGTCTTGGCGACATGAGATTGAAGGAATAATCATCAGGGAGACTTATAACATCGGGTGAATTACTGAATGTCTTAGCGATACACCATGTCTTGTTGATGAAGACACAAACAAATCAAGATAGTCATTGGGGTGACTCTTGGAAAAATTTATATGAATCAGATGGATAGATTATGTGATATCGGCATAATGTCTCCCCGACAAAAACAATGTTTAATGAATGTTAGTCAAGCCTAAATAAAATGATAGCCCAAATTTTGAATTGTCTTTCTGATAGAACATTTGATGTGACAGTGGGTAAATTCAAAGATCACCTATGCTCGTGTTCAAAGCTAGGATTACTAAAGAAGACATATTGGGGAGATTGGCTTATGGTCTCATCGATGAAGGGAATCTATCGGCAAGACAAGTCATCTCGGCATGAAAAATATATGCTGGTCTGAACATTTAAGTCTCACCGATGAAGTTTCATCGGCAAGACCATCATTTCTTTCACCGATAGGAGCACTGGGAATATATCAGCGAGACATGTGCTATCGGTGTAAATCCTAAATGTTCACCCGACTTGCTAAGTTACACCAACATGAGGATATCGGCAAGAGTTCTAGCGACACATTCAAGACCAAAAGAAAAGTTATCGACATGACTTATAACATCAAAGGAACCACTGAATGTGTTAGTGATACTAAAATTTAGGCCGATGAAGAAACAAATGAACCAAAATTATTGTCGAGGTGACTCTTGGCGATGTATATGAGACAAATGTTAACATCGATCAGATGTGTAGATTGTTACCTTGATCAACAGAGTATTCAGTAAACGTTGGTTGGGGCCTAATGCATAGATCACCCAAAGTTTGAAGGTGTCTTTCCAACCAATTCATTTGATGTGATAGTAAGGAATTCAAAAATTTGTTACATTCATGCCTAGAGTTAAAACATTAATAGCGCCACAGAGTACAGGTAATTTCATAAATTGAAAGGAAATTGTTGCAAAATGAACATTATTGCGAATTGGTAGCAAAGGAAACAAAGAGACAAACAAAGGGCTAGAAAATTGATTCAATTGAAAGACCTCAATCAAAACTATTAAGTCCTCTACATTTTAACTTTTTCATTTCCATAATTTTAAGCGAGTAATATGGAAGCCACCAGCTCAGGGAAGTTGAAAGGTAGAAAACAAAGTGAGAGCAATCACCCTAAGAGTAAGAAGCAAAAATTTGATTCTAGAATTGAGTTGGAGTGTGCTAAACGAAAGTTGAATCAGGATTTAATTGACCAATTGCCTAGCTCTTGATCCAGAGGTAGGCACTCCACACAATTGAGGGTGGAAGTGGATAAATTGGATGATAAGTGCAAGCACATAGGAGATATTTGGACCCCAATAAGAGGCTATGAATTTTTTAGATTCCACTTTCAATGAAGAGATCATTTTGAGCCAGTTTGTAATCCATGGCGTCTAAATTTGGGAAAAATGGTTTTCCCTAATGTGTTTGTCAATATAGAACTGGTAAAATTGTTGGCCACCCACTATGACTCAAAACTTAAAGCCATATGCGGACCATCTGGGAAACCATTCCTATACATATCAGAGGCTTCAATATGTGAGGTTTTTAAGTTGGAAGGGTGGTGTGATGAGAAAATTGTGAATGAAGAGTTGGAAAAGGAGTTTTGGAGAATGGACACCACTTACAAGGGCTGGAGGTTTCCCTTCCATATAATTAAACAAGATGGTATAATTGTCCCACTTGACGATGGCGATGGGCCTCCATTCCATGTGGACTTATTCGAGCCCTATCTAAGATATACCTATTTCTCAGTAGGACAAGTGTTGGGTATGGAAGTTCCTGAGTATACATGTCCATTGTTCCCATGGTAATTGCAGTTGACATTCAATGTCATAATTCTTGGTCATTCGACTATGCTTCATTTGTCTCCAAGGGACTCGACTTAGCATTGGTGGCAATCAAGAATAAATCCCCTATTCTGCACCTTAGGAATTATTCTCTTTTAATGCATCTAGTATTTTACTTCAGACAAGAGTTAGGGATTTGGCCAGAAAATTTGAAGGTTTCATATTTTTATAAAGAGGGAAATTTGTTACCCATTCAATTGTGGACTATCATTTGGGATAGTAGGTTTGCTAATTCCAGTTTCCTATTTTTTGAAGAATATTTTATAAAGCCAGTATATGAATTCTACAGTCATCCTTGTGTGCACTCATTGTCTAATGAAATAAAATGCTTCCTTAGACCTAAGGACTTTAATGGAAAAATTGATCACAATTGGGGAGACTGGTATTGCTTGGAAGATGCTACTATGGTAAGGGTGTTTGGTTTTGAGGATTCTCCATTCATTTTGCCTAAAATAGTCCCAAATAGGATTGCATATCTAGAAATTGTAAGACAAATGGATTTTTCTAGTTTCATGAATTTTGGTTCATTCAGAAAACATGCATTTATGCCTAGTACTCTGTGCTTTGGTGATTTTATTGTGCTTGCAAAGGAAGGATATGATTTGATCCTTGAAAAATTAATGCAGTATAATATGAATAAGGGTCCTCCAAGAGAAGGTTTTGATCCAGAGGGATATATCAATTCTGCCAAACAAAGGATAAACTTTGGACGATATGATCATGTGCCTTATCAGTTTGATGACATGATTAGAAATTTGGAGGAAGAGGAAGCATAGAGAGTGGTGGAGGAATACAACCAAGGGTTTCCAGATATAGGGTTCCCTTTTTTTGGAGATGAGGAAACTAGAGAAGATATGCCACGAGACCTACCCAGTAGAATTTCCAGATTAAAAAATCAAGATTACAACTTCCCTCCTAGAGAACTAAGTGTTGAAGAGAGCCAAGATACAGACACCAGACAGATGGCATACAGGTCATTAGTAGCAGAGAATAAATTTGTGAATTCTTCAGAATTCAGATCTTTCTTGTATAAGCAAAAATGCAAGGAGATAAGGGAGACAGTTGATAATATTACACCAAGCAATGAGGAGCAACTACTAAATAATTTGAAATTAACTATGGATAGAGAAATGGCTAATATGACCCCTGAAAAAGGAAGGAAAATGTTAGAGGATGTTGTATGATCTTTCCAGGGCTGGATTTGAATTATGCATTGGTCTTTGATAGCTTCTTAAAGGATAATAGTGCCACACACAAGCTTAGTCCAAAGGGGGTGACAGAAATATATGTTGGATCCAAATATAACCCGGATGAAGGATCACTCATGATATGGGCCTCGTATCCACCTCATAGAAAGTCAGTGGTGATTGATACTGAGAAATAATTTGGATATGTCATGACTCTGAAGGTTGGAGAGGTAGATCCTGTGGCGACTGCAGACATTGGGATTAATGTGGAAAAACTAAATAAATCCCAAATACAAATGTTGATCAAAGAAAAGGAAATGTACAAAATGAGTAATGAAAGGATCATGAGAGAAAATGATTGTTTGAAGGACATGCTAGGAGTCACAATGGGGCCTCCTAAATTAATAACACATGGTGAAAGCTCATAGGTAAAAGATCATTGGGATGAGTCAACTGCATATTCATAAGGTAAATATGATACACTCGCTGCAATAATGAGAAAAAGGCAGGCCAACTTAATGATTTGGTTGAATAAGCTATGGGGAGCATATTCAAAGAACCATGTTATAGGGAAGGAACACAAGAGGATTGATGGAAGGATTCAAGAACAGCTCCAAGAATTAAATTAAAGAGATGTTCCTGACAGTGTGGCCATTGGTATGGGTGACCATATTATAACGAAACACAGGGACCTTTATGAGGAACTACAAGAAGATGTAAAGTGGTTGGTTGATGTTACGAATATGGGACTGCCTACACTATTTGAAGATGGAGAAAAGTTGAAAGAGAAATCCAAGTGGATCAAAGAATGTGCCTGACAATTTGAATTATTGCCATTATTGAAATCCACATTTGTAGATATTCATTAGACTCTATATACCCAATAAGGCATTGGTCTCCCCTTGTATTCTTTTATAATTTTCATTATTCTTATTTATTTTACACTTACATTTACAAATACACATACATATGCATTTACTATTTTCATTTATTTCTAATGTAGTTTAATAGTTTGATCGATTTTATATTATGTGTTGAAGACTTTAGAATTTTAATTACATTAATTTATGGATATGTTGTATGTATAACACTACAAACCCATATGCTCTTTGCAATTACACTTGCATTTAGAAATACACAATTATATACATGGATATATATTTATTTAATGATATGTTGCATTTATTGTTCTAGGAGAGCATCCAGTAATTGTATTTACATTTACATTTAAAAATACAAATACATACATACATATATATATATGTGTGTGTGTGTGTGTGTATCATTTATATTTAGTGTTTAGAAACAACCCATTAGGTCTGCACATGGATAAAAATTCATAAAATCAAATCTCTCATACATATTTTGTTGAAACCTAGGCTTGAACCTCTCATTTCACATGCTTTTCTTCACAAAACTCTTGAGGACAGTAGTTATACCTTCTTTATTTCTCATCCTACGCCCTATTCATGCATCCTACAATTACAACAGTATCCATGGGGCCTCTTACACAAGCTTCAGTAATCAAAAAAAGTGTAAGAGCCCCTTTATATCATGTTTGGACTACAAAACCCTCAAAAATAGGGTAACAGGGCTGTATGCAAAGAAATGAAGCTTTCTAACTCATATCAACACCTTAAGCACTCAAATTAGATTCAAATCAAATCTAACACATATCTTCACAACATGGAATTGATTTCACATCAAAATATGGCTGCATGTGACTGTACAATGCTGCATAATAGGAAAAATATAGAAATTTTGAATAAAAACACATATTTTTGAATGTCAAGAGCTTGTATTTTAAATCCTCAACCATCAACAACCATTACAATGATCACTTTATGCCTTTTAAAGGCCTTTACACCTCAACCACTAAACAACCACCTCTACAACTGACTTTTTCATCTTTTATGATCACATGAAACATAAAACACACTAATTTCAAGGTTGTTAACATCACTATTGAAATGTTCTAATTTTTTAACCTTTCAAACATTAAAAAGTACATCATTAAATTAATTATGTAATGGCATAAAAATTAAAAACATCGTGAATTAGTTATGTAACCACATAATTCAAATATAATTCTATCAAGAAATTAATATCAAATAGATAATATAATCGCTTAACTCATACATCTCAATGTCATTGATCTTCTTCTTCATCCAACTCTTTGTCTGTATCATCCGATCCATATTCAACATTGTAAGGATTGGTCATATCATCATCATTGTCATTGATATCAGTTTTGATAATGTCATCATCCAAATGGATATCATCTTCATGAACATTAACTCCTACATCATCATGATCTAGTTCCTCCTCTTCAACATCTTCATTAGGGACATCATCAACTAACTGTTAATCCTAATCATCATCTACATCATCTTCTAGTTCTTCGGTATCTTCTTGTTCCACCACATTATACTTTACCAGCCTTCCTCTTGGATCATGTCTAACAACAAATGACCAACCCAGTTTACCTAGAACCTCTGAGTAAAATACCTGCTCACATTGGCTTCGAAGAACATAGGGCTCATTTTCAACTCGCTCGATCGACCTTGTATTAACCATGGTAAATCCATTATCGTGTTCAATAACAGTTCTCTTGGGATCATTTTCATTCAATCGTAGCCTATACCATAGGATGACGAACATAAATAATCTAAAGGACTTAAAGCCACACTCAAGTATATCATCCAAAATCCCATACTATCAATTTTCTGATACTTTTGGATGTATGCCGCTTCTAGATGAAACATTAGTCACCTAAAAGACTACAGTTATACCAGAATCACAAGTTTTCTTCATGTCATCTAGCTTTTTGATTTGAAATTTATGACCATTGCACCACATAGCATTGTGGTGTTTCACCTGCAATATGTCAAACATGTAAAAATTATTGCAATATTGTCAGTTGATAAACATATTTATTCTTGGCCTAATGTATGCAAAGAAAACAATCTCAACATATATATACATCAATATAATTGAAAATAATTAAATAATATGGGTGATTAATATATTTATACGTACCTATTTATCTCTTAAACCATATGCTAAATCAATTTCCCTTTGTGTAACATTGGAATCTCCATTATGATGAGCTTCTTTAAACAATGAAGCCACACCTTCCCATGTTAATGTGCAACTAGATTGTTGACATCGTTCAATCCATACTATCATCCAATCAAGATTGTTTGTGATGTACAAATGTAGTGCATTCCACTCTTGACCAACTGTATCAAAAAAATTGAAATTCACAAACGACGTATAATTAGCTAAATACCATAGTATACAACCTTAATTTATAATTGATGTATATTGAAGATTAATAATTAAATAAGTACAATATACATAAAAACCCTATGTAAAATGTATTCCAATTAATCTCCATGACCATCTTATAATTACCTCTCACTTTCCTCAATCTACCTTTCCCCATCAGGTACTCCCCTTAAAATTTGTTAATGGAGTTGGGATTCCAAATGCAATCTACATGGATCTTTGATGCAAACTTAGGAAGATATTCACTAATGTACACCATGATCTGGTATACCATATATCCCTCCACCATAGAACCCTCAGGATGTGCTCTTTGTCTAACCAAAGACTTCAAAAATTTCAAGTTCCTCTCAACCATCCACATTGACCTTGTGTGTACAAGTCCACACAATTCAATCTCCTCAACCTGATGTATGAGGTAGTGTTCTTGTGCATTGAAAAATGTCGAAAGTAGACACTTTTGCATTTCACACATTAGACGAGAAATTTTTCTCTTCCAATAATTTATATATTCTTTATGGATTTCTTTAGATGACAACCATCTACAAGTGATTCAAGGTGCAAATATATTATCGAGATTTAACAAAAATATATAGTATAGTACATAACAAGTAAAACAAATGGAAATTATAATATCTATACAACGAATTGAACAAATATTGCTACTTACCTCATGTGTTTTCCAAGATCATATTTTATTTGCTTGACATTGTTGTCGAAGTTATCTGAGAGAGATAGAGGTAGAACGTACTGCAACAATTATAAAATTATATTTTCATTATTTTTCCAAAAGTAGTAAACATAATACACTAAAAATTACATGCATTATACAAGTGTATATAATATACAAGAATAATTACCTTAATGAAGGTATGCCAATCATGCATTTTCATCCCTGACCCAAATTCATCTTTCTTTGTTATTATATAATTTATGTTCACAACAAGTCCTATGGGAAATCGAATTTTTTGTATGAATTATTTTATAGCATTGCTTTGTTGCTTCGTTAATAACCAAGGAATGGCACTTATATTAATTTGGTCTGCATCACTATTTAATTGAATGGCATTTTTCATGGCATGATTGGCTTCCTGAATGTCACTACAAATTTTGACAATTTTTTCTTTGTCATGCCTTCCATCCAATATTTTCCATAACATTTTTGTCATATTCTTTTTGATATGCATTGTATCAAACAAATGCACAATTTTCAGTTGCTCATAGTAGGGAAACCTACTAAATTGTCTGGGATAACTTTTCATTCCCTGTGGAAGTCGGCCATTAATGCCTTGATGACCTTCATGAAGCATATAAGTTAACAAATTAACAACGACAATCATTGTCAATTACAACATGAGTAAACACAACACAATATAAAAATATAAATTCAAAACATATAATATATGATAGATAAACAATTTGATCTAATGTATAACCTTGACGATTAATTATATTATATTCCAACTTCCATAGGCGAGGTGTCATTCTTCATGGTTTTGATGTAGTCTCTTCTTTCCCATTGAAAATATGTTTTTCAATAGTTTGATACTCATGATTTTTGTGGAGGAAGTTCCTATACTCATCAAAAACCTGCTTTTCTAAATTTGTTGAACAGTGAGATTTCATCTTTGGACCACAAATTGGACATGCAAATTTTCCCTTTGTTTGAAGACCTACAAGATCATATATAATTGGATTAAATATTTCATTTTTTATAATTATATATAATGAATAGATTATTTAAAAAACATGCATGATATCTACTTCATAGAATTAAATATTGTTAAAGTGCAGTCAAACGTTATAACATACCACAAAAATGTGTTAGCCTTGGGGCATCATGAATTGTCCATACAAGCATTGCATGGAATTGAAATTGTATTTGTCCTATTGGTCTAGAGACGCCATACATAGTGACACCATTCCATAAATTTAGTAACTTGTTGATAATAGGCTCAATATATACATTCATATCTTTAACTTGGCACTCACCTAGTTGAATGAACATAAACATTACATAATTATTATAACCATTTTACTACAATATATATAAATTAATGTACATGACTATTGAATGAAAAAAATATAAGTCATTAAGCAACAAATAAGACAAGTGAGATGCTACTACGTTAAATAAATTTGATGTAAACAAATACCTGGAACAATCATTAACAACATTATGTGCTCCCTCTTTATTGACATCCATGGAGGAATGTTATTTTTGATAACAAAAATAGGCCGCACCAAGTAAATAGATCTCAACTCTCCAAATGGATTGACACCGTCCGTTGCCATTGAAAGCCTGAGATTACGAGGTTCTTCTTTAAAGTGTGGCCATTTTTCCTCCATGTCCCTAAATGAAAAACCATCTACAGGAATTTGAAGAATGTCATCTCCACTTCTATTTCGTGCATGGTAATCCATAAATTTGGCTAAGCTTTCGCACCTAAATAATCGTTGCATACATGGAATAATGGGAATATAACAAAGAACCTTGCAAGGCACATTTTTTGTTAGTTGATCTATTTGATATCTACTGTTATGACATTTCGAGCATTCTGTTGCAAATTCATGTTGTTTATGATATATAATATGATCATTGGGACATGCATCTATTGCTTGATACTCCATTATGATATCTTTCATAATGCCAGATAAATCTTGGTATGAGTGAGGTAAAATATTTGATGGTGGTAACAAAAATTCACCAATCAATCTACAACAAAAAATAATTTGTTAATATAAAGAATATTAACGGTACATTTTTCATCCTTTATTTACTAGTGATGAACTAACAACAATTAAAATAGATGAAAAAAGATTACATATATGACATATCTTAACATCTGTGAGATTGCTATGTTTGATAAACCATTCATAACCTTCAAGTTCAACAACAACAATACAACAGAGACAAGAGTTTTTTGGGAGCCTTCATAAAGGGGATTGTATGCCTTCTCAAGTACAATTAAATCATGAACATCATCAAATTCATCTCGATCATCATGATCAACTCTGCCACTAAATGTGTCATGTATCAATGTATTTGTACCATCTTCAACTATATTTTCTAGCACATGATCATCTTCTTCCATAGGATCATTAACTTCATCTTCAATATTCATAGATCCATGTTCGTCCACTTGCAAAACCACATTCTTCGGGTCATGATAATCCATATCATGTGCCCTAGGGCACCCCACCTTTATAATAATGATAGACACAAATAAACCATGATCATGATCAAGTGATTTTATATATATAAAATGTTAAAACGATATAAACATTTACAAATTCAATCAATATAAACACATATAATGAACTTACCAATGGATGATAATCATTGCCCCCTTCAATGTGACCATGCTGCCTACAATGTTTCTCAACTGTTGTTTATTGCAAGGACAATAACATTTCCCATCACGCTTTCTTTTCAATCTAACCCCCAATCTATCAAGTGTCTCTTCATTTTGTTCTGGACTAATATTATCTGACATGCTTTTTCTTTACCAAGCTTGAATATTTAGATTTTCAAAAAATATAAAACTCACACTCCAATAATTTCTATTCATAGACAGGTAACAAAATCTAATCATTCTAATATTTTACACCAAAGAAATTTGGCATGCAACCACCCCTACAAAAGAGAAGATAGTTTGAAGTTAATGACCAAAAAAAAATACTTTAAAATGCTAATTCCAAAACTTATTAAATTCTGATTTTACTATGATTTCCAACCATTAGACTCCTAAAATCAGAATATTAAACTTGCACAACAAAATCTGAAAATGCAACTCTGAAAATGCACAAGTCTAAAAATGAAATATGATGAGATGTTACTTTAAAATATGATTTTCAAACCTAGAAGTACAAATCTGACTTCACAAATGAATTCTAGGAAAGGACAATGACTATCCTCGACCTGGCGATAACTTCTTGAATTTTTTCTGATTTTTCCCAAGAAAATCATCCTTAGTTCTCCACAAATTGTCGTAAGTATAGCAAAACGTTGTCACAATAAATAGTTGAGCTCACTTTTTATTTATGTCGGTCTCAATTTTGACTTCACATGTTTGTCAAAATTTTGACCAAAACTCTTTATCACAATTTCGACTAAAAAACAGGTTCATTGAAATTTTGATGAACGTCGGGGATAAAATTTTAAAAAAATAAAAATTACACATTAAATATCACTAGTACCTGACAATACATCTAATTATCCATCTTTCGTCAGAAATTTTTGTCGGATTTTGTAGTCAAATGATTTAGTGTCAACACACATAGACAATGTGAATGTAATGACAATGTTTTGGTTACTTACACAATAAGAACCAAATTGGTTGGTCACACCTCTCATGAATTTGGATAGTTTTATGTATCCTCCAACTGCAATTATATTGACTGTATGAATGTCTTAGAAGCCTTTTGTTTTGTACACAGTAATAATGTAATGAAGTTCACCTTCAAAATATATATTAACTCTTAGTTATAGTATAAATTATATTTGAATTTCTTTGTATGATTGAAACAAAGAAATGCACAAAATAATGGCAGATTGGAAAACATAATGTGGGTTGTCAATTTTTTCATTATGCATGTTTAAATGTAAACACTTAAGAGGATGGGGAGGAGTTGCAAGTGTGGGATACATTCGGTTGCAGGTTTCTTAATACCCTATGTTTTCCAATTTCATTACATTATTGTTATCTAGAAAGCAAAATGTTCTCAAGACAATCACAAAACATACCAAATTGAGGTGAGGGGCGAGTAACCAATTGAGTTGTTACTTGTAAAGGGTTTTAGAATAGTATGTGGGTTGCAGGATTTATAAAACCCAATGTTTTCCAACATGAAATTTCACATAACAATTTTAATGGCTTGAAAAGATTTTGTTATTTAGATAGTACGAATGTAATGAAAGGCACCTCCAAAATTTACAACTGCTAGTTATGGTAGAAATTGCAATCCAATATCTTAATGTGATTGAAAAAAATAAATGCACAAAATAATTGCAGGTTAGAAAACACAATGGGTTACTTTTATAGCATTTTACACCACTATGTGGGTTGTAGGTTCCATAACACCATCTCTTTTCCTACCTACAATTTTGCTGACAATAGGAATGTAGTGAAAACCTTTTTTTATTTAGACAAAAAGAATGTAAGGATAGGCACCTTCAAAATTTACCACAAGTCTTAGTTCCTGAAATTTCACATAATAGTTTGAATGGCTTGAAAAGATTTTGTTATTTAGATAGTATGAATGTAATGAAAGGAACCTCCAAAATTTACATTTATTAGTTATGGTATAAATTGCAATCCAGTATCTTAATGTGATTGAAAAAAATAAATGCACAAAATAATTGCAGGTTAGAAAACACAGTGGGTTACTTTTGTAGCGTTTTACAACACTATGTGGGTTGTAGGTTCCATAACACCATCTCTTTTCCAACCTGCAATTTTGCTGACAATAGGAATGTAGTGAAAACCTTTTTTTATTTAGACAGAAAAAATGTAACGATAGGCACCTTCAAAATTTATCACAAGTCTTAGGTAGAGTAAAATATGCGTTTCAAATTCCTCTTATGATTGAAAAAAGATATTATTGCTTACTGCAGATGGTGCAATAAATTTTGGAACTTTAACTATCCGTAACACTTGCAACCTTTTTACATTTTACAGCAAACCAGGGATGCATGTTGTAAAACGGAAAGTGCTTCATACAATGAAAAATGTCGTTGACATGGTCAGCACACCTAAGAGGGTGTGTAGTAGCACATCTTCTTCGAGATGGTCACGTTACACAAACGTGCAGGTAAGATCCAATAATTACAAGATGCAATCAAATGTATAATTTTAATCTCTCATAAGTGGTTACGATGTTGACTGGAAAGTGGGAATGATTTAATCAGGAGGCAGTAATTGTGGTACAGAGAAAGTCCCCTCATTTTAAGAAAACATTGAACGTTGAGGCAATGACGTGTTTGGTAATTGATTGTGAACTTCCAATTGCCCTTTACTTCCAATGCATCAATCAAAATGCTTTACAATTTTAGTTAGAAAATATCATGTCTATTATAAATATGTTGATTTTGATAGTATATCATTCCTTCAATTCAAGACGATAATTAGGGAGACCATCACGCTCTTTCCATAGTCAACAACAATGAGGAAGAGCATGAAAAGGGAGACCCTAAGGATGGGGAGGGACCCAATGAAGCATGGGGTGATGTGGTGGATGGGAAGGTAGATATAATAACTCAATTATTGCATCGTTTGGTTTTGTGTATATGTTGTGCACTCAAATTTTTTTAATATCAAATACATTAAGCAATTTTCTTTTATAAATTTGTTGTGTAGGTTGATGTTGAATAGAGAAGATAAGTGGAGAATGCTAAATACATATATTACTGTATTGTAGAAGAATGTATGACAAAATATCATGACTAGAGATTTTTCAACATGCATAGGATTCAACATCACCACCTTCCTATTCTCATGGCACCAAAGTGTGGCCAAACTGCGTCAGGGGGAACCAAAATGCCCCCCTCCTTCTACAAAGAAATTGAAAGAGTACCTTCAAAAGAAGGTGGAAAATATGGAGTACCAATAGAATCTACAACAAAATCTCCAATAGAAGTGTGTTATTGAAAGGGTTTGTAAAAATTATGGGAAACATAGCTTCCACCTACTTCCCTAGGAAAGAAAGGATGAGGTGAAGAGGAAAATGGCATTATAAAATAGTGAGGAGAACAAGGAGCAGAGAAGGAAAAAAATGTTAAAATTGCAGGAGAGAAAGAGAAAGGACGGAATGGTATTGTTGAATTGAACTGTTAAATCTAAATTTTGGTTGGTTCATATTTTCTATTTTGATGTATATAAGGTTCACTTAATGTTAACTTACATGACATTGTAGGGTGATGGTTGAGAAGCGGTTCCTACCACCTAGCAAAGTAGTATTTATTCAATAGAGGAAGTTGTGCCCATGAAAGCCCAAGATGATGTTGTTCCTCCCAATCTGACATCTAACATTCAAAAGAAGCATTGTACACAGTCAAAAGTTTCAAGGCACCCTCACAAGAATAAATGAGAACAAACGGTGATCTCAAAATATTTTGTTTAATGTTTTTTTTTTATTATTTGAATGAATTGGTTGGATGCATCTAAATTTGATGTGACATTTCAATTCTTGCTATTACACGATGAGGATGAACAAGGAAGTGCTTCCCTCGAGCAGGTTATTATTGTATTGGAAGATGAAGCAGTTCCCATGGAAGCACAAGATGATGTTGTTCCTCCCAACCCCTTGTCTAACATTGAGAAGAAGGAGCATATATGGTTTAAATTTTCCTCACACCCTCACAAGAAGAAATGAGAACAAATGATGATTTCAAAATCATCTATTTGATGTTTGTTTTGATTATTTCAATGAATTAGTTGCATGCATCTGAATTTGATGTGACGTTTCAATTCCTACTATTATAAGGCAATGATGAACAACAAAGTGTTGCCCTCGAACAAGGTATTGTTATTTGGAAGACAAAGCAGTGCCCATGGAAGAACAAGATGATATTATTCCTCTCAACCCATTGTCTAACATTGAGAAGAAGGAGCGCATATGATTTAAATTTTCCTCACACCCTCACAAGAAGAAATGAGAACAAACGGTGATTTTGAAATCTTCTATTTAATGTTTTTTTTTATTAATTTCAATGAATTGGTTGCATGTATTTAAATTTGATGTGACATTTCAATTCCTGCTATTACAGTGCAATGATGAAAAATGGAGTCCTACCCTCAAACAAGGTACTATTGATTTGGAAGATGAAGTAGTGCCCATGGAAGAACAAGATGATGTTGTTCCTCCCAACCTGCCATCTAACATTGAGAAGAATAAGAAGAAGGAGCATACATGGTCAAAGGTTTCCTCTCGCCCTCTCAAGAAGAAATGAAAAAAAATGGTGATTTTGAAAATCTTCTATTTAATTTTTCTTTTGATTATTTTAATGAATTGGTTGCATGCCTCTAAATTTCATGTGATGTTTCAATCGCTGCTATTACAAGGCAATGGTAAACAACGAAGTGCTTCCCTTGAACAGGGTATTGTTGATTTGGAAGATGAAGTAGTGCCCATGGAAGAACAAGATGATGTTCCTCCAAACCTGCCTTCTAACATTGAGAAGAAGAAGAAGAAGCAGGAGTGTACATAGTCAAAATTTTCAAGGTGCCTTGACATGGAGAAACTAGAAGAAACGATGAATTCCAATTCTTCCATTTAATGTTTGTTTTGGTTATTTCAATGAATTGGTTGCATGTAGTTGAATTTGATGTGACATTTGAATTCCTTCTATTATAGGGCATGGATGAACAATGGAGTGTTGGCCTTGATCTAATTGGCCATGTGGTTGCAATTGAAATGGGAGAGGCTAATAAAGATGGACATACGGATGGGGAAAGCATTGGCCTACAAGTGGGGCAGGGAAATAAAGATGGACATGGGGATGGGGAGAGCACTAGCCTGCAAATGGGATAGGGTAATAGAGATGGACATGAGGAGATCACTAGCCTGCAAGTGGGACAAGGTAACAAAGATGGGCATGGGGACGGGGAGAGCACTGGCCTACAAGTGGAACAAGGTAACAAATATTGACATGGGGATGAGGAGAGCACTAGCCTGCATGTGGAACAGGGTAATAGAGATGGACATGGGGATGGGGAGAGCATTGGATTGCAAGTGGGAGAGGGTAATAAATATGGACATGGGGATGAGGAGAGCACTGGCTTGCAAGGGGGAGATGGAAATAAAGATGGACATGGGGACCAAGAGAGCAGTTGTGTGCCATCTATATTAGTAGAAGACCCAACACACTTCTATGCTTCTTTTCTAATTTATTTATGAATCCTTTAATATGTCTTGAATTATGATTCATGTCAATGACATTTCCATTGCAGCCAAATCATGTTGATGAACAAATGATAGAGTTCAAAGGCATCACTTTTAAGATCAATGATCACATTGATCTTTGGAGGCAGTGTAAATTGGTTGCCAAAGGCATTGTACATGTAAAAAAAATGGTGAAACCCACAACTTTATGCACCCTCAAAATTGTGTGAGTCGGCATTGTTGAGGCCATTGTTGGTGACCATGCAGTTCCTTTTCCATTTCCTGGTGCAAAGACCGTCAAAGAGTGTGTGGGTGGCTTCATGGTATGGAAGCTCTCTGAGTTGAGGCATTCTCTTCCAAAGGTACATATAAATGATATGTTGATGTATATATCATACTACCTTATATGTGTTTCCATCCATACATTCATTGTTCAAATTGTTTGTTATAGGGTCAAGGTGTTCAAAGTGCCCACTACAACAAATCCCTGTGATTTGCTCAAATTTTTGCTCCATTTTTTGCTTCCACCCACTATTTTAATGTATTTTTTGGCAATTTTTTGAAAACGTCGGTGCTATTTATTGAGATGGCACAATTTTTGGCATTTATTATGCCGATCAATACAATTTGACACTAATTATCTTCTGGAGTAACATCGTCTTTAGCACTAATATTAGCTTCGAGTGTAGCGTAGCTCTTAGATCTGACTTTAGCTTCACGTTGGCTTTGGGTTTAGTGTCTGTTTAGACACCCCTATGTCAAAGAGACTTATTTATATGTCTCATCGACGATGTAAAACAATGAAATGTCAACAAGATACAAGCATATCGAGGAGAGAATCACTTATGTCACATCGACAAGGTATATCTACAAGTGCTTGGTGAAACACAACTCTTGGATATAACAAAGTAATGTTGATGAGATATTGAGATATCGGTAAGAAAAATAAGATTGTCTCATCGACACTTTTCAAGTAATGATCAAAAGTATACACTGCTATACGTCGGGAAGGTGAGCAATATATGCGGTAGAGTGGTATACACTACAACCCCATAGCAAGAAGCCTTGAGCAAGGTGGTAGTGCAGTAAACAACAGAAGGGAAGGGAAAAACACTACTATACCGCAATGATAATCACAAGTCTCCTCGACATGGCAGAGTTACACTGATATATAAAGAAAAACTGCCAAAGGAAAATATCGATGAGATAATGGCCTATCGGCAAGAGATATTAACTTGTCTCATCGACACTCTTCAAGTAATGATCAAAAGCATACATTGCTATACCACTGGGAAGGTGAGAAAAATATGCGGTAGAGCAGTATACATCACAACCCCGCAGCAAGAAGCCTCGAGCAAGGCGGTAGTGCAGTAAACATGGCATCATTACAATTTACAACAAATCACATCAGTTGCCAAAATTAAATGCTATTAAATTATTAAGGGTTACCAAAACTAATATGATTGAATACCACGCCATCCAAAGATAAGTGAGTTTTCCCAATATCACACTCAATTGTTGTGCACTAGCATGGAAGGAGCTAAGGATACGAGAAGAAGAAGTCTTGCAAGCGTGCAATACTCAGGTAAGTGCACGAAAACTCTCTAAAAGAGCTCTGTTAATATAAAAAAATATTTCAAGGTTTTGTCATCTGAAGCCATAGTAGAGAAAATTGAAACATGCCTCCTAAAAGAAAACAATTAGAAGTAAAAGATAGTCAGCCTAAAATTAAAGATGAAGAACCTAAAGTAAAGAAAATACCACTCCATCAGTCCATATTAGATATACTTCCAGTGTCTACTAAAGAGGGTAATAAGAATTTTCTCATGGACACCGCACAAATTTGTAGGGAAGCCCTAATTTCCAAATCTAGATGGGACCTATTTTGGTATTTTTACAATAAGAAAAATGAGAAGATTCTAGTGTCAAACACTTGGATGTTGGATATAGCAAGGTTGATTGTCCCAAATGTGTTTGTTGATGTAGAATTTATCAGACTGCTAGCCAAACACTATCACTCAGCTACCAAAATAGTAAGGTTTCCAAACAGCACAGTATTGGCAGAAGTAACCAGAAAAGCCATCATTGAGTTTTTTGGCTTAAACAAGCAGGCTCTGGCCAAGATAGACCTGTAGAAAAGTGAGGAGGATTATGCTAGGTTAAAAAGGACTTATAGAAGTGATGAGGTACCCCTATATATGAAAAGAGGCATTGGTAACAGAGCATTCCCCATCTCTACTACCACTACTGAACCATTTAATGTGACAGATTTTCAATGTTACTTTGTGAATACATATTTAGCTCTTTGCCAAGTGTTGGGGATAGATGCTCAAGATAAAATTCCAATAGGCCTAACGATGCTAGCCATGATAATTCAAAACCCTGAAACTAATATTGAATATGATTTTGCTTCATACCTTGAGGTGTTAGATGATGAATTCTCCTAAGTTATAGAGGATAGAGTATCGATTACATTTAGACATATTCCCTACTATGTCATCTGATTTTGTACTAGAATAGGGACCAATGGAGTAAAAGAATGGACTTGGCTACAGTAGATAAGCAAGGGAATCCCACACCTGTCTAGACATGGTGCTATATTTGGGATAGTCAGTGCAAGAATTTAAGCTTTGTTGTATTCTACAAAGACTTTGTACACAAAATCCTTCAAGTTCTTGGGTATGCAATACCAAGATTTCCAACCAAAATGTTGCAACTAGTGAGACCTTTGGCTTTAAGACCAGATCAGGGTCATACACACAATTTTGGAGATTGGTTATTCCTCCCAGAAGTTACAATAATAAGATTTTATGGATGCCCTATTGCTCCACACATACTACCAAAATTGTTTCCCCTCAAATTAGAATTTCTTGAATTTATGTGGCAAATTATGTGGATGGAGAAAGATGTAATGCACAAGTAGAAGAAAGGCACTTTCCTACCAAACCAAACCAAGTATGAAGATTGGGCTATAGGCTCAGACACACTAGAGGAGTTACAGTATTATTTGAAGACAAGATATGCATTGAAATATGGAGAAGAAAGAACCTTTGACCCTGAAAATCATATGAACAAAATAAGGCAAAATCTTCTTACCAAAATGATAGTGCCACACCAAGTGGATTTTGAAGATGTCATAAGGAACTGCATTATTTATAATGATGTATTTAGTAGAAGGGAAAAATGGGAATATATGAAGAAGCTTGAAGAAAGGACGAAGCGAGGGTCCAAGGATTTCCTAGGATACTTTGTTGAGGAAAAGGACCCCATCAAGAGGATAGAATTGATAATTGGTAGATTTAAAGAATTGAACAAAAAGAAGGGAGCCTATCTCGAAGAACATCATAGTGGTGCAACTGTAGAGCATACCCCAGGTGAAACCTCTGAGCCTCCCATGGAACAGTTACCTCCCAAAAGACAAAAGACAGGAAGTATTGAATAGTTAGTACCTTATGAGGATACTGAAGAGGTGGGTGATACTAAGCAAGTGGCTACAGTACTATAGTCATTAAAAGGTGATATTAAATTTGATCAGCACATCCTTGAGACCAGTGCCCATAAACATGAGGAAAGGATGGGTGATGTAGAAAAAACAAGTACCAAGGTACATGAAGATGAAAGGAAATTTTCAGCCAAGAGATTCAAAAAAGATGATGAATTCATTAAGACTCCTGAGTTTAAGGATTTCTGGATGAAGATGAAGATAAAATAATTTCAAGAGAGGATGGAATCGGCTCAAGCAGGAATTGAAGAATCAAAGAAAAATGAAAAGGTAGTACAAACTTTCCAGGAATTAAGAGTTGACAACATTGACATTATCCCCCAGAAGGCTAGAGAAATGGTCTTGAAGAGAAATATGCTCATTTTCCCTGGCTTGGAATTAAAGAAAATGTTTCTGCTTGATCAAGTGTGGGCTTAGGAAGATCCAATGCTAGTTGCAGAATTTGACTCCAATGAAGGTGTGAGTGGAATTGGGTATAACCCAAAGATTGAAACCCTAGCCATATGGATCAAATAGAAAAATACATAAAAGCCAAAATTATTAGATGTAATTCAAGGGATGAAAGGAGCAGCAATGGTAAGGAAAATACAAGATACCACCCCTTTGGAGGAAACCACAATGACCATGCATTCAGCCATGTTCACTCAAGCAATTGTTAAGGGATTAGAAGACATATTGAAGGAGTATGAAAAGGAACAAAGGTTCCTAAATGATGAAGTTAATAAACTGTTCATGGAGAATGTCAAATTGAAAGAACAATTAAGAGGAGCAGGACTCTCATAAAGCAAATAGATGGTGTTATACAGGCCTCCTATTGCTCTAATGGATATTGTGAAGAAGATTTCTGCCAAACAGGTAAAAACTCCACTTCCAGAGAAGTGGATGATGTAAAGAAGGCCAACAATCAAACCCAAGATGAAGTGAAAAGATGAATTTGTGAAGTTATGGAAAATATTATTGAGCATAGGATAAAATCAGTTATGGATAAACTGGAGAATGTGCATGATAGTTATAAAACACTTCAG
This sequence comes from Sequoia sempervirens, assembly GCA_007258455.2. NCBI lineage: Eukaryota > Viridiplantae > Streptophyta > Pinopsida > Cupressales > Cupressaceae > Sequoia > Sequoia sempervirens. The sequence continues at coordinate 634,510,234 of VDFB02047230.1, read as the reverse complement.
TAGGAAATGGATCAAATAAAGACACATATGCTTGTATTAGATCCTTTGTTCAAAAGGTGGCAGCCTATTCACCACACTTTGGCTAAGTTATACAAATCTCTACAGAGAAGTCTTGATGCACCCACAACATCAAAGGCAACTGAACAAACTGTGAAGATGATTATTGATGAATTTTAGTATGTGCAAGGGTTTGATAAAAATATTGTAACACGAATGGATTTATTCCATACCTACAAATAGTGGTATATACCTAAAATTGTGAGAGATGGTGATCAGTTGGAGGACTTGGATAAGTGGAAGAAAGAATTCAGTCAGTTTGTTCATAAGTGTGTAACTCATATATAGGAGGATGATGATACCAGTCTTCCTAGGCTAAATCAGATCATGGATGGGTTGATTGTTCTTGATTCGGGATACCTAAAGTTTTTCAATGATACAAAGGAATTAATAAATAGTTGATGGAAAACTCATCTTGCAAACATGCAAAAGATCTAGGAATATAAGTGGCCATCAAATTTTACAGTGTATCAGTGGGAGGAAAAGTATTTAGTTTCAGAAGAATAGGACACTGAGGTGAGAGAATTTGGACATTCATCATGGAGATGAAGACTTTTCCAGATCAATGATCATGAATATTCTACATTGAATAATGGAACCATATGTCAAAATTTCTTAAGTCTTGTTATTTCCTTAATTATGTTAATTAAATAGTTGTTAGTAAAATAAGTAGTTATGAAAGGTTGTTTCATTTTGTAAAAGGCCTGTAGTTTGTTCCTTTGTATATAAATAGGAAACCAAGGCCTAGTTTTAAATTATCATCATCATATATTATTTCCATTTTCAATACTTATGTTATTAATATATATCAATTGAAGCAATATAATGGAGAACATCTTATTATTAGAGATTCTCCATGACTGTGTTATCATTTTGTATTTTTCTTATGTTTTCCATACTTATTTCTTCTTATATTTGAATGAATATTAGTTATTGAGCCTCAATATTGTACTTATGTGAATGAATATGCTAATACAATAAAGCATTTATTGTGGATGTTGGTAGAGCTGCTATTTTTTTTGAAAATTTGAGCTTATTTTGCCTTGTTACATGTTCAACATAAAAATGGAAACTATTTAAAAATAATAAAGTTAACAAATTTGCTTATTTAAATAATTGTGAGTTATGTGCATTAATATTTTATTAACTTTTGTGTCTTCACAAACATATGTTGATACAAAATGAATGGAAGAAGCATCCAAGTAATCCTAATTTTTTCTACCAACAATTCATACCAAAGATTGAACATTTTAAGGATATTGCAATAGGTATTAATTAAGGATATAATGATGATGATATATTCTTGTACTTGTATATTCTATAAAACATTCCTTATTTTCTATGAAATAGTGTATATATTCTTGTAATTGTAAATATTCTTTTACTATTATGTCTATTAAATAAAACAAAGTTTGAATAAAAAATGCTTCACCCTTTTTTGTAAGTGAGTATGTGAATTATTGTTTAAGGAAAAATCTTACAGTGTTTACATTTTCAATTAGTTTCAAATCTTCATTTGATATGTATATAAAATTGTATGTGCTCTTTATCTCAAATGACATAAAATAGTAATATCATCAGAATCAGGGTTTTCAATTTCAGCACCATCATTGTCCACACTTTTCATATCATGTTCATAGACTACCTTTTTTATACAATAATTGCTATAAAACATAATTTTGACAACATAGTTTAGAAAACATCAGTCCACACTCATTTATTATTCTTTGTTTTTCTTCCCTTAAGAACATCCTTAGGGAGACCTTGTTCTTCCCTCTTCTTTTGCGCAAGAGTGCATTTTAAGAAGGGGTAATCAATCAATAACTCATCCCCAATGGTAAGGTCCATAATAGCCTCAGCCATTATCAATCTATTAACCTCTCTTTCCATATCTCCATCTTTATCATTTATAACCTCAAAAAATTGACAATTTGGTCTTACATTAGGGTCCCTTCCCTTACTACTATTTATAAATCTTACAATATTTTTGTGTGTATGCACGTCCATCTATATACATAATATTACCTCTATTCATTTATTTTCCACTTTCCAATTGGAGACGATGTGTATACATATTTGAATTTAGACCATATGCTGACATGCTAAGCTTATAGTCTACTAGCCTTCTCCATTCACCACTGTAATATGATGAACCATAATATGGCATTAATCTCCTAGTGGTTTGTTCTAAATTATTTCTATGTTTGAATCCCACATGTACATTTTGGACAATAAAGAGGCCTAGATTCACTCCATGAATATTGGAGGGTCGTATCATGTAGCTATATCCCCAAAATTGAAACACCTCGTACACTCTAGGTAGTTGTTGATCACTAGGCCAAGCGCAATATAATTGACGATCAAATATCTCTTTGTAAATTGATCTCAAACTCAGGGGCAAGTAATCATCCCCATCACATTCATTATCATAGGGTATGTAGTCCACCTTCCCCTTGTCTTTAAGAAAATTATGCATCTTCACACCAATTCTTGTTTTGTTACTTGTTTTCATCAATTCCTCATCTTCTGAGCTGGTATATTGGCACATATTTTTGTTAGATGTATCATCTAATAAATGATCATTTCCCTCTAGGCTAGAAGTCGGTGATCTAGGAAACTTTAAACCAAGAAATTTATCCTGCAAGTATCCATTAAGAAAAAATTAGTTATTTAAATAATATAAAACAATGTTTAAATGAAGTATACATGTTATTTATATCAAATTGGAAAATTCCTCACCACAATTCCTATTGGATTTGAATTGATTGTAGGAGGCATACTACCGACTAGAATCTCATCATATATGCAATGTCTTTGTAAAATCACTCATTTGAATTGATTATTTCCACGACATACAGAACATCCACAAACAACAATTTTCTCAAAGTATTCATCCCATGTACTATAGTCTTGACCTACCTCTTCTTCAATGCAATCATTTGTTGTGTCTACAGTATCCATTGTCATATCCTCTTCCACCCACTGTTGTCTATGTGATTTAACAATTTTAGGTCCACATCCACGTACATATCTTGTTCTTTTGCTAGTTGAACACTTAGGCTCTGCATTTGCTCAAATCTCCATCTAAAATTATCAACAACATGCATTAATTTATGTCAAGATTGGATAATACATTATAAATTTCAATAATACTGTGAAAAAAGATGGGTGTATCACAAAATTCCATCAGATCATTTTTTCCTAAGTTAAGTCATAAACACCTTCCTCCTTTGGTTGAGGTTGCTTTCTCTTCTTACCTCTATTGTATCTATAGATTTCATTGTCTCATCTATTTCCATGGCCTCCTTTGTGAATAAAAATTCCACCACATAAGCTTTCACCACACTACCACTGAGAAGGAAAAAGCAACTTGCAGGACCGCGGTAAAAACCGCTCTATTACATCTAGTTGATGAAGGAGCCACAGGACAACGATGGTTGCTGCACTACCGTACGCCAATGGTAGAAGACTTGTGGGACTGTGGGAGTCACTGCAACAACGCCAAGAATAGAAGAAAGACTCTTGTGTTGCCATAGAAGCTATCACTGCACTACTGCCGAGAAGGATGAAGCATCTTGCGGGACCGTGGTAAAAACCGCTCTACTGCACTGAGCTGATGAAGGAGCCACAGGACAATGATGGTCACAAAAACTAGGAGTTGAAACCATTTCCAACACTCTGGGTCCTATGATACACAACAATGAAAATAGTCACTATACAACAATAATAGGCGCTAAATTAGGCACACTTGATGCCACCTTATACATCCCAAATGGATTACATTAACGGCCAAAATTCAGCGCTAAAGTTGGTGTTAACTAATGCTGACTAAAGCATGACTAATGAATCAAAATTTAAAATTTAAAAATTTCCTGCATGAAGGAAGAAATCGAACGACAAAAAGGGAAAAATGTCATGCGAAGGAAGAGAGCAGGGTGCTACCAACAACTAATGAATGAATGAGATATTTTAATGACATCCACGATACCAAGCAGCCTAAGGGACCAAGAACGAAAAATCTAAGGAATCTCCAAACTCTTTTCCATGTTCGACCTTCTTTTATGAATTTTGACCAAAAAACTAGTTGTCTTGTTGATCTTCTCCTCCTCAAATAACTCATGTAGATTGTCAGCCTTTAAGTTGAAGTTTTGTGAGAAATTCGATTTAGTTTGTGACACCATAGGTAAGGTTACAATTTTTTTTTCTTACTTGAATTCTTGATTGTTTACTGCTCTTTGTATTGCATTTGAATTCGTGATTGTTTATTGGTTCGTGGCCTAACCAGTCCAAGCAACCTCTAAATTGTCCCATCATTATAAATTGTAAAACCTTTGAGAAACCAACAAAAAAATTTACCCTACCCATTTGAACTTTGGCTCAAAATATTATAGCATGAAGTGAGGATGCCTTCGTATTCTTTCCCTAACCTAGGTATCAAGGAAATGGTGAACTGCTTGGCAAATCTGGGAATTGGGTCAGTCACTGTTGAGCAACTATTGAAAATAAACACAGAAATAGCTTGGTTTTGCCTAGCCATGCCATAGTCACCGATTCCATGAGAAATTCATGCAAGATTGCATTATGAAAGAGTTTTCATGATAAGGTTATCAACACTAAGCAAACTGAGTGAACAAATTTTTCCTAGGTTATCAACACTAAGCAAACTCAGCGAACATATTTTCCCACAAAACAAAACTTTCATACCATAAATTGAATGAAAACTTTCATACCTAACAGTGTGTACTTCATTTTCCTCCACAAACTGGACGAAAATAATTTTCCCTAGGTCACCTCAAAATTTCAAGCAATGGAGGGAAGCGAGCATTGACAGCAAACTCTGGCCACAATGAGGTAATTCATTGTCAATTTATAGATTTGTAAATGTTTCCACAGTTTCTTTGAATTTTACTTTTTAGTTTTTTATTTCTAAATTTAAAAGAAGAAATATAATTTAAAAATATATATGTATATAGGGACATGAGACTGACAAAGATAAAGAGGAATTGGCTTCCATATTGGGGGTAGAGGTAGTGAACAAATTGGTTAGTGTGGATTTGGAAAACACTTTCTAGATACATAGAAAAACAATCTATTAATGCCCCTCAAACTTTGCAAACAAATCAATTGTGTCAAAGGGAATCAATTGGTTCCCCAACCAGTCCTAGATCAAGTAGAAGATCCAAGAGGAAATCAGTGACAGTAAACTCTAAGAATGTGGAACAGGGAGCAGAGACTTCCACTCCTGGGACACAGAGTTCCACCACACCATGATATCAATCTTGTATTGGTAGCTACAATACGAAGATAGAATAAGAGATGGCTTCAAGGGAAGTTCGAATGATGGATGTTGGGAAAATGTTTGTGAATAGATTGAAGGAATCATGCCTTCAACGGTTCAAAGACCATCTACATTTTCCATTCTCAAAGATACCCATGCACCTGAAAAAAGTAATTATCCATGACATGGAGACTAATTTTGGCACATGTTGGTCTGTAAAGAAGATAAAGCTATAAATTTCTCAAAACTGCAAGAGATTTCAGTGCAACCAAACAAAGAAGATAAAAAAAATTCCTCTTGAGCTAAGGTAGAAAAAAAGGCCAATTGATGGAAGTGTGAAAGTATGGAGATATCTTGTAAAAGCATATGAGAATTTCGATGTACAGAGGAAGTCTGGTGAGGAGAGTACGCAGGTATTTGAATTTTATCATAATATTATATCAAATTTATTAAATGATATTTAAATTTTATTTGTGCATAGTTAAATTGAGTTAGTATATGTTTCAGGACAAGGCCTCCAAGGCTAGGATTGAGAAACTTCGTGCCACGCATCGCAGTGGCCAAAAAGGTTTACAGGCCTTGATTTATATATTTGTAAGTATATTTAATATGTTAAATGATTTATTTTTTTATTTCGTTGGAAAAAGTAAATGATTGCATATTAATTAGTTTAACTAGTCCATATGCCATGTTTTGACAGGAGGAGAAATATGATCGCCATCCAAAGCAATTTGACAATAATATGTTACAAAACAAAAAGTGGAACGATTTTGTAATATGGATGGAGAACAAGGTATCAATAGTTGAGTTTCAATAACTTAGTAAGATATTTTTGTGTTAATATGTCAATTTGCATCTCTTGTGTTGAGTTGTTTATTGATGCATAGGATGAGTAAATAGAGCTCAAATCTTATGATTACAAGATGACTATTTATGTGCATGAATAAATAGTAGAAGGATGTAGATGAACTCAATTCATATGACTTTATGCCTCTTGGCAGGCATTCCTCTTGAATCTCTAATATCAAGTGCCCAAGACTTCCCTATAGCTTTTACCTTTTAAAGCCACCTTTCCTCTTCACTGTGAAACTCGTCTCCTTTTTCCTTATATGCATTTTTGGCTTCAGCTTCTAATTCATCCCATGTTTTACCTTCCTCCTCTTCAAAATATTCTTCTTCTTCTTTGTCCTCCTTTGACTCCACAAGAGATTCATCTTTTGAACCTTCCTCATCTGATTTTGATTCCTCTTCTACATCAAAGGGTTCATATCCTTGATTTGACTCCTCTAAAATATCATAATCAAAATCACTAGCTTCCATATTCAAAAATTCCCAACCATCATCTTCAATAAATTTATCTAGATCATTAGTAATACTCTTCAAAAAATTTCGCCAGTTCAAGTTCATTATTCTTTCATAATACTTTATATCCATGGAGTTCAACCATTCCTTGATGTCATCAAGCGAAGATTGAGGAATGACATACATGCAAAGTACATCCCACTTGAAGTCTTTGAAAATAGTAGCCATATCAAATTCCTTTTGCCCAAGTCATACTCTCTCAAGGTTAACAATCTCAATCTCACTAATAGTGATTACTAAGAAAGGTAATTCCACCAACTCTACCAAATAGTTTATCATAGGAACAAATAAAAGCAGAGGCTTTGAAAGGAACTCCATGAAAACCAAGCTATCTAAATGGTATATCAAACTCTAGTTCAAAATCTTTTAGATGAGGCTGCTCCCATATAAGCTCTCTTACTCACTTGACAAATCCTTGAAACTCTCTATTGATTTTATTTTTCCTATCCCTCTCTTGTTGTCCTTCCTCAATTTCATTAGGATCATACATTAACCTTCTTTCCCCACCTAAATTTTGGACCACATCCATTAACTCCACATAAAACTTTAAAATCTTGGTCTTCTTGGTTCCCACGCTATGATATGGTTATGCAAATGAAAATGAAGAAAAGTAATCATCTCCTTCTCCACTGGTTGGAAGAATGCATGTTTAATTTTTTGATACATGATATCAGCTCTCTCTTCTACTCTCGTGGTTGAATACTGCAATCCAGTATGGTGGGCCTCTAGAGTTCCAATCATCTTTCTTCCTCTTCCACCAAATGTTGGTCTCTCTGCCTTTTCAAACTCTTTCATTTCTACAGATTGGCTCTTGGATTTAATCATTTGTACCACATAATTGATGTGCTTTGAATCCTTGCATCTAAAGGAAATTTCCTTAACATAAATACTGCTAGGGAATTTCAATGTTGCCATTGTAGTTGGCATTAAAGTCAGTACCTCCAACATTGAAAATTATCCTTATATAATAATTCCCTCCATCTTGTTGGCTTGTAACACTCTTGATGGTGGCTACACAAAATTTGATTATAATTCCTCTTCTACATCAGAGGGTTCATATCCTTGATCTGAATCTTTTGAATTATCATAATCAAAATCACTAGCTTCCATATTCAAAAATTCCCAACCACCATCTTCAAAAAAATTATCTGGATCATCAATAATACTCTTTAGAATTGGCCACTAGTTCAAGTTCACTATGCTTTCATAATACTTTATATCCATGGATTTCAACCATTCCTTGATGCCATCAAGAGAAGATTGAGGATGGCGTCAATGCAGAGTACATCCTAATTGAATTCTTTGAAAATAATAGCCTTATCAAATGTATTTTTGCCATGTCATACTCTCTCAAGGTTAACAATCTCAATCTCACTAATAGTGATTACTAAGAAAGGTAATTCCACCAACTCTACCAAACAGTTTACCGTAGGAATAATAAAAGCAGAGGCTTTGAAAGGAACTCCATGAAAACCAAGCTCTTTAAATGGTATATCAAACTCTAGTTCAAAATATTTTAGATGAGGCTACTCCCATATAAGCTCTCTTACTCGCTTGACAAATCCTTGAAACTCTCTATTGATTTTATTTTTCCTATCCCTCTCTTGCGGTCCTTCCTCAATTTCATCAAGATCATACATTGACCTTCTCTCCCCTCCTAAAGTTTGGACCACATTCATTACCTCCACATAAAACTTGACATCCTTGGTCTTCTTGGTTCCCACACCATGATATGGTTATGCAAATGAAAACGAAGCAAATTAATCATCTCCTTCTTTGCTAGCTGGAAGAATGCATGCTTAATGTTTTGATACATGATATCAGCTCTCTCTTCTGCTCTCATGGATGAATACCGAAATCCAATATGGTGGACCTCTAGAGTTCCAATCATCTTTCTTCCTCTTCCACCAAATTTTGGCCTAATCCACATGTCTACCAACCTAATTGGCTTTATTTTTGAAAGCTAAATTTTCTCCTGTGTCACCAATCTAGCTCTCTCTGCCTTTTTAGACTCTTTCATTGCTGTAGATTGTCTCTAGGATTTAATCATTTGTACCACATGGTTGATGTGCTTTCAATCCTTGCATCTAAAGGAAATTTCCTTAACATAAACATTGCTAGGGAATTTTAATGTTGCCATTATAGTTGGCATTAAAGCCGGTACCTACAACATTAATGAAAATTATCCTTATATAAGAATTCCCTCCATCTTGTTGGCTTGTAACACTCTTGATGGTGGCCACATGAAATCTGAATATGATTCCTCTTCTACATCAGAGGGTTCATATCCTTGATCTGACTCTTCTGAATTATCAGAATTAGAATCACTAGCTTCCATATTCAAAAATTCCCAACCACCATCTTCAAAAAATTTATCTAGATCATTAGTAATACTCTTCAAAATTGGTTGCTAGTTCAAGTTCATTCTTCTTTCATAATACTTTATATCCATGGAGTTCAACCCTTCCTTGATGCCATCAAGTGAAGATTGAGGAATGGTGTCAATGCGAAGTACATCCTGCTTGAAGTCTTTGAAAATAATAACCATATCAAATTCCTTTTGCCCAAGTCATACTCTCTCAAGGTTAATAATCTCAATCTCACTAATAGTGATTACTAAGAAAGGTAATTCCACCAACTCTACCAAATAGTTTACCGTAGGAACAATAAAAGCAGAGGCTTTGAAAGGAACTCCATGAAAACCAAGCTCTCTAAATGGTATATCAAACTCTAGTTCAAAATATTTTAGATGAGGTTGCTCCCATATAAGCTCTCTTACTCGCTTGAAAAATCCTTGAAACTCTCTATTGATTTTATTTTTCTTGTCCCTCTCTTGTTGTCCTTCCTCAATTTCATCAAGATCATACATTGACCTTCTTTCCCCTCCTAAAGTTTGGACCACATCCATTACCTCCACATAAAACTTGACATCCTTGGTCTTCTTGGTTCCCACACCATGATATGGTTATGCAAATGAAAATGAAGCAAAGTAATCATCTCCTTCTCTGCTGGCTAGAAGAATGCATGCTTAATGTTTTGATACATGATATCAGCTCTCTCTTCTGCTCTCATGGTTGCATACCGAAATCCAGTATTGTGGGCCTCTAGAGTTCCAATCATCTTTCTTCCTCTTCCACCAAATGTTGGCCTAATCCACATGTCTACCAACCTAATTGGCTTTATTTTTGAAAGCTTGAGTTTATCCTGAGTCACCAATGTAGCTCTCTCTTCCTTTTCAGACTATTTCATTGCTATAGATCATCTGTAGTATTTAATCATTTGTACCACATGGTTGATGTGCTTTCAATCCTTGCATCTAAAGGAAATTTCCTTAACATAAATACTGTTAGGGAATTTCAATGTTTCCATTTTAGTTGGAATTAAAGCTGATACCTACAACATTAATGAAAATTATCCTTATATAAGAAATCCCTCCATCTTTTTGGCTTGTAACACTCTTGATGGTGGCCACATGAAATCTGATTTTGATTCCTCTTCTACATTAGAGGGTTTGTATCCTTGGTCTGACTCTTCTGAATTATCAGAATCAGAATCAGTAGCTTCCATATTCAAAAATTCCCAAACACCATCTTCAAAAAATTTATCTAGATCATCAGTAATACTCTTCAAAATTGGCTGCCAATTCAAATTCATTATTCTTTCATAATATTTTATATCCATGGAGTTCAACCCTTCCTTGATGCCATCAAGTGAAGATTGAGGAATGGTGTTAATGCAGAGTACATCCCACTTGAAGTATTTGAAAATAATAGCCATATCAAATTCCTTTTTCCCAAGTCATACTCTCTCAAGGTTAACAATCTCAATTTCACTAATAGTGATTACTAAGAAAGGTAATTCCACCAACTCTACCAAACAGTTTACCATAGGAACAATAAAAGCAAAGGCTTTGAAAGGAACTCCATGAAAACCAAGCTCTCTAAATGGTATATCAAACTCTAGTTCAAAATATTTTAGATGAGGCTGCTCCCATATAAGCTCTCTTACTCGCTTGACAAATCCTTGAAGCTCAATATTGATTTTATTTTTCCTATCCCTCTCTTGTTTTCCTTCCTCAATTTCATCAGGATCATACATTGACCTTCTTTCCCCTCCTAAAGTTTGCACCACATCCATTACCTCCACATAAAACTTGACATCCTTGGTCTTCTTGGTTCCCACACCATGATATGGTTATGCAAATGAGAATAAAGCTAAGTAATCATCTCCTTCTCCGCTAGCTGGAAGAATGCATGCTTAATGTTTTGATACATGATATCAACTCTCTCTTCTACTCTCATGGTTGAATACCAAAATCCAGTATGGTGGGCCTCTAGAGTTCCAGTCATCTTTCTTCCTCTTCCACCAAATGTTGGCCTAATCCACATGTCTACCAGCCTAATTGGCTTTATTTTTGAAAGCTAAAGTTTCTCCTGAGTCACCAATGTAGCTCTCTCTGCCTTTTCAAACTCTTTCATTGCTATAGATCATCTCTAGGATTTAATCATTTGTACCACATGGTTGATGTGCTTTCAATCCTTGCATCTAAAGGAAATTTCCTTAACATAAATACTACTAGGGAATTTCAATGTTGCCATTGTAGTTGGCATTAAAGCCGATACCTACAACATTAATGAAAATTATCCTTATATAAGAATTCCCTCCATCTTGTTGGCTTGTAACACTCTTGATGGTGGCTACATGAAATTTGATTCTAATTCCTCTTCTACATCAGAGGGTTCATATCCTTGATTTGACTCTTCTAAATTATCAAAATTAGAATCACTAGCTTCCATATTCAAAAATTCCCAACCACCATCTTCAAAAAATTTATCTAGATCATCAGTAATACTCTTCAAAATTGGCCCCCAGTTCAATTTCATTCTTCTTTCATAATACTTTATATCCATGGAGTTCAGCCCTTCCTTGATGCCATCAAGTGAAGATTGAGGAATGGCATCAATGCAAAGTACACCCTAATTGAAGTCTTTGAAAATAATAGCCATATCAAATTCCTTTTTCCCAAGTCATACTCTCTCAAGGTTAACAATCTCAATCTCACTAATAGTGATTACTAAGAAAGGAAATTCCACCAGCTCTACCAAACAGTTTACCGTAGGAACAATAAAAGGAGAGGCTTTGAAATGAAATCCATGAAAACCAAGCTCTCTAAATGGTATATCAAACTCTAGTTCAAAATATTTTAGATGAGGTTGCTCCCATATAAGCTCTCTTACTCGCTTAACAAATCCTTGAAACTCTCTATTAATTTTATTTTTCTTGTCCCTCTCTCATTGTTCTTCCTCAATTTCATCAGGATCATACATTGACCTTCTTGCCCCTCCTAAAGTTTGGACCACATCCATTACCTCCACATAAAACTTGAAATCCTTGGTCTTCTTGGTTCCCACGCCCTAATATGGTTATGCAAATGAAAATGAAGCAAAGTAATCATCTCCTTCTCTGCTGGATGGAAGAATGCATACTTAATGTTTTGATACATGATATCAGCTCTCTCTTCTGCTCTCATGGTTGAATATCGAAATCCAGTATGGTGGGCCTCTAGAGTTCCAATCATCTTTCTTCCTCTTCCACCAAATGTTGGCCCGATCCACATGTCTACCAACCTATTTGGTTTTTTTTTTAAGTTGAAGTTTCTCCTGAGTCACCAATGTAGCTCTCTCTACCTTTTCAAAATCTTTCATTGCTATAGATCATCTCTAGGATTTAATCATCTATGCCACATAGTTGATGTGCTTTGAATCCTTTCATCTAAAGGAAATTTCCTTAACATAAATACTACTAGGGAATTTCAATATTTCCATTGTAGTTGGCATTAAAGTTGGTACCTGCAACATTGAAAATTATCCTTATATAAGAATTCCCTCCATCTTGTTGGTGTGTAACACTCTTGATGGTGGCTACATGAAATATGATTATGATTCCTCTTCTACATCAGAGGGTTCATATCCTTGATTTGACTCTTCTGAATTATTAGAATCGGAATCAATAGCTTCCATATTCAAAAATTCCCAACCGCCATCTTCAAAAAAATTATTTGGATCATTAGTAATACTCTTCAAAATTGGCTGCCAATTCAAGTTCATTCTTCTTCCATAATACTTTATATCCATGGAGTTCAGCCATTCCTTGATGCCATCAAGTGAAGATTGAGGAATGGTGTTAATGTGGAGTACATCCCGCTTGAAGACTTTGAAAATAATAGCCATATCAAATTCCTTTTGACCAAGTCATACTCTCTCAAGGTTAACAATCTCAATCTCAAGTATTAGCTAGGGAATTTGAAATTTTATTATGGTATATGAACTTTGATATGATGTAATATGATTATGGTTTCATCTCATATGTTGTAATATTAGATATATAACAGAAAAATAAATTATTGCATGAGATAAATAATAATTTTTCATTCTAAATGTTTTTTTTTGTAGAACATGGGTCTTCTAGAAGATCAAGATGATCCTCAACATGATATAGATCCACAAAATATTTGTTCTACCAGTACATATCACATGGTAGAGGATGATGCGGAAGACACCAAGGCCAATGGAAATGATGATGGCGGCGATGACGATGACAACGATGATGATGATGATGATGATCACGATGGTGATGATGATGATGATGATGAGATAGTTGGTGATAGTAACTAGTGACATTCATGATCATATAGACTGCATCATGGATCATTGTTGATATATTGTTATGCTGACTCTTTTCATGGTTACTATCATATGTATCATTTTCACGACCTACAGTACTATATTATTGAGTTGTATCATATTGGCACGTATCATTTTCAATTTTTCACTATATCACTTGGACATGTATCATCTTGACTTGTATTAGTTTGAGTTACATAATTTATCAATTTTATTTATATCATTTGTACATGTATCATTTTCACTTATGTCAACTGTTGGATATGTAACATTTTGACATTTTTTTGATGTACTGGCATATTTGAATTTCACTTGTTTTAGTTATATATGATAATGATCTTATCAGTATTGACTTGTCAATTTATATATATTAAAAGCGGTCAATGATTTTTGGATGGATATTTATTATGTATGATGATTTTACTTTACTGCTTAGGATGGATGTTTTCAAATTCAATTAAATTATAGATATTTGATTCACTTGTTTTAATTATAGATTATGATCATGTTACAATAATTGTTCAGGCAGTGATGAAAGGTAAAATTAATGCTTGGCACCTCCAGAACGTAATTGAAAGTTTTGCGGTGAGCCACATTAAAAGAGGTGGTAATGTGGAAGCGGATGTCTTATCTAAATGGGCTTTAAATTTTGGTGAAATGGGGGAATTTAGGTTGGAGGATTTTAGAGGTGTTAAGTTAGCAAACAACGCCTTAAATGAACAAGGTGGTGAAGCGAGTGAAGTACATGACAAGCGAAGGCAAGGGTGGTGGGTGGTGGTGAAGTAGTACTTCATTAATAGAAAGCGTGGAAAATCCAAGATGGTGTTAAATGCAATCCCTTGATTAAGATGTGTTAATTTCATTTGGAAAGGGTCGAGAAAAAATCTGCAACAAACTAATTTGGTGGTGGTGGTGGTGGTTGTTAGGAGAAATGGAACCCAATTTCATTTTTCAGTCACGAAGATCTTTGGGCCCGTTTTATGGAGAGGCGTCTGGAAAATGACTGGACAACCTTTTCCTTGTTGACAATGAGTGGCTAGTGCAGTGTGCAAAATGATTTGTGGCAGGAATTTCAGCTCTTTGAAACATAGATACCGAGCCAACATGGATGTTTACTCCATAATTGCAGCATGGGGCTTGGATTTAGGTGAACCATTGGAAATGGTGAGGATGGTGATGCAAAAAATTGTGCATGAATATTTTCTAGTAGGCATGGAGTCCATTCTCGAATGGGTGATTCCGAGTGTAGGTTTAGATTTATTCTGAAGGACTAGTAGATGATGAAATTGAAGAGATCTATGGGATACTAGGGCTCAAACCCTTTATTCGTTGACCTGAAGGAAAATACAAAGCTCATTGTCATGAGGAAGAGCGTTTGGGATGGAAAGCACTCAAAGTCTTCATAAAACTCATTGAGGTTGATGAAGTTCGAGCACAAGAAAAGGCGAAGATGTAGGGATTGGAAGAAAAAAGGAAGCGCTAGAAGAAGTCGAGGAAGCAATGGAAGTCAAAGAAGCCTATGAAGGAGATAGTGAAGCATCTGTGTGGAGATTGTTAAGACTGGTCATGTTTGTCTATGTTTTATTTTTTTGTATTAAAGCATGTAACTCTGAACATTGTTAATGGTGGTTTTTTTTGTAAGGATTTAACTAGTAAACAGCTACAGGGGTTATAGGGTTTATTTAATGTTTTACTCTGCACGTTAAGGTGCCTCTAGTTTTTATTGTTTATTGCAAAATTTTGGTGGGTAATGACACTGAACAATAGATTTACTTTTTTATCTTTACAAGCAATACAAAAATTTCGTGTTACCAACCCAAAAAAAATAATTGTCTTGTTATTTAATCATATGAGTTAAATAATTAAATTACTTAGTCTATAATCATATGAGTTATTTAAGATGCATGATATTTTTAACTAATTAAATTGAAATAAAACATATTAAATTAATAAAAGGAAGCAAAACAAGAAGCATTTTTATAAGCAAAAAAGGAAGCAAAACAAGAAGTATTTTTAGAAGCAAAACAAGAAGCATTTTTAGAAGCAAAAAAGGAAGCAACAATGGAAGCCAAACTAGAAGCAATCTTGGAAGAAAAACCGAAAGCAAACGTGGAAGCAAAATTTGAAGCAAAACTGGAAGCAAAATGGGAAGCAAAATTGGATGCAAAATTGGAAGCAAAACTAGAAGCAATATCGGAAGCAAAACCGAAAGCAAAATCGAAAGAAAAACTAGAAGCAAAAATAGAAGCAAAACTAGGAGCCTAATTGGGCACTAATTTAGGCGCTATTTTCGACGCTATTTCTCGGCTTTATTTTAGTCATTAATAGAGGTGTTATTTTTGGCGCTACTTCCCGAAACTATTTTAGGTGCTAATGGGAGCGTTGTTTTTTTCTTACGCTAATTAAGGCGCAAACTATGGTGTTACATCTGGTGCAACTGTCGACATCAAAGTTGGTGCCAAGATGACCATGCCTATTTGTGCCAAGTTTAGCACTAACCAGCTCATCCAATTTGTGGGCTGAAATAAACTAAGACTCGGTGCTATTTTAGGCGCTATTTTCCTGTTTTGCTATAGTGGCCAAGGACAAAGCACAGTCTCTCCAGAAAAATGCAAAGGACAAAGCACAACCTCTCTAGAAATTTTTTGTTTCATGTTCATCATCTGTGAGGGTTCATGGAATTGGAATCACCCCTCCCAAAATACACAACAACCCAAAGAAACGTTCCCCTATATTACGCAGGCATGAACTCAATTGCAAAGAATAGGCAGTGTAGGATATGATGAGATAGGCTCACAATACTCATTGTGCATTGTGGGTTTCATTATTTGATTATTGAACAATTATGGTGCTGAGATATACCATTTTCATATGTTTGAACACTATGTTGTTATACTTTTGATATCATACTTTTCATGGCCCTCTATAATTATTTGATTATTGAACAATTATGGTGTAGAGATATACTATTTTTATATGTTTGAACACTATGTTGTGATCCATTTGACATCAGACTTTTTGTGCCCCTATATAATTACATTATCAACAATGTGAAATAATGGTAGGAAATGCTAGCTCAAGTGTTACTGTTTATGGTAGCTTGCTTATAAATTAAAAAGATAACTTGACATGTAAATCATTTGACCTCAAAAAAATTGAATATAGCAATCAATGGTATTAAATACACTAATTGCATACATGGTATTGAATAGAGTATAGCAATAAATGTTATGTGTATGTATATGTATGTACCTACATGGGAAAGTATTTGCATTGTTGGAAAACACACTTTCCCATGTCAGTTATTTTGTTATGAAAAGTTATTGTTTCCTTACGACCAACAATTTAATGAATTTTGCTTTCAAATTTTAGAACAATTGTCTCGTACAATAAAAATGCCATTCCCTTTTTCCATCTGAATGGAAGGGATAAAATGGTAAAATTGTTTGCATTGTTGGAAAACACGTTGTCCCCTGTCTATCATTTCCTTATGAAAAGTTTTGTTTGGTTACGACCACGAATGTAATGAAGTCCACTTTCAATTTTTAGAACTATTTGGTACACTAAAAATGGCATTTCCCTTTTTCCATCTAATTGGAACACATAAAATGTGTGCATTACTTGTAGTGTTGGAAAACACACTATCCCATGTTAGTTATTTCCTTATGAAAAGTAATTGTTTTGTTACGAGCAAGAATGTAATGAAGTCCACTTTCAATTTTTAGAACAAGTATTTCATTGAGTAAAAATTACATATTTCCTGTTTCCATGTGATTGGAACAAATTAAATGCTAGCATTGTTGGAAAACACACTGTCCCCTGTCAGTTATTTCCTTATGATAAGTATTTGTTTCATTACGACCAAGAATGTAATGAAGTCCAATTTGAATTTTTAGAATAACTATTTGGTAGAGTGGAGATGGCATATTTCCTTTTTTCATGTGATTGGAACAAATAAAATGCTTGCATTGTTTGTAGTGTTGGAAAACACACTATCCCCTATCAGTTATTTGCTTATGAAAAGTATTTATTTCATACTCTCCCAAAATGAAATGAAGGCCACTTTGAATTTTCAAAACAACTATTTGGTAGAGTGGAAATGGAATATTTTCTTTTTCATGTGATCGGAACATGTAAAACGCTTACATTACTTGCAATGTTGGAAAATACACAATCCCCTGTTAGTTATTTCCTTGTGAAAATTTTTTATTTCTCATGCTCCAAAAATGAATTGAAGTCCACTTTCATATTTTAGAACAACTCTTAGATAGATTGAAAATGAAATATTTCCCTTTTCCTTGTGATTGGAAAAAATAAAATGCTTGCATTGTTTGCAGTGTTGGAAAACACTTTGTCCCTTGTCAGTTATTTTCTTATGAAAAGTCTATATTTAGTACGCTCCCAAAATGAAATGAAGTCCACTTTGAATTTATAGAACAACTATTTGGTAGATTGGAAATGACATATTTCCTTTTTCCTGTGATTGGAACACATAAAATGCTTGCATTGCTTGCAATGTTGGAAAACACATTGTCCCTTGTCAGTTATTTCTTTATGAAAATTTTGTATTTCTCACACTCCAAAAATGAATTGAATTCCACTTTCATATTTTAGAAAAATTCTTGTCTAGAGTGAAAATGGCATATTTCCTTTTTCCCTATGATTGGAACAAATAGAATGCTTGCATTGTTTGCAGTGTTGGAAAACCCACTATGTGGACTGCCAGTTATTTCATCATGAAATTTTTTTATTTTATACACTCCAAAAATTTAATTAAGTCCACTTTGAAATTTTATAGCAACTATTTGGTTGAGTAAAAATGGAATTTCCTTTTTTCATTTCACTGGAACAAATAGAATGCTCGCATTATTTGCGGTGTTGGAAAACACACTTTCCTATGTCAGTTACTTCATTATGAAAACTTTTTGTTTCATGGGCTCCAAAAATGTATGATTCTATATTGCATGGTTGTATCTTTTTTATTACGGTATCTTACAAGGATGTAATGTAACTAACATAACACATTAGTTGAGTAGAAAGAGGATAGATGAAGGAAAGGGATATGGGATATGGTTAAAATGGATGAATGATATATGTTGTCAAATTAACTTCATGTCAAAATAGAAATTTACTTTTATTCTCACTAGAATTATGTAGAATGATATAATGGATCATTATGATGCATTAGGTGCGTTAGGTACATGTGGAACAAAATATATAGTATAGATGTATTTATTGTAGTGTTGGAAAACACTATTGTATCAAATAATGTCAAATGGCATCAAATAATGGTAGGAAATGCCACCTAAAGTCTTATTATTTATGTCAACTTACTTATAAATGTAAGCACATGCAATGAGCACTTTATGTTCTAGAGACTGTAACAAAATAGTGTATTGAAGTTCAGCTTCATATTTTATAATAACCCTTACTTTCAGCAAATATTCCATTTCAATATCGTAATATGTTTGAAATGCAAGATGTGCAAAAAAATTGCAGGATGGAAAACACATAGCATTGTGACTCGCTTCTCAATTCTTGTTCAATGACATCACTTTTTGTTATGCAAATTGTAACAACACAATGTATTGAAGTTCAGCTTCATATTTTATAACAACCCTTACTTGCAGCAAACATTCATTTCAATATTGTAATACGTATGGAACAAAATATGCACAAAAAAATTGCAAGATGGAAAACACACAAGGTTGTGACTCACTTCTCAATTCGTGTTCAATGAAAACACTTTCTATTATGTAGACTATAACAACACAATGTATTGAAGTTCACCTTTATATTTTATTGTTGGAGATTGTTGGATGTTGTGGATGTGTTGTTGATATGTGGTTGTCATTGATGTCAACACTATTAGCATTTGGTGTATCAATTGTTGTATATGTCGAGGATGTTGAGAAAATTGTAAAAGAAAGTGTTTCAGGTTCCCAGTGGAACTGTGCAAGTCATGAAGGTGTTTTGTTATGTACGTAAAATATTAGCTAATGTGGATTAAAGGGTTTATTTTTGAGTATGTCTAGATCATCTACCAAAATTTTTAGAGGTCCGCATGAAGTTCTGTGTGAGTTATGGTCTGACAGTGTTTTGTTGGTCTCTATCAGTGTTCCTGAATGAAAATTATGTGATTTTGGTTATCTCGGTTGGTGTGGATGTTTCTTTGTTTTTTATTGGTGTTCTTAGATGTCTCTAGTTCATTCTCTATCTTTTTGGTACGTCCACTTGATCCATGTGCTCATGGTTGAAGATCTTTTTGTGCATGTTCAGTTTTTCTTATTCTTGGCTGACATGATGGTGGTAGCGTGTTGCGGATCTTCAAGGAAGAATTAATTAAAGTGTTTTTGTGTTGGAGATATTAAATTGGGTCTCCACTATGTTGTGGTTGACCTTGGTGGATACGCATTAAAAATTTAATTGTTATTATGGGTTGGCATTGCAAATATATTTTATTTTTCTTGGCCGACGAAGATGTGGTGAAATCTCATGTAGTGGATATATAAGAGAAATTGTGTGATCAGTGGAAAGTATGCTTCATGTGCTCTTATGTGTGTATGTGTGAAAATCATTACTAAGCAGAGTTTGAAGAAGATTCTGTGAAGTGTGAAGAAGTGTTGAGCTTAATTGGAACTATAATCAGGCTTGAGAAAAAGCTATTTTCTCAATTCATACCCTCTGAATTTTTAATCCAAATTTGTTGGGTAGTGAGCCCCTTTTGTAATTGAGCAGTGAGCTCAAGGTAGTGTGCCTGAATAAATGTCAATTCCCCTTATTGTTTTTCATTATACTTTTAGCAGGGTATAATCTTGTGGACTAACATCCACTATGGTTTTTCCCCTAACAGGGTTTCCACATAAAAAAATATTGGTGTTCTTTGTCTCTCTGATGTGTTAATTGCTTATGGTTAATTGTTCATTCATCATATATAAGATTAAGGATAAGTTAAGTTAGAAAATGTTTAAATTTTTGTGACAATTGATTCACCCCCCTCTCAATTATATGTCCTTGTTTTGCCAACAATTGGTATCAGATTTGGTTCCTTTGAAGAAGTTTAATAGCTTGAGGTGATCCGGAATGACAACATTCAAGGACAGTCCTAGATTTGATGGCACTAACTATTCCATGTGGAAAGTCAAGATGCAATTTCATCTACAGTGCATTGGTGATGCTTACTAGAAGATTACAAAAAAACAATATGTTATCCCTAAAAATGGTCCCTCCACTGCTGATGAGATCAAAGATGTTGAAAATAATACCAGGTCCATGGAAGCATTAGTGAGTGCTCTAACAAATTCGGAGATGGCTAATGTATTAGGTTTACAGACAGCTCATGAGATATGGACGAAACTGGAAACTTTGTATGAAGGTGATGCACAGGTGAAGATGGCTAGGCTACAAAGCTTGAAAGGTAAATATGAGAATTTGAAGATGGGAGAAGATGAAAATATCACTTCTTTTATGCAGAGAGTAAATGAGAAAGTGATGGGTATTACATGTGTCGGTGGTTCTGTGGATGAGGATGAAATTGTGGCCAAAGTACTCAAATCCTTGCCTCCCTCCTACAAAATGAAAGTTCATGCCATTGAAGAGTTTAGATCTATGAACAAGATGACAAGAGATACGTTGATCGGCAAGCTTGCTGCTTTTGAATAAGTGAATTTGGTGAATCCACACCAAAAAATAAATTTTCTTTCAAGGCTATTGTATCTGAAAGTAAAAGGAAAAGATGCAGTTCGGGAGAGAGCTCCAGAAAGATATCTAAATATGATGAAGATCTGAAACAGCTTGAAGATAAAGAAAGAGAAGTACAAGAACTATAAGCACTAATTGCAAAGCAAGAAGGAAGAGAAAAAGGTAAGTATGAAGATGTATTTCCTATTAAATGTTTTTCATGTAGTAAAATAGGTCATTTTGCATCAAGATGTCCTGAGAGAGTTCCTAGATCTAAGCCTAGAAATCCTAGATTCCAAAAGAAATGCTACTTTTCTAAAGAAGCAGTGACTGATGATGAGTCTAATAAAGACAATGAAAAAGAAGATGATTGGGCTTTCATTACTACCATTGAAAATAAACCTGTGCCTACTGAATCTACTAAAGATAAGAAAGCTCTTGCAGCTTGAGTTGAGGAGAAAGATGAGTGGTTCATTGATAGTGGATGCTCACATCATATGACTGGTGATAAAAGCAAGTTTGTGAGTCTAAAGAAGTATGATGGTGGGGTTGTAATATTTGGAGATAACAATGCTTGTGTGATTCATGGAAGAGGTTTTATTATCCTTGGTGGTAAGGAAAAAATTGATGATGTTCTCTATGTTGAAGGCCTAAAGCATAACTTGTTAAGTGTTGGATAGATGATACACAAGGGATATGATCTGTAGTTCAAGAATGGAAAAATGCAAGATTCGTGGCATTTCTGGAAACATGATTGCTATTGGTGTGAAAACTAAAGGTAATATTTTTCATTTGAATACTGCTAGTGGAAGTTATTTAATTTCTCAAGTAGATGAAAGTTAGTTGTGGCATAGAAGGTTGTGTCATGTAAACTTTGGCAACATTATCAAGATAAGTTCTACTCAAGCAGTAAGAGATCTACCAAGGTTAGTGAAGCCTGCTAATGTAATCTGCCAAGAATGTCAAATGGGTAAACAAACTAGAGTCTCCTTCTAGAGCAAACAATTTCATTCAAATAATGTGTTAGAACTACTACATACTGATCTTTGTGGTCCCTCTAGAGTTATAAGTATTCATGGAGAAAGGTATTTTATGCTAGTCGTTGATGATTACTCTAGAATGATTTGGGTTTCCTTTTTAAGAGAAAAGTGTGAAGCATTGGACAAGTTCAAAAGTTTCAAGGCCATGGCAAAAAATGAAAAAGGTTCAAAAATAAAAATCCTAAGATCTGATATAGGTGGTGAATTCATCTCCAAGGAGTTCAACTCTTATTGTGAAGAGCATGGAATTAAAAGATAGTTATCTACTCCCCAAACCCCTCAACAAAATGGAGTTGCAAAAAGAAAGAATAGAACAATTTTGGATGCTTCCAGAACAATAATGATGGAAGGAAATGTGTCTTAGATGTATTGGAGTGAAGTGGTAAGCATTGTTGTGTATACCTTGGATCGGGTGAATGTGAATGGTAATTCTAGTAAGACCCCTTATGAACTATGGTTTAGTCACAAGCCTACTGTTAAGTACTTTAAGATATTTGGAAGAAAATTTTATATCAGGAGAGATGATGATATAGGAAAATTTGATGCTAGAAGTGATGAAGGGATCTTCCTAGGTTACTCCAAAAAAAGCAAGGCATACTGATGTTATAACAAAAGATTGAGAAAGATTGTTGAGAGTGCAAATGTTAGAATTGATGAGGACTCTGTCAAATCATCCAAATTATGTAGCTTCAATTTAGATGAAGATAACACAAATCAAGGGAAGAACACTCAAACACTGAATCTACTTCAGATTATTCCATATGTTTTGGTGAAGCTACCACAAGTTGTTCGGGAAAATCAAGTTAGTCAAGAAGCATAGACAAGTGCAAGTGTAGAAGAAAGTTCAGAAGACACAGAAGTATGAGAAAGTCCCAAGACTCCAAGGTATGTAAAGCTAAATCATTTTGAAAGTCAAATCATAGGAGTTAAAAGCAAAGGAGTGCAAACTAGAAGAAAAATTGTAGAAGAATATTGTCTAATTTCCAAGATTGAACCTAAGAATGTCACTGAAGCCTGTCAAGATGAACACTAGTTGGAAGCTATGAAGGAAGAGCTAGCATAGATTAAAAGGAATGAGACATGGACACTGGTTCCTAGGCCCAAAGACAAGAATGTGATTGGTACTAAGTGGATATTCAGAAACAAGCTGAATGAGGAAGGTGAATTGGTCTAGAATAAGGCAAGACTGGTATGAAAAGGGTACTCTCAAATGGAAGGTATTAATTTTGAAGAAACCTTTTCCCCTATTGCTAGAATTGAAGCAGTAAGATTATTTCTTACTTGTGTCGCTTATAAGAACTATAAAGTATATCAAATAGATGTAAAGCTTGCATTTTTGAATGGGAAACTAGAAGAGGAAGTGTACATTGAATAGCTATATGGATTTTAGCTAACAGATAAAGAAGATATGGTTTGCAGATTGAAGAAATCTTTGTATGGACTCAAACAAGCCCCCAGAGCCTGGTACGCCAGATTTGACAAATATCTACTGAAGGTTGGATTCACTAAAGGTACTGTTGATAGTAACTTATACTTCAAATTAGATCATGATAAGGAGTTAATCATAGAAGTATTTGTTGATGACATCATTTTTGGAGGAGATGATAATCTATGCATGAAATTTTTTGATGAGATGAAGAGTGAATTTGAGATGAGCATGATTGGTGAAATGAAGTTCTTTCTAGGATTGCAAATTACACAGTTGGACCAAGGTATTTTCATATCTCAGTCCAAATATGTGAGAGAACTGTTGAAGAAGTTTGGAATGGAAGACTCCAAACATGTTGGTACCCCTATGGTGACTAGATGTAAGTTAACACAGAATGATGATTCTCCTAAGGAAAATCAAACCAGGTACAGGTCAATGATTGGTGGATTGCTCTATCTGACTCAAACTAGACCAGACATTATGAATTTTTTATGCATGGTTGCTAGATTTCAAGCTAATCCAAAAGAATCACATGCGACTGAATTTAAAAGAATCTTTAGATATTTGAAAGGAACAGTTGACTTTGGACTTTGGTATCCAAAGGATGATGATCTCACTTTGTGTGCATACACTGATGCTGATTGGGCTGGTGATGTGGATGATAGAAAAAGTACTAGTGGTGGCGCTTTCTTCCTAGGGAAGAAGTTGGTATCCTGGTTAAGTAAAAAGGAAAACTCAATTTCTCTATCTACTATTGAAGCAGAACATATTGTTGCTGCCAATAATTGTACTCAAGTGATATGGATGAAACAGATGTTGACAGATATCAAAGTAATTTAGGAAGAGCCTATTTTCATATACTATGACAACTCAAGCACAATAAAAATATCAAGGAATCAAGTGCTACACTCTAAGACAAAACATATATCAATCAAGTTTCACTTTCTGAGGGAAAAAGTAAATGAAAAAGAAGTCAGACTAGAGTATGTGCCTACCAAAGAACAGATTGCAAATATATTTACTAAGTCATTGCCAAAGGATACTTTTGAGTATCTTAGAGTAATGCTATGGGTAATTACCCCTCCTAATAAGAACTAAATGATGCATTTGCTTGCATCAATTTGTGAGCCTTATTGCTATATTATGATCCAAATTGATGTTTTTGTGGCTGCTACTCAGGGGGAGTAGTTAGATGTGTAGATATGTGGCTTAGAGTGTATGGAAAGGTCATGGTTACCTTTTCCATTGATGTCAAAGGGGGAGAATATTAATGTGAAAAATATCTTAGGGAAAGAAGAGCAACATGACAAATATTTTCAGAGATGAAGTGCAAAAGAAGTCATTGTGTTGGGTTGATGGTATTTTTTTTCACATCATGTGTTGCCACTAATTCCAAAGGGGGAGATTGTTGGAGATTGTTGGATGTTGTGGATGTGTTGCTGATATGTGGTTTTCATTGATGTCAACACTATTAGAATTTGGTGTATCAATTGTTGTATATGTTGAGGATATTGAAAAAATTGTAAAAGAAAGTGTTCTAGGTTCCCAATGGAATTGTGCAGGTCATGAAGGAATTTTGTTCTATACATAAAAGATTAGATGACTTGCATTAAATGGTTTATTTTTTAGTATGTCTAGATCATCTACTGAAAGTTTCAGAGTTCTGCGTGAAGTTCTATGTGAGTTATGGTCTGATAGTGTTTTGCTAGTCTCTATCAATGTTCCTGAATGAAAATTGTGTGATTTTGGTTATCTCAGTTGGTGCGAATGTTTCTCTATTGTTTATTGGTGTTATCAGATGTCTTTAGTTCATTCTTTATCTATGTGGTACATCCACTTGATCTGTGTGCTCGTGGTTGAAGATATTTTTGCGCATGTTCAATTTTTCTTGTTCTTGGCTGACATGATGGTGGTAGCATGTGGTGGATCTTCAAGGAAGAATTAATTAAAGTATTTTCGTGTTGGAGATATTAATTTGGGTCTCCACTATGTTGTGGCTGACCTTGGTGGATATACATTAAAAATTTAATTGTTAATCTAGTCTGATATTGCAAATATATTTTATTTTTCTTGGTTGACGAAGATGTGGTGAAATCTCCTGTAGTGGATATATAAGAGCAATTGTGTGATCAGTGGAAAGTATGCTTCATGTGCTCCTATGTGTGTATGTGTGAATATCATTACTGAGCAAAGTTTGAAGAAGATTGTGTGAAGTGTGAAGAAGTGTTGAGCTTAATTAGAACTGTAATCAGGCTTGAGCAGAATTTATTTTCTCAGTTCATACCCTCTAGATTTTTAATCCAGCTTTGTTGGGAAGTGAGCCCCTTTTCTAATTGAGCAATGAGCTCTAGGCAGTGTGCCTAAATGCATGTGTATTCCCCTTATTATTTTTCATTATACTTTTAGCAGGGTATAATCTTGTGGACTAACATCCACCATGGTTTTTCCCCTAATAGGGTTTCCACGTAAAAAAATCTCGGTGTTCTTTTCCTCTCTGATGTGTTAATTTCTTATGGTTAGTTTTTCATTCATCAGATCTAAGATTAAGGATAAGTTAAGTTATAAAAAGTTTAAATTTATGTGACAATTGATTCACCCCCCCTCTCAGTTGTTTGTTCTTGTTTTTCCAACATTTATAACAACTGTTACTTTCAGTAAACATTCCATTTTAATATCATAATACATTGAGAACACAAGATGCACAAAAATTTGAAAGATGGAAAACACACAGGGTTGTGACTCACTTCTCAATTCTTATTCAATGATAGTACTTTCTATTATACAGACTGTAACAACACAATGTATTGAAGTTCAGCTTCATATTTTACAACCCTTACTTGCAGCAAACATTCCATTTTAATATTGTAATACATTTGGAATAGAAGATGCACAAAAAAGTTGTAAGATGGAAAACACACAGGGTTGTGACTCACTTCTCAATTCTTGTTCAATGACAACCATTTTTTTTATGTAGACAATAAGAACACAATGTATTGAATTTCACCTTCATATTTTATAACAACCCTTACTTGCAGCAAACATTCCATTTCAATATCGTAATAGTTTGGAATAAAAGATGGACAAAAAAGTTGCAGGATGGAAAACACACAGGTTTGTCACTCACTTCTCAATTCTTATTTAATGACAACACTTACTTTATGCAGACTGTAACAAAATAGTGTATTGAAGTTCAGCTTCATATTTTATAATAACCCTTACTTTCAGCAAATATTCCATTTCAATATCCTAATACATTTGGAACAGAAGATGCACAAAAAAGTTGCAGGATGGAAAACACACAGGTTTATCACTCACTTCTCAATTCGTGTTCAATGACAACAATTTATGTTATGCAGATTATAACAACACAATGTATTGAAGTTCAGCTTCATATTTTATAACAACTCTTACTTGCAGCAAACATTCTATTTCAATATCGTAATACCTTTGGAACACAAGATGCACAAAAAAGTTGTGGGATAGAAAACACATAGGGTTGTCACTCACTTCTCAATTCTTGTTCAATGACAACACTTTCTGTTATGCAGAGCGTAACAACACAATGTATTGAAGTTCAACTTCATATTTTATAACAACCCTTATTTGTAGTAAACATTCCATTTCAATATCGTAATACATTTGTAACACAAGGTGCACAAAAATTTGCAGGATGGAAAACACACAGGGTTGTCACTCACTTCTCAATTGTTGTTCAATGACAACACTTTATGTTATGCAGATTGTAACAACAATGTATTCCTATTCATATTTTATAACAGTATTACAGAAATATTCAACTTGACCTTCATATTTTATAACAATATTGAAATTCACCTTCATATTTTATAACAATTCTTACTTGCAACAAACATTCCATTTCCATATCGTAATATGTTTGGAACAAAAACTACACAAAAAATTTGCAGGATGGACAATACACAAGGTTGTGACTCACTTCTCAATTCTTGTTCAATGACAGCACTGTTGGTGTAAACCATGTAAGCAATAATTGAATCGAGAAAGCTTCCATAAATCCTCTTAAACTTGGAAAAACTGACAAAAATATTCAACTTGACCTCAATTGAAGTGCTTGGTAGCTGTCATTTATCAATGATGTTTTCAATTTCAGTTGTTTGTGCTATATTGTCAAAGCTAGGTAGCCATGTTAACTAGTTTTTACTATAAAGCCTACATATACAGAAATTAGAATATTGAAATCATATAGAAACATGTAAAGACCTTATGTAAATTCCACAGAAAACCAAACATGTCCAAGAAATTTCAACCATGTGTAACTGAAACTATGCAATTATGTTGTTCAAAATCTATTCACAAAATATTGTGGACATAACTAATGGACATATAAATTTCAGCATTTCCCTCTGGCCATTTTCAGAGGAAAAAAATATTTGTTTTTGACAATATTGGAAGATTTTGACACTAGCCCAGTATGTGAAGCTGGAAAACACAAGTATTCATCTAGATGTGTTTTTTTGGATTATTCACCTATTAATGTTGCCCGAGATGTACTGCTCATAAATTTCTAGCTATTTTTTATTTCATTTCTTTCACAAAATATTCTACAAACCAATGAATTTCAACTCTTTGACTGTATTCGACATGAATTTCTTTCATGGACTCCAACAAAATATGATGCCAAGAAAGGAGACTCTAGTACATTTACCTTGTGTGTATCCTCCTTTGAAGAACACCATAAATTTAATCATAAATTATAGGAGGAATCAAAAAGAAAGGGCTACTCCAAGAATTCCATTCTCCTACAACTCTCTTGTATTCTGATTAAAGTTTACGAATTATCATGTGAAATGTTGATGAAAAAAAATTAACACAATCTAATCTAACAACAGTGATTAGAAAATACTTAAATTCTAAAAATAGATCTAAGCTTCTTCAAATGCGAGCTCCAGCTAACAAAATAATATTGAAGGTAAAATTTGCGTGCATGGAATTTATATAGTTACTGAACTCTTACACAAGATTTAAAACTATGACTTCCACTTCTATATATAAAGTTTAGGTGATCAGTATTATATTGAGTAATGTTGTAATACCTTTCCATCCAAACATCCAAGGACTTGTAAGCAATGTTGTGATACATAGTAGGGGATGGTAAAAAAAATTTTGAAATGTTTCCAGATTTGATCTAAGATAAATAATTCACATCACACAGTCAAATGTAAAAACATTTCAAGTTAATATTATAGATTATGAAGAAAATTACAAATTGCATTTAATAGTGCTAACACTGAAAACTACGTCAACCATTTACGAACACGTATAATTTCTATGTTCTCAACATCTGGAAGGATTTGGTGCACTCTAATTGTCAAGGTAAAAGTGACAACATACAATGTAGGAACCTCGTAATATTCATGTATCAACCTGAATGAAGGTCTAACATGGGGGATCTTGAACTTGACAATGTGGTTGAATTTGGACACAGCCAACAACCATTCCTCCACAGGAACTATGTGATTACTAATTAGAGATTCCCCCTTAAGGAATCTCATAAACCTCATGCTCAACTTGTTCATAAGATTGTACTTGCATATGATTATTGTTGGTTGAATGCATACCTTCTATTGGAACTATAAAAATCTAATGTTTTCACATGTTGGTTTTACTCATAAACTTCCAGATTTGGTCCTACCGTGTGCATATGCCACTCATATTTTTCCATATTGCCCCATTGAATCCATTGATTCATGCATTTTTACATTCTGGTCTATATCGGCATGATAACCTAGTGTCTCATCGATCCATTTTCTGACAAACATCTGAATTTCCTTCGGCAAGACATTTGATATGTTACAGCGATTGAAGTTTTCAAGACAGGCACCGTTTGACAAGACTTTTCCACAGTCTCGGTGATAGAGGATGATACACATTTCGGCATGTGTTTCGGTGTCGGTATAAGGTCATAGCGAACTCTCTTGGTCTCACTGACCCGCATTTAGAAGATTCATTGGTAGAGCTAAGCAGTATTGGCAAAATGTCTTGGCGACACCTTATTGTCTTACTGACTGGTGGCGGGGGGATTCTTATCGGCAAGAGTTAAAAGCTTCAATAAAAGTCTGGGTGAGCTTGATAAGTCTCACCGACATTGTGCAAAAATATTATATTGGCTGGGGTTGGTGATCTTCGGTGGAATGTCATAACGATTATGTGGTGTCACATTGACTTGTGCATGGGGCTTTCGGTAAGAGTTGAAGTTTGTGGTAGGAGGACATAGCGAAGTATGTATCTCTCACCGATGGGTTACTAAAGGTTTCTATTGAACAGCTTTCGGTGAGAGGTTGGAATTCTCTTGGAAAACAAGTGTGTGCGCAATTGTTTCGGTATAACACGAAGTAATCTACAAGAGGTCTTGCCGATGTCAGAATGTTACGGCGACTGTGAACGATACAAAGGAGGTGCATCAGTGAGAGATATCTTATGTCTTAGTGATTGGAATGAACATAACATGGGGCTCTCGGTGAAACATAATGTATGTTGTATGACATCTCACCGACGGTGGAAGGTAATTCCGAAACACAAAGGGGACATAAGGATGCTTCCTAACTTCAGCATAACAAACAAACGGTCATAGCGAAAGTGAGTAAGATATCACGGCGAACAGAAAGACCAAAGGAATGATTAGCGATTGAATTGCCTTTGGCATACTGCTAGATTGTCCTGGCGACTGGTTCACTGGTGATTAACAATTTTCAAATGTTGTGGGTCGACATGTGATAATTTCTTAATGTTGTTGATGGCCGACATGAAATTTGCCCGAATACTATGGTTGGCCAACATGAATTTGAAGCGATATGTTTCCTGATGCTGGTGTATAAATATGCACTCCCAATTGTAATTGAGGAGGGAGATCTTAGGAGAGATATAGTAGATTAGGAATGGATATAGTAGAATAATTTTCTCATGTCAGAGACTATGGTGCATGTTTTCAAATGGCGATTTCAATGAAATTCAGCTGGTGTGGCAGTTTATTTTTGGTATCAATTGTATGTTGAGTTTATTGAAAAGTATTGCTAAGCTATCTCCAAGTTGATTCTTTCTGGTTATTTAAATTGAAGTAACAAGCATATTTTCAGTTTACCAGTGCACATTTGTTGTGTCTGTGTGATTAATCTATTGTTTCTCTCAAGCAGAGATTAAATCCTTTTGTTGATCACAGTAATTAGGGGGAATTCATCTGGATTATTAAAGTAGAGCTTAGTGGTCAAAATCTTGCATGTTTATACAAGTTATAAATAGATCATATGCCATCAATTTGATTTTCTACCATAATAAGTTGTCCACTTCTGTTTCTTTTGACTCCGCATACCCAATAAGGCACTGGTCTTTGCAAATTCATCATTTGATTCATTCAAGTTTCTTTACATCTGTTAATTGAACATTTTAGGATTTAGATTAAGAAAATTCCTTTTGCTATCAAGTTTGGTTTCATTTGTTCGCTTCCATCTGCCATTGTGGACAAATCATTGTGCAAGAAAGATGATCATAAGTCAAGTCTACTTCATTCAGAAAGGTACACCCGCCTAGGTTTAGCAGCACCTGAAGAGTAGAAGGTTGAAAGCTTTTTGACCTTGTCTATTACCCTAAAGCATATCAAGAGATTGGAAGCCTCTTGAGGCATTCTGCCTACATTTTTGAGAGCTAACACCTTCCAAATGCATCCAGCTAGGAAAAGGTCTCAAATTTCTCAATAAAGAGACATTGGCCAATCACATGAATTTACAATTTATATTTCTAGATTGTAATATTGAACGTCCATGCCCATTTTTTCCCATACACTAAAGATGTAGTTAAAGAAATGAGCATAATTATGATAGTTGACATCATTGTGGTTTGGCCCTATTCTATCAATTCTCCTTAACATCTTTTCCTGCAACCTATACAGGAGACTCAATTCCTCTATGTGAGCAAGAATATTACATGGAAGATATGGTTGGTAGTTGTTCAACCAACTAGACACCCATGCTCATGAATTGTGTGGCATCTTCTATACAACTGGAGCAATAGGTAGTGAAATTCCTGAAATGAAAGACAAAACAACTTTTTCAAAAGGTACAACCACATTCTCTAATTAGAAAAACACTCTCAATACTGACCAGAAAGCACCTGAAAATCTAGATAACAACATTGAAATGTTGTGCATGTGCAATATGTGCAGATAAATTCACAATATGGGACAGTGTGTTTTCCAACAATGCAAATAATGTGAGCATTTTTTTTGTGTAATGGACAAATGGCAATGCAAGAGTGCACCGACATGTACTGCAAATCCTGAAATGAAAAAGGGATCTGCAATGAAAACACTAGAAAAGAAGCGAGAAAAGCAAAAGATATAGATATTTTTTTAACTGAACAGGTTCTACCTATTCTTTAGAAATTAAGTAAGTAGCATGTGCAGTATGTCCAATGGGAAAATAGCAATGCACAACTGGAGTAGCAAGTCCTAAAATGCCTAAAATTAAAGACAAAAGAACTTATTCAGAAGATGCAACTGCATTCTATTATTAGAAAGACACTCTCAATGTTGACCAAAAAGTGGCTACAAAGTTATATAATAGTATTAAAATGTCATGCATGTGCAATATGTGTAGATAAAGTCACAATATGGGATAATGTGTTTTCCAACAGTACAAATAATGTGAGCATTTTTTTTGTGCGATGGACAAATGGAAATGCAGGAGTGCACCGACATGTACTACAAATCCTGAAATGAAAAGAGGATCTACAATGAAAACACTAGAAAAAAAGCGAGCAAAGTCGAAGATATAGATAATGTTTTGACTAAAGAGATTCTACTTGTTCTTCAGAACTTAAGGAAGCAACACGTGTAGTATGTCCAATGGGCATACGACAATGCACGACTAGAGCAACAAGAACTAAAATGCCTAAAATGAAAGACAACAAATTTTTCAGAAGATACTACTGCATTATCTAATTAGTAACACACTCTCAATGTTGACCAAAAAGCAGATGCAAAGCTACAGTATTGAAGAAGGTGCATGTGAACAACTTCTAGGAAGAACTTTATGTAATGAAGACACAATTGCATTCTCTAATTAGAAAGACACTCTAAATGCTAACTTCATTACATTCTTGGACTGTATGAACATAAACATTTTCATGAAAAAATAGCTAACAAGGGACAATGTGTTTTCAAACATGGCAAATAATGTGAGCATTTTATTTGTTGCAATCAGATGAAAGTGAAAGGACATTTGGACTATAGGAAATAGTTTTTCAAAAAATTCAAAGTGAAACAAAACTTTTCATAACGAACTAATTGTCATGGGACAGTGTGTTTTCCAATAGTGAAAACAATGTGACCACTTTATTTGGTCCAATCAGATGAAGAATGTGAAATGCCATTTTCATTGTAGCAAAGAGTTGTTCAAAAAATTGAAAGTGGTCTTCATTACGGTCTCAGTGGTAATGAAACAAAACTTTTCATAAGGAACAAACTAACATGGGAGAGTGTGTTTTCCAATTGTACAAAGACTATGACCATTTTATTTGTTCCAATCAGATTGAGAATGTGAAATGCCTTTTTTGACAATACCAAATAGTTGCTCAAAAATTGAAAGTGGACTTGATTATAGTCTTCGTCATAACAAAATAAAACTTTTCGTAATGAACTAGCTGACATTTTGAATGTGTGTTTTCCAACAGCAAACAATGCGAGCATTTTATTTGTTCCAATTAGATGAAAAGCTAAATGGAATTTTGACTGTACCAAAACATTTTAAAAGTGGACTTCATAACATTCTTGGTCACAACGACACAAAAACATTTCAAAACAAACTAATTGACATGGGACAGTGTGTTTTCCAACACTGCAAATAAATGTGAGTATTTTTTTTGCCCAATGGACATATGGAAATGCACAAGTGGAGCAAGATGTACTAGAATTCCTAAAATGAAGGGAACTACTATGAGAACACTTGAAAAGAAGCGAGCAATGTGAAAGAGATAGATAAATTTTTTACTCAATAGATTATTCTTGCTCTTCACAGGTTGAGGAAGGACAACATGTAGTATGTGCAATGGGAAAATGGAAATGCACAACTAGAGCAATAGGTACTAGAATGCATGAAATAGAAAAGGAATCTATTGTACAAGCACTTGAAAAGAAGAAGTGAACAAAAACATAATGAGTTGGGTGGAGACAGGAAAGTCCAATGTCAAAATTATAGATAACTTCTATGAATGACTTTTAGAAAAGACAACATGCTTACCTAAAAACTGAGGTTCACTAAAGTACGCTTGTGCAATCCTTAGTAACTCTTGAAGAAGTAGTAGAGTGAATGCACATTTTCTGACATCATCCTGTCACTATAGCCAAAATTTTATAAGGAAGCATGGTATTGCATAATTTCATACCAAAAAATTGGATTTACCTATGCATAGTTATTAAATTGGAACCATACCTTCCATTGGGTTTACACTCATGAAAGAAAGTCACTGATGAGGACTCCTTTCCCCAAATTGGAATGCTGAAGCAAACAAAAAAGACCAAAAAAGAAATTAGAAGTTTATGACATGGTAGAAGCACATACTGGAAAAAGAAATCTGCAATACCATTTTCTATTACAATATAGAAATTGAAATAGGTTTTCTCATAGTCACTTGTATTAGGAATTGTATCCTCTTCCCCATGCATAGTAATTGCACCTGAAAGTCTCACATTACATATTGGAATTCACATTGAAGCTATTGTTCATGGAGAAGGGGAAGGAGTCACACTAAGGATTTTGGTGATTTGAATTTTTTGCAGCACGCTTCATATGACAGGTTGCACGTTGAGGATGGTCTCTGCTTGCACTAAACTATGGATGCATGTGAACGGTACTAGTTGTAGCTTCATTAGGATCAGGAATGAATTCAAATGACAATGCATTTGATTGATATAGGTCCTGTAGAAACCTCTCGATGCACTATGAATATGATTGCACTTGTTCTAGACATTGGGGCGGTGTGCACATCACTTTGTTCAAGATTTCATTTGTGTCATTCCAAATACACATTTTCATCAAATATTCATCATATACATGATTGATAGAAGGAGCTTATGTAGGGGTGAGAAGATTAGGATTGTTTTCTTCAATGCCCCCTCTAACAATGTCTCATTCAAATCTGTCCCTCTATCAATTGGTTGACCTCCCCTATCTAAATTACCACACAAAAGAAACTTGTATTAGGAAGCAAAAAATGCAAAACACAATTGTATCCCATTAAGTAACACACTTCAAATTGAAATTCACTTACCGTGGACCACCCCTTCAACGACAGATGATCTTTTAATCAAGTCAGCAACCTTAAGAACATGTTTGCAAGTGTTCCCTTGTAAACTCCAAGGGCACTCACAAACAAAAAGGTGCTCACCAAATTTCCGAACAAGGTTGTGGTCAAACCTACTTTGACTTTTCACCCAGTACCATACAGGATGTGTTTCATCTGAAACACAATGATCGTCCAAAATTTCCTTGGCTTGCTCCAAACTAGATTATATATTAAAAACACATAGTTTTTCAAAAAACCATAATGCTGCAACTTTTCCTTTTTCCTATACAATGGTTCCATTGTATACACAAGTGTGTAATACAAATAGTCCATTCACCTAGTGCATTTTTTAGAATGATCACACAAGTACCAAGTTTTGAGCATGCAATGGTAAGACTCAATGGTTGCATTTGTATCCTGGTTGGCATGTGCGAGTAGTCTACAATTTTTCACCCACATGGCTTTGAAAAAAATCCAATAGTTAAGTAAACCACAATGTATTAGAGGTAACCTCAAAGAATGTGAATGGTGTGAATCCTATGAGGTGACAGAAATTGTCAAGTCACCAATTCAACCTTCTCCTTCACACTAGGTCTTCTTGAAGTACTCTAAAAATTGATGTTGAGCACTGAACTCCTCAAAGAAAGAGTTTAATAGTTGAGTGATGTTGTCTTCACTATCACCAATTTCCATCATGATTGTGCTAAGTCTGTGGAAGATGTCCATTGCCCTTTCCTTGGTTGCGTACTTATATACATTCTTCAGCCAAGACCTTTTAACATGCCAAATGCATAGAAGCACATGGCATCAAAAGGCAACCCTTATAGACAATACAAATGATATTGTTTACCATTCATCTACATGACAAAGTGGCATTGAAAATAAATATCAAATGAGAAAGATACATAAATGAACAAAGAGATACACATATTGTATGGCTTGGATTTATGCAGTCGCATCATTGGTCAAAAATGCATTGACTCTCCAATTGGGTCTGGCTCTTCTTCCATGAGCATGCAATTCACATAGCCACACAAAGATGTCCTCAATATTGTTTCCTGAGGAGACTACCCATGCAACAGGAACACCACTCTATTTCTCTTCAAAAATAAGAAAAGTATACAATGGAAACTATAAACATAACAAGTCAATGTGAGCATTGTTAGGTTTATAGCCAGTAAGATCATTGAAAATATGAAGAACTATTTTTCAATGTTTGTAAGGCCTCATCCCATATTTGTTAGTGGAAAACATGGAATCCATCAAGATGACTGAATTGTGTGAGTGGTGAACTATCCTATCCAACATCCATGGAGTCTGAACCCCGATAGCGAAAGGTGTAACATTCCCATGTGGTCATTGAAAGTAGAAAAAGTTGTCAAATTCCTCTCCATTCCACATTATGATACTTGTCGAATCGATTATGTGTTTATGCGCATGAATAGAACACACATTTCACCAAGTATTCATTACATCATTTCTTGTAAGGAATTGATCTCTCTTTAACATCATGCTAGACAAGATAGGATTGTTGATGTGTCTATCCATTATTGCATTGACACTCACGTCCATGAGAAAAAGGATTTCAATATAGCTTTTTTGTTTTGCAGATAGATTAGCAGAAAACATAGAACACCTATCTCCACTTGTGTCATCGATGATATGGAAAAATTCACCTTTTTTATTGATGTGGAACATTTCCTTGTAGAGAAT
Source organism: Sequoia sempervirens (assembly GCA_007258455.2). NCBI lineage: Eukaryota > Viridiplantae > Streptophyta > Pinopsida > Cupressales > Cupressaceae > Sequoia > Sequoia sempervirens. Next base: position 634,473,679 of record VDFB02047230.1, on the reverse strand, counting down.
ATAGGCAACATCAGGTCTACCATGCATAACCTTTACAATGAAGTTGCATTGACAACCTCACATTTGTATAAACATCTTTTGTTTTTTATTCTTTGGTGGAGGTTGCTCTTTGAGGTTTGTAGGACCGTATTGACACCAGTAGCTGGGAAAAAGGAATCATCTCATCATATTGTAGCAAGAGAGAGTGGAATATCATTGGACCATACAAATGAATGTTGAAAGATACAAACCTACGATACCAAATTTTTTTTTCATAATTTTTATCATTGACAAGACGTGTGATGGTATACTATCTTTTTCTCTTGTCCAAAAAATTTAGTTTCAAAACCTTCAAAGGACATTTCACCATGAATGAAATCATCAAGTCTTGTACGAGGAATTGTTGCGACAAGGTCAAGGACCCCATCCTTCTCGATGCGAATAGGAGTCCAATGCAAATTGGAAGAGGAAAAGGGAGAGCCTCCATCCTGTACATCTTACACCTCCAAATCATCTTCCTTCTTCCATTTCAAACCTCTCCCCATTCTAGGAAAGGACAGAATTGGAAAAATATTTAAAATTAGAGTGGATTGTGTTAAGAAAAAGAAAGAATTATTCATTGAACATAAATAAAATGTGCTTGCATTTCTTCCACCAACATGAAACCAATACAAGGTTTCCAAATTCAACTAATGAAAATTAAAGGTGATAGATTAAATCATGCTATGCATAAAATATAACACAAATACGAGCTGGAAATTGGACTGTCTATCTCAACATACCAGTGAAATAGACAATGACAACCAAAACCTTTGATGACAACCTTGTATGTAAAAAAAAGTGCATCCATTGCTGCCAAAAAAGCCAAAATGATAACAAGTTTGTTGCATTTGTTGACAAAAAAATGAATTGGCAATAGAGAGAATGAGGAAAGGCATAAAGGTCTAAAATGTCCTATCAACCATGATGTAAGCCAATGCAAGTTGGAAAACATAATGTGTAGTTGAACCTCCAAGTGGACATAAAGACCGCAAGTAAATTTGCAACCTCACATGTAAATATAACTAAGATTTTGGAGTATATGGGGTGTACAAACCTCTTTTATCTAAGGAGGTATGTTATATTTATCCTTCCATTTGGCATGACTTGACATGAGAGGAAAAATCACATCTAGCAATTCATGAAATAAACAAGTGAAGGTTGAACCACACGATGAGTGATTCAACTTGCAACTTTGTATGTGGCGTAGGAGTGTAACGTGCATAATAGTATGTAATTACTTCTACAATTGCAACAAAAGATGTATTATTTTGGGAAGATATGTTGGTTGTGGTGTGTGTGTATGTGTTAAAGGAGAGGAAGGGTTAGAGGGCAACTAAAACCTTTGATGACAACCTTGTATGTAAAAAAAAAGTGCATCTATTGTTGCTAGCAACACCAAAATGATAACAAGTTTGTTGCATCTGCTGAAAAAAATGAATCAGTAAAGGAGAGAATGAGGAAAGGAAAAAAGGTATAAAATTTCCTATCAACCATGATGTAAGCCAATGTAGGTTGGAAAACACTGTGTGTAGATGAACCTCCAAGTAGACATAAAGACCGCAAGTAAATTTGTGACCCCACATGTAAATATAACTAATATTTCAGAGTATATGGGGTGTACAAACCCCTTTTACCTGAGGAGGCATGTTGTGATATTTATCCTTCCATTTGGCATGACTTAGCATGAGGAGTAAAAGCACATCTAGCAATTCATGAAATAAACAAGTGAAGGTTGAACCACACGATGAGTGGTTCAACCTGCAACTTGGTATGTGGCATAGGAGTGTAACGTGCATAACAATATGTAATCACTTCTACAATTGCAACAACGGATGTATTATTTTGAGAAGATATGTTGGTTGTGATGCGTGTGTATGTGTTAAAGGAGAGGAAGGGTCAAAGGGAAACCAAAACCTTTGATGACAACCTTGTATGTGTTAAAGTGCATCCATTGCTTCTAGCAACGCTAAAATGATAACATGTTTGTTTCATCTATTGACAAAAAAATGAATCAGTAATGCAGAGAATGAGGAAGGAAGAAAGGTGTAAAATTTCCTATCAACCATGACGCAATCCAATGTAGGTTGGAAAACACAACGTGTAGTTGAACCTCCAAGCAGACATAAAGATCGCAAGTAAATTTGCAACCTCGCATGTAAATACAACTAAGATTTCAGAGTATATGGGGTGTACAAACCTCTTTTACCCAGGGAGGCATGTTGTGATATTCAAAATTCCATTTGGAATGACTTAACATGAGGAGAAAAAGAACATCATCTAGAAATTCATAAAATAAACAAGTGAAGGTTGAATCACGCGATGAGTGGTTCAACCTACAACTTTGTATGTGGTGTAGGAGTGTAACATGCATAATAGTATGTAATAACTTCTACAATTGCGACAACAGATGTATTATTTTTGGAAGATACATTAGTTGTGGTGCATATGTATGTGTTAAAGGAGAGGAAGGGTTAGAGGGAAACCAAAACCTTTGATGACAACCTTGTATGTAAAAAAAAAGTGCATCCATTACTACCAGCAATGCCAAAATGATAACATGTTTGTTGCATCTGTTGAAAAAACAATGAATCAATAATGTAGAGAATGAGGAAAGGCTAAAAGGTGTAAAATGTCCTATCAACCATGATATAAGCCAATGCAGGTTGGAAAACACGTGTAGTTGAACCTCCAATCGGACACAAAGACTGCAAGTAAATTCACAACCCCACATGTAAATATAACTAAGATTTCAAAGTATATGGGGTGTACAAACCTCTTTTACCTGAGGAGGCACGTTGTGATATTCAGCCTTCTATTTGGCATGAATTAATATGAGGAGAAAAAGCACATCTATCAATTCATGGAATAAACAAGTGAAGGTTGAACCACATGATGAGTGGTTCAACCTGCAACTTTGTATGTGGTGTAGGAGTGTAACATGCATAACAGTATGTAATTACTTCTATAATTGCAACAATAGATGTATTATTTTGGGAAGATATGGTGGTTGTGGTGCATGTGTATGTGTTAAAGGAGAGAAAAGGTTACAGGGCAACCAAAACCTTTGATGACAACCTTGTATGTAAAAAAAAAAGTGCATGCATTGTTTCCAACAACACCAAAATGATAACATGTTTGTTGCATTTGTTGATAAAAAAATGAATCCGTAATGCAAAGAATGAGGAAAGGTAGAAAGGTGTAAAATGTCCTATCAACCATGATGTAATCCAATGTAGGTTGGAAAACACAAAGTGTAGTTGAACCTCCAAGTGGACATAAAGACTGCAAGTAAATTTGCAACCCTGCATGTAAATATAACTAAGATTTTAGAGTATATGGGGTGTACAAACCTCTTTTACCTTGAGGAGGCATGTTGTGATATTCAACCTTCCATTTAGGGTGACTTAACATATGTATCAAAGGCACATCTAGTAATTCATGTAATAAACAAGTGAAGATTGAACCACATGATGAGTGATTCAACCTACAACTTTGTATGTGGTGTATGAGTGTAATGTGCATAACACTATCTAATTACTTCTACAGTTACAACAACAGGTGTATTATTTTGGGAAGATACATTGGTTGTGGTACATGTGTATGTGTTAATGGAGAGGAAAGGTTAGAGGGAAACCAAAACCTTTTATGACAACCTTGTATGTAAATAAATGTGCATCCATTGTAGCTAGCAACACCAAAAGAATAAAACATTTTTTGCATCTATTGAAAAAATCATGAATCAGTAATGGAGTGAATCAAGAAAGGCATAAATATGTAAATTTTCCTATCAACTATTATGTTAGCCAATGCAGGTTGGAAAACATAATGTCTAGTTGAACCTCCAAGCAGACATAAAGACCACAGGTAAAACCACAACCTCACATGAAAAAAAACTAAGACCTCATAGTATATGGGGTGTACAAACCTATTTTACCTAAGCAGGCATGTTTTGATATCGAGCCTTCCATTTGGGGTATCTTAACATGACTAGAAAAAGTGTATATGACAATTCATGAACTAAAAAAGTGTAGGTTAAACAACACAATGAGAAGTCCAACCTGCAATTATATGTAGCTTATAAGTGTAACATGAATAATAATATGTAATTACTTATATGCCTGCCAGCATTGTCAAAATAAAAAAAATGCATTTTTTGCATCAACTAATAAAAAAATGAATCGGTAAAGGACTAAATGAGCGTAGGCTAAAACACTTTTTTTTTGTGTGCATTTATTTATGAAACATATGAAGAATTCAAAAATAAATTTTAACTATAAAGAACAATTGTAATAAATTATGATGCTCACTTATATTGAAAACCATAGTGAATGAGATAGATACTATGTTGACTTAAGAGATTCTTTATTCTCTTGATAAATTGACAAAGAAGCATGTGTAGTATGTGCAAACGCGAAGAAACAATGCAAATCTGGAGGCAATAGGTTCTATAATTCATGAAATTGAAAAGGAATTTTCTCTAAAAACAATTGAAAACAAGGAGATCAAACTTAATGAAATAGATATTGTTTTAACTGAAGAGATTATTACCACTCTTGAGAAGTTGAGGAAGGAGCACATGCAGTATGTGCAATGGGAAAATTGCAATGCAGAAGTGGATAAACTCGACAGATTTTGTATTGCATATGAATTTTTCTAAGAAGAGAAAGTGAAAGATGATGCTATAACTAGATTTGAACTTGTGAAGTAAAACATTTGTGAACATAAAACTAAACATGACCAAAAAAATAACATCAAGCACAAAAGCAAAAATATATAAAATACAACCCACAGTGTTGTGCAGTTTTGCACACACACCCCACTTGGAGTAGGGACCCTCTTTTCACAATGTCTTTTGACCTTTGGGTTTTACTGGATTTGTCTTTTCAAGGTCTTGAGATGTTGGTCTTGCTAACTTTGGTCTTGCCTTGAGGTTTGAATTGGTTAAACTTGGGTTTTAATGAAAATTTGAGTTTTGACCTAGGTCCGATATTTTCCAACTTGGGCGGATTTTCCCGGATCCTGGTCTTTTGCCTGGCTATTGCTGAGATTTCCAAAGTCCAAGTTTCTACTTGAATCCGAGATTTTCTAGCTTGGGCGGATTTTCCCAAACTTCGTTAAAATTCTAAAGGTTGCCTTATTCGAAAATTGTGCTCGTTCAAATTATTCGTTCGGCTTGGTTTTTTCCAAAATTCCGTTCTGGGCTCGGGTTTTTGGATTTCATTGATGTGTCTTGTCACGCATTAATGTTCAAAGTACGTCTTCTCTAGCACAAGTGCAAGTGGATTTAAAGAACCTTTTGCAACCTTTTGATCTCATTATTCATTTGCTATCTACTCTAGTGCTTGAGATTCTTCGTTTAAGCTTTGATTATTGGATTCGAGCTACTTGTGTCTGGATTGTTTGAGCACTGGTGTCGAGTTTTCCATTGCTAGGGCACATTGTTTCGTAGTCACCTCCTCGAGTTTGGGCTTCGTTCGGAATTGATCTATGGTAAGTCTTTGTTGACTCCTCCTTTTGATTGCTCTTTAATTGAATCTTTTGAGTCGATTGGTAGTCATTTCAGGTTGGCCCTTGCTCATTTATGGTATGTAGTTGGCAAAGTAGGGTTTGACTTGCCTCTTCATGGGGTTTATCACCCACACTATGCATGCTTTCGTTTATTGGTTGAATGTTGGGTATACCCCTGTGGGTAGGTGTTTTGGGTAGGATTTACCTTCTAGGCATGCAATTTGCTATATTTTGTGAAGATTAGGGTTTCATTTTATTTTCCCGAATTTATCATGTTTGGTAGGGTTATCGCGATTTTCATGTTTTGTGTCTAGCCCGGCTCTGCTCATACCCTGAGGGATCTCACCGTACTTTAGCCTGATCATTTCGAGGGATAGTGTCTAAAACTTTGAGCTTATCTTGGTTTTCATGGCGGAGGTCTGGTTATTGAATTTAGGGCATCATTGCTTCGCCATGAGGATTGGTCATTTGTGGGTTTTGGGAATCCAAATTCATGTGCATTCAAAGTTTTGCTTATTGGGATGGATTTTGAGACCATTGGAATCCAAATAGGGAAGTTTGCATGATCATCTAATTAATGGTTCGCGTGATTAACAATCGTCTCGTTTCTGAGGTGTCTGCAAAATTTCTGTGCACCCAGATTTTCCCAGTTTCTGCCAAATCCGCAGAGTATAATAAATCCTAGAATTTTGAGCGGTTCGTGGAAGTCCGACCTATCCAAATTTTTCCAGTTTCCTTCCTGGTTCCATTTCCTTTTGATTTTCAATGTTAGGGGTGATGAAGTAAATGCTAAATGATGATTTCTTGTTGCTAATAAATGAATTTTATGATAATCACATAGCTCTTTTGTCCATATTAATGATTCATTTGATGAATGATGTCTTGGTCGTAGGAGTCCGTCTGGGTTAGATTTCTCTAAATTCTGCCCCAACTGGTTTTTCCCGGTTTACCTCATTTTCTCGGATTGCTTCATTTTCCAGATTTTCAAAGATTGATGATTAATGATGGATATTAATTGTTTTATGTGGTTTCATGCTTACCTTTGACTGAAATATAGATGATAGTTGAATATTCATGAGGCTCTTTTGTGAATGCAAGCTAAATCAAGCAAGGCTATTGCAGGAAAGTCTAAGGGTGATACTGAAGGGTCCTCAGTTATAGAGGCAGAAAGATTGAGATTGGATACAAAGAGCCAGGTGCCTGACAATAAGATATCTTCTGTATGGTATGAGGTCTCTGACACTAATGTAGGAGAGTGGAGGTATGAGGAATTTAAGGCAAGAACAGCTCAGAAGGATCTATCGGCCCTGACCAAGGGGATGATGAAGTCTGGATTGGTCCATGTGGCAGGATTCCCTCCTGCAATCCAGTGCTATAAGTTGATACTAGAATGTGACGGCAATATGACTTTGACACATAGAGGGTTGTAAGCATCGAAGGAAGAGTCTTGGAAAACTTCAATCCAGTTTCTATCACCCAAGCATTCGATATGCTAGACTTGCAATGTGTGTGTGCCCTAGATATGGACTTGGCCAAAACTTACTATGAGGATGAGCCCACCAAAGCCCAGCAGATGATCAATTCCTGGTTGGAGAAACCAAAATCTCACTTTTCCAAACTACCCAAGCAATTACACAGGATCAAATTCAGATCGGACATATATGATGCAATCACATTATTGAGCAGAGTGGCCAGTTTAAAGAGTGTTGGAGTGTTGGAAAATTGGATGGTCCATGTGATCAACAAAATTGAACAAGGTATTAATTACCATTGGGCGGGACTCATCAATGCAATGATTGATAGACAGATGAGAGATGTGCTGGAAACAAAAAGGTTCACTATGTCCTCCTATGTGATATATGTGTTGGCTAGATTCTACACATATAGGGGTTTGAATCCAAAGGGGAAATTTGGAAAAGATATAGTCTATGACATATACCCGGAATTGCACCTTGGACATTAGGATTTTAGAAGGGCAAATGATGCATTCACAATGCATATTACTAGGTTGCTCCAAAATGCAGAGCATGTAAGAATATCTGATGGAGCTAAGGAGCTAATAAATAAATATGGAGCTTGGTTCATATAGTTTCCCACCTTCTCCTACATCAGAATTGATGGATGTCAAATTGCTCCATATCAGTTGCCTAGATATCCTACTGATCACATTGTGCTATTGGAGGTTACAAGACAGATATGTGAGTTTGATGCTATTGTTAAAAAGGCAAAGCATGAGACAGGGTTTGGTGGAGATTTCCCTCTGAGAATTGGCATAAGTGAGGTTTGTCCTTCAATTCAATCAGCGCATGCATCAGGGGATGAACTGAGTACATATGGTTTCTCTTTTCACTCTAAAAGGACAAACTTTGATATCACTGGAGAAGCGTAGAAGAAGGCCACCAAAGAATACCATCACAAGGATGACCTACAAGATTATTGGGAAAACATTAAAGATGACTTTGAGGTGAGGAAGAAAAGATACTCTAGGCTTCCAATTGATGTGATCAGACTATATAATGTCAAGTTGATCCCTGACCAGTTGGAGGATGACGGGAATTTGGTGCAAGATCATGCATATGAGTCGGTCAAGGATAGATCAATTAGAGAGGTAAATTGGGCTGAAAATGAGGTAATTGAATTGGAAGACCTAATGGCCCCTGTCATGAAGTTTACCAAATCATGGTTGAAGCACAAAGTATGGGAACTTGAAAGTGAAAAGGTATCTTGTACCTTCAATTTAATGGGAAACCTGAATCCTCTTTCCACCTCAGAGGAATCCGGGGAAGAAGATCCCAAAAGGAAAACTAAAGTGAGATCTCCCTTCAAAATTAAAATCAGAGGCCCAAAGGAAAGTGATCCGGAATAGAAGAGGAAACCAAAAGGGAAGAAAAGGAGTCAAACCTTGAGAATAGGCAAGGTTGCAGAGGAGGAAGAACTTGAGAAAATAGAAAAGGAAGATATTCCTCCAGAGCCAAAGAGGGCAAGGACAACTAGAGCTTCGAAGAAGAAGGATCAAGAGACTTCCAAGGATGAGACAAACCCTCCAGTGGTTGATGTGGAAAGCTCGGGAGAGAAAACCAGAGTTTACTCAAGGAGATCAAGGACTCCATCTCCCAAGGAGACCCTATAGAAAGTAGACCCTCTTCCAGTGGCTTCCACTGTGGAGCAAAAAAAGGCTACTTCCCCTTCACCAAGTGTACCTGAGCAGGTGACCCCTAAAGAGCATGAGACTAGTGGAGAGGCTGAACCGTTCAAGGAAGGAGAACTCTTTGGTGCAGCAGCTGAACTTGAGGTTGAAGATGTAGAAAGGCACCCTTCTCCACTAGTGCAATATGAGGATTCTCCGGAAAGTAGCAAAGGTAACGGATCATCTGAGAAGGAGGATGCCCCTGTTAGAACCCCATCACCTTTGCAAGAAGAAGAGCCTAAATTGGGTAACCAAGGTGATCAATCCCCTGAGAGAAAAGATGAAATAGAAGAACAACATGAAGAAGTAAAGACAAATGAAATCCAGGTGGATCCTATTGTCCCGGATTGGTTGGAAAAGGAGATTACAAGAAAGAAACAGGTTGTTGTTGAGGACACCCCCCTCGATTGGGATGAGATGTTGGCTAAGATTGGCAAAGGTAAGAAGAAGAAGATGGCCAAGGTTGTTTCGAGGATAGAAAGAGATGAAGCAAGTAACAGGGTTATTCACATTGCCACCCCTACTGCAGATAAAAGTAAAGATGAGGTCACTGGAAAAGATTACAATGTGCAAACTATTAATCTTGGACCAGCTTCTATGGAGCAGGATATTGAAGAGTATGAAGGGTCCAGTGCAGTAATAATTGGGAGACTAAGGAAAGAAACATAGTCCAAGCATGAGCTTAAAAGGGAAAATGAGAGGCTTAAGAAGTGTCTAAAGGACTTAATGAAGCCTTTGCAATCTCTTCACCCATCTTCTTCTGCTGCTGCTGATTTCTTGCCTAAGGAAACTATTTCTGAAATTGAAAGGATGAATACTTCTACCCAGACTGCAATGGATTGGTTGAAGGATGTCCAAGCGAAAGGAGATGATGCAATAAAGGAAATCCTTTTGATTGGAAAGGATGCAGTAAGAGCCAAGGACTTGTTAGAACATGTTTTATCTCAAGACAAGGAAGATATTGACCTTCTATTGCAGAAATCTAAAGTAATTATGGAGTATGGTAAGGATCAGTTGGTTGTAGATGGAATCCTTCCTTCATCCAGATGTAATGAGCCTTGGGAATGGTTCGATGCCTTACAAATTCAGCAGAAAACCATCAGGAAGATCCATAAATGAAAGAAGTAGATGGATGGTAATCTGACTGGAGTCTACGATGGATGTATTGCATTCTTTGAGATAGTGATTGGCAGAAGGAAGATTGCTCCTAAGTATTTGAGCCTAGAACAATTAAGGGAATGGTGGCATGATGTCTATGCCCCTGACTCTGAAAATGTTATAATAGGGCACCAATTGGATGATGCGGCAACTTACTTGGCTATGATGGACAAGTACCAAGCGCATAAAGGTGATTGGAGTAAAATTGTTAAGCAGTCAAAAGAAGAGATTGGTTCCATCAAATGTCAGCTCAAGATTCTACCCTTGCCACCTGTTATTGAGCTAGATAGAGTATTTTTAAGGGTTCATGGATCATTGGATCAGAATAAGGATAAGGGAGGCGGTAGTAAATGCCCATTTTGAGATTTGTGCTTCCCTATTATTATAGGGCATGTGTTGATCCTGGCTACATTGAGGAATGTGTTTGGGCTGACCTTGATGATGTATCGACATTTAATGTGTGCCTTATTTTGAAATTCCTAAGGCCGACTTGTTCTGGCTATTATATTTTGTAAATGTTTGGCTGGGCCGACATGTTTTAAGGATTCTCTATATAAGGCATTCTTTCCTCATTGTAAGAGAAGAGAGTCAGTTAGAAGGATAATAGATATAAGCTAGATTAAAAAAGAGTTATAGCATTCTATAGTAGTTATTTCTTGAAGCAAATATTGTAACAGAACAGTGGAATTATTGTTGTATCTTGGTGATCTAATACAATTGAAGGCATTGTGGTTTCTCTGGTGAATTATTTGTATTGGTTTATCTTGAATGGTTCATGTTGTTCCATCTTTGAAATTGCTTAAAGACCTAAGATTTAGTGTTAGATTTAGACTTAGATTAGTTTAATGAATAATGTTCATGATTTCATACTTGGAATGTCTATAGCAATCTCTGGTCTATACTCACAGTAACTATCTGATTGTAGTAGGCTAGTGAAGTCAACCTGGACCATACATTTATTTGTGCTTAGTTTGATTGTGGATGAATATCTATGATTTGAAAATTTATATACCTTAGAAGATTGCACCGTTCTTGTGATAAGGCATTGTGGGTTAAGCAAGAATTGGTTATTTGAGATTGGTCCATTCCAGATATCTGTCATTTACATTGTTCATCCTAGAAATAGTTTAGGTCTCATTACATATTTGCACCCTTATCTTTTGCTATTTCCTTATCATTTGGTTAGATTCAGGATTTAAGATCATTATATAATAAGATCTGATAAATTTGGAAAGAAACAGTTTGCTTGTAGTAAGGTCCGATTGTGATTACCAGCATTTTCACATATTATCTAAGTTGTTTATGCATTGTCATGACCTGACACCCGAGAGACCTTGGGGTGATTTTGAGTAATTTATTGTTGAAGATTACCTTTCAAGAGAGATAGGATATTGTATTTTGTCTGAGTTTTTGCTGTGCAGAAAACACCATCAACAAGTGTTTTCCAACATTCTTATAGTTATTAATTTGAGAAAGTTGAAACACATTTTTTAGTCTACTTGAGACTTGTTATATATTTTGAAGATGTTCCTTTCATTACATTCATATTGTGTAAACAAAAAAAGGTTTTCATTACAATCATATTGTCTGTGTAATCAGAGGTTGGAAAACATGGTGTGTTAAGAAACCTACAACCCACATAGTGTTGAAAAACCCTCTATGTATAAGGACGTAATTGGTTGGTCACCCCTTAGATAAATATGGTTACTTTTATGTATCCCTCAGCTACAACTCCTCCCCAAATTCCCCACCCTTCAACTTTTTACAAGCTCAACAAACTAACTCGCAATCCACTATGTTTTCCTACCTGCCTATATTTTAATGATATGACAAAATCCAAACTCAATTCATACTAAAAGTAATAGTTTTGGTGAATTGTCAAGGTGCCTTTTCTTACATTGGTACTGTAAGGCTTTCATTACACTCATTTTTTCTATTGATAATTCAATGTTGGAAAACACTATGGGTTGACGAACCTAAGGTCTTCTTAATACTTCAAGAGGCAGCAGGTACTAGAATGTATGAAATGAATAAGGAAACATCCCTAAAAACACTTGAAAAGAAGAAAAAAAAAGTGTATGAGATATATAATGTATTAACTAAAGAGACTCTTCTTGCTCTTGAGAAGTTGGGGAAGGAGTATTTGAAGTATGTACAATGGGAAAATGACAATGCAAAATTACACGCAACAGGTACTAGAATGTATGAAATGACAAAGGAAATTGTTGTGGAAATACTTGAAAAGAAGTGGACCATAGTGAATGAGACATATACTGCATTGATTAAAGAGACTCAGTGCTATTAAGAAGTTGAGGAAGGTGCATATGGCATTACAGAAATCAAGAAACAATTAGTAGAAAATATGTAATGAAAAAGGAATCTGCTCTAAACCCACTTGAAAAGAAGCAGACCAAAGTGAATAAGATAGATAATGTATCAACTGACAAGATTGTTCTTGCACTTGACAACTTGACGAAGGAATATCATGTAGTATGTGCAATGGGAAAATGCCAATGAAAAAGTGGATAAAGTCAATAAATTTTGTATTCCATATGAATTAATGCAAGAAAAGAAAGTGAGAGATGATACTATAAGTGGAGTTGAACAAATGAATTCAAAGATTCTTCAACTTAAGAATTCCATGGAACCAATACAATTTGAAATAGTTGATAATGAAAAGATAAAAACATATCTTAGAGCAGAAAAGGAGAATCATTTCGCTAGAGACATGAAATCCCTATGTGAAAAGGTAGACAAGTTTTGTAAATAACTTATCAAACAGAAAACATGTGCATTCTCTAATCAAAAAGACACTCTCAAAGCTGAGCAAAGAGCAGCTGCAAAGCTACACAAAAGTATTGAAGACATTCAAAACTCTATCAAAAAAATGGATGGTGTTGTCCTAAGGGCTTATGAGGAAGCAACTGCTCCAAAGCTACAAAAAAAGGATATTAAATAGAAGGTAGAAGCTCATGAAAAGGAATGTCAGGGGGTGATAATAGGTAACAACAATGGGGATGAGAAAAAATGTGTGACTGGTCAACTTGCAGATGCAAAAGCAACAGTTGGAACTACTGAAATTGAAGTAAAACAATATAAACACTATAATTAACCACTTCGAAAATAAATTAAAATATTAAACAAAAAATTTATCATTGAAATAAAAGGATTTTAATTAATAGTATTGACACAGAAGTGCAATATAAAAGACAAGAAGTTGAAAAAATAAACACAACAATGGAATGTGATTTTGAAGACATTCATGTTGTTTTGTAACATTCCATGTTGCAACACTATAGGTGTTAAGAATCAAGCAACCCGCCATGAGACAACACTTTACATTTAAACAAGGAGATTCAAATAACTGAAAACTACCATTGTGTTTTCCAAATTACAATTATTTTGAGCACTTTTTTTTCAATCATGTGAAATTTAAACACAACAATGGAATGTGTGATTTTGAAGACATTCATATTGTTTTGTAACATTCCATGTTGCAAAACCATAGGTGTTAAGAAGCAAGCAACCCACCATGAGACAACACTTTACATTTAAACAAGGAGATTCAAATAACTGAAACCCACCATTGTGTTTTCCAAATTACAATTATTTTGTGCGCTTTTTTTTGCTCATGTGAAATTTAAGCACAACAATGGAATCTGTGATTTTGAAGACATTCATACTTTTTTGTAACATTCCATATTGCAACACCGTAGGTGTTAAGAAACAAGCAACCCACCATGAGACAACCCTTTACATTTAAACAAGGAGATTCAAATAACTGAAAACCACTATTGTGTTTTCCAAATTACAATTATTTTGTGCACTTTTTTTTTTCAATCATGTGAAATTTAAACACAACAATGGAATGTGTGATTTTAAAGACATTCATACTATTTTGTAACATTCCATGTTGCAAAACCGTAGGTGTTAAGAAGCAAGAAACCCACCATGAGACAACCCTTTACATTTAAACAAGGAGATTCAAATAACTAAAATCCACCATTGTGTTTTTCTAAATTACAATTATTTTGTGCACTTTTTTTTTCAATCATGCAAAATTTAAACACAACAATGGAATGTGTGATTTTGAAGACATTCATATTGTTTTGTAACATTCCATGTTGCAAAACTATAGGCGTTAAGAAGCAAGCAACTCACCATGAGACAACCCTTTACATTTAAACAAGGAGTTTCAAATAATTGAAAATCACCATTGTGTTTTCCAAATTATAATTATTTTGTGTACTTTTTTTTTCAATGATGTGAAATTTAAACACAACAATGGAATGTGTGATTTTAAAGACATTCATGCTATTTTGTAACATTCCATGTTGCAAAACTATAGGTGTTAAGAAGAAAGGAACCCACCATGAGAGAAACATTTACATTTAAACAAGGAGATTCAAATAACTGAAAACCAACATTGTGTTTTCCAAATTACAATTATTTTGTGCACTTTTTTTTTCAATCATTCAAAATTTAAACATGACAATGGAATGTGTGATTTTGAAGACGTTCATCATACTATTTTATAACATTCCATGTTGCAAAACCATAGGTGTTAAGAAGCAAGCAACCCACCATGAGAGAACCCTTTACATTTAAACAAGGAGATTCAAAAAACTGAAAACCAACATTGTGTTTTCCAAATTACAATTATTTTGTGCACTTTTTTTTTCAATCATACAAAATTTAAACACAACAATGGAATGTGTGATTTTGAAGATATTTATATTGTTTTGTAACATTCCATGTTGAAAAACTATAGGTGTTAAGAAGCAAGCAACCCACCATGAGACAACCCTTTACATTTAAACAAAGAGATTCAAATAACTGAAAACCAACATTGTGTTTTCCAAATTACAATTATTTTGTGCACTTTTTTTTCAATTATGCAAAATTTAAACACAACAATGGAATGTGTGATTTTCAAGAAATTCATATTGTTTTGTAAAACTCCGTGTTACAAAACCCTAGGTGTTAAGAAGCAAGCAACCCACTATGAGGCAACCCTTTACATTTAAACAAGAAGATTCAAATAACTGAAGACCCACATTGTGTTTTCCAAATTACAATTATTTTGTACACTTTTTTTTTCAATCATACAAAATTTAAACACAATAATGGGTTGTTTAATTCTCAAGAAATTCATACTGTTTTGTAAAACTCTATGTTGCAAAACCCTAGGTGTTAAGAAGCAAGCAACCCACTGTGAGGCAACCCTTTACATTTAAACAAGGAGATTAAAATAATTGAAGACCCACATTGTGTTTTCCAAAATACAATTATTTTGTGCACTTTTTTTTCAATCCAAAATTTAAACATAGCAATGGAAGGTGTGATTTTGAAGATATTCATACATTGAAACAAGGAGATTCAAATAACTGAAAAACTCACATTGTGTTTCAAATTACAAATTACATTGTGTTGTAAAACCCTTTGCAACCAAATTGGTTAGCACCCTTCACCTCTATTTGGTCAATTTTCTCCTCCAAATCCTCCACGTGCACTCCAAACTTTAACTTACAACATACAGACTACAAAAAAGCACCTCGATTTGGTCGGTTTTCTCCTCCAACTCCACCTGCACTCCAACCTTCATATTTCAACATGTAGACTGAAAAACTAATCATGTTTTCACCCTTCTTTCTCCAAACCAAAAATGCATACATCAATCTGCCTCCAATTTTCCCACACCAAAAAAAAAATCTCTAAAAGAAAAACTTCACGAGCATGCCAGGGGACCCAATTTTATTGGTCAACAGGAGGTGGGAAAACCAACCTAACAGCGTTGTTAACTCCTACCTACCTTTCCCAAATGTTTGGTCTTGTCTGCAAGTTTCGTCACTTTTATCCCCTGTCTGGCGGGCCCTACACTACAATGTCTCGTCATGTTATGCATGTTTTCATGTATTTTTTATGTATGTTTTCATGTGTTTTTGTATGTACATAGGTGTGTTTTCTAGGAGTTAGTCGGCTCCTTAAAATTATACATATATTTTAATAATATTTCAAATTAATTTTTATAAATTTTGATAATGTATTGTAATTGAGAATGTGTTTTTATATTAGTAATGGAGAAAGGAATCTTATTAAACCAAACGAAAAAGAATCTTATTCAAGATATAAGTACATATTTTTTAGATTTTAAATTTTAAGGGGTGCTTATTGCTACAAAATTTATGGGACCATCTATTTGTGAAAGATCCTTAAAAAATTCTAAACATATCCTTTGAAATATTTTAGGAAACAGGGATAACTTTAAGAAACCCCCCCTCGAAAAAGATGTAAAATCTTGGTGAATATTTCCTTTTATTTGAAAAAAAATATTAATTTTCCTAGCGAATCTATCCACATTATTAAAAAAAATTGTAAAATCTTGGCGAATCTTAATGAATAATTGGTAAAAATAATAATCACAGTGGCGAATCCTAGCGAATAATCACTAAAAAGATTAATTACAATGGTGAATCTCTCCTTTTAAAATTTTCTAATGATTGTTGATTTACAATAGCGATGTAAAATCAACAAATGAAATTGTGCCACATGTTGACACATCACTAGTCCATCGCCTTTGACTATCACACCAAACTATCGGCTATTCCTTGTGATCTCCACCAAGACACGAATACACCACTTGTGAAATTCTAGAGAATCAAGATGGGAATCTACAATATTCGCAACAAGTCTCCCAAAAAAGACTTAAATATTTAACTCCCAACCTCCAAGTGGTCCCCACATCCGTCGACATCCAAGTCACTGTCATACGTGGTCATCACCATCCACGTAGACCAGTCCCACCATCCATCGGCTTGTCGCCCAGTCAGAGAAAGCACAAACTTTACAACCTCCAGTCAAAGGTTAGGAAACTCCAAGATGTCACGACAACAAAGAATATCAACTAGTCAAGAAGTTAAGAAACTTTTGAACACCGCGACAAGGTTCCAAGGTTAGAGAAGTCAGTGATCCCTCAACCAACACACTGTTGCCTGGTTTCTAACTTCCAAAACTCCTCGACATAGGTTACAAGGTTCAAGTTTTGGGTGATAGGTTGACAATGAATACCGTTGATTAGATTTTTAATCGAATGGCTACAGATTGATTCTATGACCTAATACACATGTGCCTTTTAAAAGGCTTGTTGAGGCCCAAAAAAATTTTTGGGCCACATGATTAGGTTTAATCGTGTGGACCAAAACAAATTCTAGGCCTCAACAAGCCTTTTAAAAGGAACATGCATATTAGGGCATGGAATCAACTTGTAGCCATTTAATTAAAAAAGATAATTGATGATTCGATGATAATAAATAAAAGCCCTATTCAAGGCTAAAGTATCCCTAAAATTAAATGCTAATTTATTATTGTGGCGATATTGCCCCAAAATTAATGGTAGTAATATAATATTACTGGTGAATTTAATTAATATTTGTAATTATAGTATAAACTGCTAGCGAATCGGTTCCAATGACGCATCGTTTACATAGGTGAATTAATTGAGACAAAAAAATTTGTAAAAACTTGGCGATTCAACATCCCTTTTAGCTTGTACTATTAGCCATTTTTGGAAGTCCCAATTTCAATTATTGGCCAATTGGTGAAGATTCGCCACTAAATTTTTCCTTGTTAGGAAACCCTCCCTCCATAGAAACGCTACCTAAGATAATCATAATATAGATTATAATAAAATAAACTATTATTTTATATAGTAATTTTGAAATTAAATGTAAATGTAAAAATTGAAAGTAAAAAAAAAGATCCTAGTCAATCTTAAGAAGGTTTCCTAAATAAGATTACAATAGAGATGAGGATTTCAATAACATCCTTGTTATCTATATTCTTTATGTTGAAGGTATCTTGAATACGATTGCCAAAATCTTAAAGAAAAATGTATTAGGTCCTCTTTTTGAAGTATAGAGGGGAATTCACACAATCGAATATGGGTTTGAGTTTGAAGATTTGTCCTTATAAATTTTCTACCTTCTCCTCCCTACACACACATGCTTATCAAAAATATAGAATGAAGTGAATTGTTAGCCCCTAAGGGAATCAAACTAAGATTTTCCAGTGACAAGCACTCAATCACAACCAATCAACCTATGTCACAATTACATTAAAGGTCCTCATTACTCTACATAAGAAAATTACAAATCTCATCCTCACACTTAATGATCATAGACCTATGCTTCATGTTCTTGAAATCTATATAATCAAATGCTCATGAGGCATTCTTTATATTGGTCAAATGGGTCATGTGATCCACAAAAGGATCAAGGAGCATGTTTATGAATTTAACACATTTTTTCCCATTGAGGATTTTTCAAATACTAAACACCACATTGCCCTTGATGACTCTGGAATCTATGTGAAAGAGGACAACTTTTATAAGAGGATATTAAGGGAAGCAATTGAAATTCATATACACTCTCTATCCTCAACTAGGATGGGGGATGAAGTATGTGATTTTCTTGGAAACTAACCTTGAACTCACTTATAGATAATAGAAGTTTCCCTTAGAGTTGGTTCAATTATTTGTGCATGTGTTAAGTTTCATTCATCATAGGACATCCCCCCCTTACGATCCCTAATGATTTTGTGTCTTTTCATCTTCCATTATTTTCTTCACTTTCTCAAAAAATTTGCATCTTTAATGCTTCAATTCCCCTCTTCCTCCTATTCATCTTCTTTCACCCCTCCCTATTCCCCACCAACCCCTACCATTTTTAGTTGATTATTTTCTTTTCCCTTATAGTTTCTCAATTTGAAATCTTTTTCATTGGTATGCATGTCCTTTCATGGTGTCTTATGGTTTTATAGAACTAAAATGATTTCTTCTTATCTTTTTTATCCCTGCATTTTAATAATAGATCACATTTATGTGTCCTTTCATATCATCTTATGTTTTTAGAGGACTAAAATAATTTCTTCTTATATTTTTTTTATTGAGCTTCATTCTAGTAATAGATCACATAGTGTGATCAAAATGTTGATGAAAATCAAATAAAAAGTTTTTTTTTTCCAAACAATCTACTATGTGTCATGTAATATAAAAATCACATATTCAATATATCTTGTATAGTTTATAACTGAAAATGCTCTTAATAGCTTGAGTCACCAAGAGTATAGCCTCTATTGCACTTTTATACTTTTTGTCCAAAATATACCCATTTCACTTGTTTCTTAGGGTACATAATTTTAAAATGTTTTATTCTTCTCACTTTATTTTTTTTACATGTTCTAAAATTAGCTTGAAGAAAGTAATGAAATAAAGTGGTTTTGAGGGTTTCCTATCTTCATATCCTTTTGGATCATTAGGGAAATTATCCATGTGGGTTTGTGTGGGTTTCTCCTTCTTTGGCACCTCGTGATCATTTCTCACATCATGGTCAAAGGTGTGGCCATAGAGAAAACCCATAATGGCATTTTTCATAGATGATATGGTTGATCTCCTCCTTAGTAATCCATTCATCATCCTTCCTCCATGTCCTCTCAAGAATATAAGTGGGTTTTATTTTTTATGCAATATAAATTCCCTTGTTTGACATCAAAAATCTCTATGCAACATGATATTTTTGATAATCAATTATCTAATTAGGAGAAACCAAATGGAAACAATAATTATTTAATTAGTTAGGAGCCTATTGAGGATGGCCAAGATTTACCAAATTGAGGTGGTATTTGGAATTATATGGTTGAGATTCATCCCCCACTATTAGTTTCATTACTCTTGCACTTTGGTTTTTCCTATGCTTATAAGCTTATTGACTTGTTGTATGTTTATTTCCTTTTTTGGGTTGTGAGATTTCATTGTTTATTGGTTTTTTCCTTCTTGTGGGGGCACTTGATACTTTTATTCTCCTAGGTTTGGCCTAGCTTACATGATTATGGGGTATGATTTCATTTCATCCACTTTTTGTGAATATTTTATACATTATTTGTGTGATAACATAGATTTATTTCATCCATTTCATCCACTTTTTGTGAATATTTTATACATTATTTGTGTGATAACATAGATATATTACATCCATTTCATCCATTTCATCCACTTTTTGTGAATATTTTATACATTATTTGTGTGATAACATAGATCTATTGCATCTAAAAAAAATGTTAATTCAAACTTGATAAACACTTCTCATTGTAACAAAGAGTATTATCTTGTACTCAACAATATTTTTTGAACTTTATTATGAGTCTTAATATTGAAAAATACATGTTGAATATTAAAAATAAGGTTTTATTACATTTTGGATTTTCTCAAAGTTAAACAAATGTTCCATGCATTATTATAGAGATAAAAACACACCCTAAATGTATATCAAGGTAATAAGTGAATCAAATCAATTATATATTATAAACCCTAGATAAAGAGTTGTGACAAAGTATACATGAAAGATATTAGAAACCTAAAAACTAAGAGAGCATACAACTAATTTTGATGATCAAGAGATAATTATTCACTATTTTGATCATATTCTTAAATAAAGTTTAGAATTACTTAAAATTAGATGTGCTAGAAGTAAAATAAAAAATAACTCAGTTAACCTCATAACTATCATGTTGTGATATGATCCTAAATGACATGATGTTATCGTGGGTGATATGATTCCATCTTCTATGGAATATTACCTTTAATACCTATTAAATATGTTCACTTGGATGATAAATGTGTAATGTGTTGGCACCCCAATTTGATATGTCTCATCTATGATTTTTTTCTTCCTTCTTGTGCATTTAACCTTACCCACCCTTTATTGATAACTAATCTAATAAATTATAGATGGTTCCCTTAAGTTTCAAGAATTGCAAAACCCCATAAAAATAATTATAGGCTTTATCTAATGTTTTCTTTATTTTTTTGTTTTGTCAAAGCTTTAGGATTTTGGGGGTATCCATACTTTATTCCTTCCTATCAATCCCAAAACCCTACCTTGAACCCTTTGTGAAACTTTCCTAAGTTCTTCTGTCAAGGTTCTAGGGTCCCTTGTGCTCATATCCTAATTATTGATAATTAGAAAATTGTGATACACATTGGGGTCGATATTATCTAAGTAGTGTATTTGTCAAGTGTCAAGGTTCTCAGATGCCCCCATCCTAGTACTCATTTCCTCATCTCCCCACTTCCCACCTTAATCCATATTTCTCCAAAAAAAAGTGTTTAATTTGTTGGATTTTTAAGCTATTCCTTATACCCATCCTATGTAATATAAAAAGGAGACCAATCATATCATAAGGTGAGGTTATGTTCAACAAAGTATTGGACTTCTTCATGATTTCATCCCTAGTATTGTCTAGCCACCAAGTTTGATGTGTAGATGGATGTCTAATGAAAGAGGATTGAGACTATGCACATTAATGATCTTCATTAAAGTGTCAAGATGGTAAGTCTTAACCTTCCCTTTCAACATGTATAATGAATGTTATGGATTTTTAAGGTTTTAAGATATTATCTACCCTTATCCCATAGCAAGAAATTTGAGGATGATCTAATGGCTAACAAACAAATGACTATGTGAAGTTTTTTGTGATTCTTTTATTGGTTCCTTGTTGAACCCCGAGTCTTGGTATAAACCTATAATTATATCTCCTAAATCCACATTTCCTCCTAGAGTTTACTTTGTGACATGCAATGACTATTCCCCCTTTTGGACTTCAAGGTTAGAGTGGAACCTAAAACCTTAGGTTTTGGTTCTAGTTTTATCCCACTCTTGACATCTGTGATAATAAGTGGGCATTGCACTTTGAAGAGGACTTGGAACCTTACATTCCAAGTTCATGTTCCATCATACAACTTGATGCCCACTAATCTTATAGTTCTTCCAATTCCTTATTTCCTCTTAGAACCTAAAAGCCCAAAGCATCAACACTGATGTATGGAAAAAGATAAAGGTAATATATGGAAAGGGAAAAAAATTGTATTGTCATAATTTTGAGGTAGTTCTCAAACTTCATGAAGTTCTTAATAGGAATTGAGTTCCCAATGATGTTGAAGTTCTCAAAAAAGTTCCAAATTCCAAAATAGATGAATAGTTCCAATAGGGTAGAAAATATCTAACAACTAAAAATCTAACATAAAGAGATTTTTAATATGTAAAAGGTTTCGAAGAAACTAAGAACTATGACTCTCCACCATGGTTTTGAGTTCCTAGTCAATCTCTAACAAAAGGAAGAAGAGGCTAGGTGTTGAATGTAAATCATTTGATGTGGTTTTAGCATGAAATAAGGGTCTTGATGGAGGTTCTAACACTAACAAGTTTCATCAACATGCCAAAAGAGTGAAGAAAAGACATGTTTTTCAACATTTTTTGATGGCTTTTGAACTACTTCTAGGGCCCGACATAGTTCTAGTTCATTCCTAGAATGTTGAAAAAATTTAAAAGGCCAATAGATTAAGAGGTTAACATTTTTTCTAGTTTGAAAAATCTAAAATAGATTTCATAGAAGATCCTGTATCATTTTTAAAATAATTTTAAAATGCATTTGAGTGCCAAATGCAATGGTAATATATTTACTCTCCCAACTACCTGCATCTACTTGCCCACCTACTCTCTCACTGTTTGTGGACTATATTGATGACCAAAAGTGTTTCAAATGGAAGGAAGATGGCTCCACATACTTTTTCAGCACATTAGGACATGATTGAGGTAGTTTCAAGGTACAAAAATGATGAAAATCATGATGTGCAAGTATGGGAACCCCTACATTTACTAAGGTCATAAATTTTTGGGATTTTCTTGTAGGTTTACACATTTACCATTCTATAATGACATTTTTTAGTGTATAAATACCTTCATTCTCTTTATTTAAGAGAATAAATAAGAATAATATAGTTTTAAACAACTAGAGTTTCAACTCTAGTAAAGGGAAAATCCATCTTTTTGTATTTTGACAGTTCGGTTTCATCTAAAATGTATAATGAACTTAATGTAATCTCTGAGTAATAATTTTAAAGTGTGGAATTGACCTTGATTTAATTTCTCCATTGGTTTTTTTTTGTATGTATACATGATTATTTGGTCATCCAAATGACTGTAAAAACCCTAGAAATATTATGCATAGTGTCTTGTTACAATAATAAAGAAAATATTTGAGTCTATCTATGGATTACTAAGTTGAATAATTTAAAGTTACATAAATTATGTTATTTATTTGATTTCACTTGTAGAACCTATTTTACCTATTATTCTAAAGGGTATAGTCTTCAATAAAACCTTCATTAGGTTGTCACTCTAAGATCTCAATTATTACATGGTTTGAATGAATTCATGACCATGTTTCCCTATTAGAATTGGAACTGATTTGATATTGACTCCACTTTTTATCATCCTAACACATTAAAATAAATCAATCATAATAATTGTATTCTAGTTGTGTTGTATTAGTTTTTCCATGCTTCCATGTATGAAAGCATTACATCAATATAATTCACATGTGAAGCTCTTCTACTATATAAAGGTGCCTATCATTGCATTTCTAAACTAGTTGTGTAGGTACATTGTTACAACTATAATGGGGGTACATTGTACAATGGGTATGAGTTATGGAGAGTTATTTGTGTATTCCCATTAATATCACATAACCCAACACCTAATGGATTCTTCCCTTGTTCTTGTAGAGCCAAAATTGAAAGAGTTCCTACCCACCTTAGTAATTAGTTTTCAACTACCCAACCTAAATATAGGTATTGTGGTACTCTTCTCATTTTTGAAACCCTTAACACTTGGGAGACTACCCATCCTTAGGGATTTGAGAATTTACAACTCAAATCACCAACATATGAAAAAGAAGAAAGTTCTAAGAAGCAATATTGGGAACTTCTATGAGCAATATGAAGATAATTTAACTTTCTTATTGATAGCCAAGGCCTTTGATTGATTTAAGAGATTAAAATACATAATAAAATAAATAATTTAGATCTTGATGTAGATAGAGTGTTCAATGGTTGAACCTACAAGTGCCAATGAGTGATATGCAAATGTATTGTCCTAATTATCAATTATTATTATCTCTTATTATTTGATTATGATGATTAAAATGAACTCAGTTGATGTCTTACAATACACATAATGTCTTTAAAAACCTAGACCAAATTAAAAATATAAACATGTGAGAAAATTCATTAATTATAGAAGGGTTTGTGTAAGAACATAAAAATTTGTGTAAAGAGGTGTAAATAAAAAAAGGTGTGTGCTTTTATCCTCTACATTTTTCCCCACTTTGATGCATGTGCAAAATTATATAAGCATACATGCTAGAGGAAAAATAACTAAAAAGCAATTGTGATTAAAATTATATATTTTTTTGGAATCTTGAAATCTTAGCATTTGGGACACATGTGCATTGAGATTTTCATATTAAATAATGAAATTTGTCATTTTATGAAACTATGCATAAAACAGAGAGAGCATTAGTAGATATTATGCATCCCCTTAAATTATGTGTACTACAAAGAATGAGAGAAAAATGAGATGATGATTATAACTTAGTGTGATCATGTAAATATGAAATGTGATTTAAAAAAGAATTATAAAGTGCATAGGTCTAAGATATGCCTACCTATGTGTTTATCAATGTTATGGAATATGCTCCCAATTTTCCCCCCAATAAGAGTAAGAATTATCACATGAATCCTGCAAAAAGTAATAATGTATTTCTCTCAAGTGTCAAGAAAGAAATCAAAAGAACATGAAACTAGAGAATAATATAATATGTAATATGTAATATAAATTAAGAAAGTGATAAATGTGAAAAATGTTACTAATGTGTTGTATATATTTGCATGTTTTATAACCACCAGTGGAATGTGCAATCATTCACAATATTGGGGCATAGGTTTTTTTGTTATTTTTCAAGGCCTATTAGTTGGGCCATGGTTTTATGCCCTCTTTATTCATAACACCACTTAATGATTTCCTATAGAAATGTGCCTTTAAATAGATTTGTATGGATTCAAGTTATAATAGGTGTAGAGGAGAGATTCGACACCCTCAAGATGATTTCAAAGGGGAAAATATTCCTCAACTGATCAAAGCTTAGGTGACAGGATGTGAGATGAAGTTCGTTTATTTAATTTTTATGCAAAATTAGAAGATAATATTTTTAGAAGCTGAAAGAGTAGGTTGTAGAGGTTTTCTAGAAGAACTAGAAAGATCTCATCCAAGGAAGATAGTGTGATGCATGGACATCCCCATGGTTTGCTATAATGTATAGACGAGAACCAATTTTACCATAGAAAATAACTTTGAATCTATTGATTATTCTGATAGCTAAACTTCCAAAAAATACAATAAGGTAATACAGAAATAAAGACAAGACTCGTGGTCTATGGGAGAAGAAGATATAGGAGTACTTCATTGAGAACTTGTTTGAACCTCTGTAGATGGATGAACAGAAATACAAGGAGGTGTATAGCTAGGTGACAAACCTGTGGTGAATTGATCAAATTCAAGACCTTGATGGGTTGGACTGAACTGTCTTCTTGAACCCATGTATAAGTGTTGAATGCTTCTTCTTACTATGTGTCTGAAAGTTGTAGACTAGGTTGTGAAACTCATAAAAGTGTCACAACCCTCAGTCCAACAAACATCCAAACAAGAGAGAAGAAATTTATAACAAAAGACTAGAGTAAGGACACGTTCATGTCAAGTTCACCAAAATGTAGAGGAGATTTGACACCCTTAATATGACGAGGTCCAAAGGGGTGAAAAGTCCTCAACTACCTTAGGGATCAAACATTAGGTGATGGAACGAGAGATGAAGTCTTTTTATTTGTGTTATGCAAAATTAGAGGATAGAAATTGAAAGAGTAGGTTGTAGAGGTCTTCTAGAAAAAACTTGCAAGCTCTCAACCAAGGATGGCAGTGCAACATTGGATGTCCCTATGGTGCATTGTAGTCTCGTATAGATGGAAACCAAGCTTACCATATAAAATAACTAAGAACCCACTAACTATTTTAATATATAAACTCTCAAAAATACACTAAGGCAACAGAGAAATAAAGACAACATAAACTGAATTAAATGGAAAGGAAATGATAAAACAAAGAAGAATAAAGGAGACACTCACAAGAGGTCCTTGAGAATGAATCCTCTATCAAAGTTGCAACTTCACTACCTACACACATAGAAATGAGAAAATGGTTGGGGTTATTTTAGGGGCTTTCCTTAGTCAAACCCCCACGTAGTTATTCCCACCTCCACAAACAATTAGATAGATAGAGATAGAAAAATAGACGAGATGATAGAAGATAAACATGCTAGAATAATATGATATCAAAGTAAGTAGACAATGAAATATAGATAATGCAACAAGGAAACTATAATTACCCTTTCCTTTAGCAAGTTGGAATGTTGAAATCAAGAAGCTACAATCTCCAATCTTGAAAGAGAAATGTGAAATGTCTTGTAATAGTGAGAAAGTGTGACCAAAGTGATAGAGGGAAGGTGTTATGATGTAGAAGCTTGAGAAGAGTGAAAGAATGAGAGAAGAATGGATTGGATGAAAAATGAGAGGTAAAATGAAGTATATGCATGTAAAGGAGTCATTCTCGATGCAACTACAAGTTGTAGAGGCATTACACTCACAAGTAGGCGAGAAGTGTAATGTCCACATGACTGTTGTAGAATATTTTTAAGATGTTCACGCAATGTGCCTGGAGATCTATGTGATGCACATTTATCCACAATAAAAATGCATTGTAATGGACAAGAATAAAAGGGTTAAGGACAACATTAAGGGAATGTTGCATTATTGAATTAATTTATCTAAAGGGTATGCTTATGGAATGTGAAATTGCATATGATATATTTTTTGAAATTATAATAGGTAGGAAGTATCTTATTGTATGGTGAGTTCAAACTAAACTTTCATGCTATCATATTGACTCCAAAATATCTCTTGTATCTTCTATTGAGAGCACTAAAACTCTATGTTGTCTTATAATTTTATTATTGAGGTTAATACATTGAGTGTGCTTTAGAGACTAAGGTCTTCCCATAATGGTTTTTCTTGAGGTATATCTTTTGCTACCTCTTAGCTAATTCTTTGTTAAAATGTGCATAGATATGTTCTTACTTACATTGTCTCTCATAATATTAGTGTGGATCTATTAGTTTTATTTTATTTTGTATCAAAGCTAGAATATCTTGCTAGATCTATGGGAAGAGAGATTATTTGTCAATCCTTTTTGATTGAAAGATCTATGTAAGTGATATTTTTTCTTAAGTATGGAGAATGGGTGACACATCTCAAATAGATATTAAGAAGCTCAATGGGAAAAATTTTGAGCTGAAAAAAATAAGATGGAAGATCTTCTAGTGGAAATAAATCAATGAAATATAATAATTGTTGTACTCGATACGAGCTAACTATTAGAATGTATCAATATTGTGGGTCAAATATGATAAGGAAACAAACATGATTAGGTTATGTATTTATAATTCAACATTGATAAATATTATTATAGGTGATTTTTTTTTGTTGCATGTTATTAAACAGAGTCTTGTAAATAAATTATTTATGAGAATGAGTATTAATCATTGAAATGGATGAATAATACTATGTAACTAATCAGTCAAATATTTTTAATGTTGTAGTGGTTTATTATCTTATGTACATGTAAAAATTGAAAAAGAGGGAAAATGTGTCACTTGTCTTTTTTTCATTACTCAATTCATGGGATAATCGCATTATGGCTATTAGTAGTACAAATTCTAAGTTGATCTTGAAGAAATCATTTCAAATTTACTCGGTGAAGATCTAAGATCAAAGTACATGGATGACTCCTCTAAAGATGCCTTATATGTAAGAGATCAATATAAGTAAAGATGAGGTAAAAATAAATCCAATACAAATCCTAGGTCTAAGTCCCTTAGAAAGTATAAAATAAATTATTGTTATGGAAAATTTATCATGTACAAAGGAGTGTAAAGTTAAGAAAAATGATAAAACTAAAGACACCTCTATAAATAATTCTTATAATGAAGTCGATGTTAGTGGAATGTTTTCTAGTTCATTTTAACATGTATTATAATGATGGATCATGAATGATTTTAATTCAAATTCTTCCATTTAAATGATTCCTCATAGTTAGTGGTGCTCATAATATGAAAAGTATGATGGAGGTAGGGTTGTTATATATGACAACACTACTCATAATATTCTCAATTGTTTGAAGGTAAAAATTTTATTTAGTGATGATAGATTCAAGACTCTTTTTAATGTACAATACATAAAATGATCATGTGCATGTTACTTTGGACAAAGGTAGCTATAAAATGATAAGGAGTTTTAAATTTGGAAAAGGTTATTTGGGTAGGAAATTTTTTTAATATGGATGATAGCAATTTGTGTAACTCTGCCATGGCTCCTACAAATGTAATACAAATATTGAAAATTCAATATTGCATGGTATCAAAGAGTTGGTCATATATGAGAGAAGGGTCTAGAAACTTTGAAAATTAGAGATTTGGTAGAATGTAATGTTGATTATTCTCTTGAATTCAATTTATGCAAGAACTATGTGTTTGAAAAATAAAACTTGGTTAAAATTTAGAGAAGTGTTTAAATTTTTTGAAAAATAGAGATATGGTAGATCTTGTTGGTTTTTCTATTGACTTTGATTTATCTGAGAACTATGTGTTTTTAAAATAAAACTTGGTTAAATTTTAGATAATGTTCTAGAAACTTTGAAAAATAGAGAAGTGGTATGTTGGAATAATTAGGATAATTACTTGATAACTAATTAATCATTAATTAATTATTAGATCACTTATTACTTTATTCACTTAAGCTAAACTTATAAGTGTTTTTTTATTATTAGATTGGGTTATTTATAGGGTAAGTTATCTCATTGCATGCAATTAGGACATTTATCACAATCTAATCAAATCCTCATCTAGGTTTTTCCCTTTTTATTTTATAAGTATTATATATTATACTTTGTACTCACCAAGTAATTCAAATTCATTATTCAATACAAAAGGCATATCAAATGATTGTGTGGATCAATTATTCTCTCTTGGTTGAATAGAAAATTAGATGCATTGATATCTTATTTGTGATAGACATTTTGGATGCAATGGATATGTTTCTTCTTAAGGGGAGAAATGCTAACACTAAGATTTATGGATTGTAACTATGTGAACTTTGTTTGTGAAATGTTGTTTACAGGCAATGGCTCATGTTTTATCTTTAGGAATTCATCATTGGAACAAGAGATATTTCATTAAGGGAGATATTCATATCCTCATTTTATCTCCCCTATCATGGTGACATCTATTGTACTTGTGTAAAAAAATAATCCTTGGGGGATCACATTGATTCCTCCTATCATTTGTTCACTAGTGCAATTATTTCATTTTCTCTCTTTTGGAGATGAGTTTTTCCCACATGTTTTTCTCTTATAATTTGGATAAGAAGTCACAAATTTAGTGCTCTGATATTGTACACACCAAGGATTCATTCAACATGGGGTATTATAAGTGATCATGTTATAGGATTGATTTGTTCTAGTATTGATCTTGACATTATGTGCGTTGTATCGAACATTGATTGTCCCCACACTTTGGACTCGACTTTGGGAGATCCATGGAGACCCTCATATCTCTCCATACCTAGAGGACCCTACTTCCTATATTTTCTCATTCCTCTTGTAGATGAAAATTGTATACCCTTTGATGATGATACTTTAGAGGAGCTTGAGAATATCATAGGTCTTACATGTTCCAATGGTTTAAATACTTGTCTTCATGTTCCCACTCTTTAGATCGAGACCTAATCTTTGTCTCTTGGTTTTCTTGATCGAATTGGAATTGCCACATCCTTGACCCCTTTTGGTTTAGTATAGTAGGACATTCATCTTCTTCTAAACATAGCTACTTTGGATTCGTATCTTTTGAACATACCATCCTTATTTGTAGAGTCATATATTGTAGATTGGAGGATTAATTTGAGGAAATTTATCTCCTCTTTTTTGATAGCCATGTCATCATTGTTGGCCCCTCATCTTCATTTCCTTTACAACTTGTTCTGCATTAGTCTTAGTAGGATATTGGATTAACATCATCTCGTTCTAAAATTTGTACATTGGAGCACTTTTTAGAGGCACACATCATTTGGATTTGGATTCCTAATTCTTCCATTTTTGGGAATGGATTCTCCAATCACCAATGAATTTGTTTCTTCCTAAGGGGAGAAATTTTGTTTGCAGGAAATAGATCATGTTTTTTCTTCAGGAATCCATCATTGGCATAGGAACTATTTCATTATGGGGGGATTCATATCCCCATTTTCTCTCTCCTATTGGGGGTAATCTATTATACTTGTGTGATAGAAGCAATCCTTGGGGAGTCACATTGAGTTCTCCTTATATCCTTCTTTCACTAGTACAATTATTTCATTTTCTCTCTTTTGGAGAGGAGTTTTTTGCCATGTGGTTTTCTCTTATAATTTGGATAGGAAGTCATAGATTTAGTGCTTTGATACCATACACACTAGGGATTCATTCAACATGGGGTATTATCAATGATCATGTTGTAGGAGTTATATTTTTAGTGTTAATCTTGACACTATTTGTGTTGTATCAAACATTGATTGTCTCCACAAACTTTGGACTTGACTTTGGGAGATCTATGGAGACCCTCAAATCTCTCCATACCCAGAGGATCCTACTAAAAATTGTCTCATTCCTCCAATAGATGTAGATTGTATACCCATTGATGATAATAATTTAGATGATATTGAGTATATCATAGGTCATACATTATCTAATGGTTCAAAGACTTGTCTTCATGTTTCCACTATTCAAATTGAGATCCAATCTTCATATCCTATTGTTATTGATCAGCTTCACATTGCCACATCCTTGTCCCATATTGGTTCAATGTACTAGGGCATTCATCTTCTTCCAAACATAGCTACTTGGGATTTGTATCTTGTGAACATATCATCATTATTTGTAGAGTCTTATATTGCAAATTTAGAGGATTAATTTGAGGGAATTCATCTCCTCTTTGTTGACAACCACGTCATCATTATTGGCCCATGATCTTCATCTCCTTTGTAGGTTGTTCAAAATCAATCTTCATAGGTCTTCAAATGACAACATTATAATATGATATTTGGATACTTGAGCAATTTTTAGAGGCACACATCATTTCAATTTGGATTCTTGATTATTTTATTTTTTGGGAAAT
Source organism: Sequoia sempervirens (assembly GCA_007258455.2). Lineage (NCBI taxonomy): Eukaryota > Viridiplantae > Streptophyta > Pinopsida > Cupressales > Cupressaceae > Sequoia > Sequoia sempervirens. The sequence goes on along the minus strand of VDFB02047230.1, from coordinate 634,442,607 downwards.
TTCCTCTCTAATCACTAGTGGATTTGTTTCTTTCTAAGGGGAAAAATGTTATTTACGGGCAGTGGATCATGTTTTATCTTTTGGCATTCATCATTAGCACAAGAGCCCTTTCATTATGGGGGAGATTTTTATCCTCATTTTCTCTCTCCTACAAGGGATATAACTATTGTATTTGTGTGAAAAAAAGTAATCCTTAGGGGTGTAAGGAAGCTAAGGTAGCAAAACAACTTCCTACACTAATCTTGAGAGGAGAATAATGCAAAACTTTTACAGATCTTTAATAATTATAGAAACTTAAACATAAATATCATGCATACTGATGAGAACAACTTAGGCCTCGTTAATTCATTTCTTACCTACCTTTTTCCTTTAATTATGGTGCCCTAATCATATCTCCTGTAACCTTTTGTTAGAGGAAAATAAGCATATTTAATGAATTATGAAAAGAATTAAAATTGCTACAATGCTAATTATTCAAAGCACTATTTATCATTTTGTGATTAACTGTCAGGGGTAATTAGAGATGTGGCTCCAACTATTGAAAAGCATGAGGAAGATAGGAGGTTAAATGGAGAAACAAGTTGCCTCATTGGAACGAATGTTGATGGCATTTCACTTAGAATATCTTCTTGTTATGTTTTTGCTTTTGATAAAGACAAATTTTGTTAAGAAATTTTTGGTCGATTATCTGTTTTGATTACAAACTTTGGTTTGTTTTCCATTAGCCACAAACAAACCATAATAACTTTTAGCGATAGCTATTCAGTATAAATATGTGTGTGGTTTAAAGACGATATATATGATAATATAATACTATTTTGTTGATTCGAATTTGAATGTCTCATGTGTATGCATAACTGAGTTGAGCTAGGAACACATTAATATCTTCAGCATCAATCAGCCAAGGAGGCAAGGCCCACTCTTTGTGCCAATTGGTGATTTATTTTTCAGTTTGCAGTGTGGTAATTATATGTGTGTGAACTAAGTTAAAATTAATTTCCTTTTTGTACAAAGATTAAATTATTTTCATTTATGTTTACTTTGATTTGTTGTACGCGGATTTAATTATTCATAGTCATGATTAATTAGATTTTAAAGATTGCATTATTCATAAATGTTCTTGTTAAAAACTTCATAATTAAAGCTTTGATTTATGTAGATTGGAATTCACTAGTTGACAATATACTATTGTAAAAGCATTCTTTACTTTTCGTTATTGTATTTTTTGTCACTATAATTCCTATCACAGTTCCTAGCGTACTTCCTGTCACAAGTTCTACCAGGAAGAAAAAACAATAGAATCAAACTTAATTCAGAATTAAAGGTTTATTGTGTAATTCTAGGATACTCATTTTAATAGTATTAAATGCACATTTAAGAAGTGTGTGTTGGATTAAAGAAAGGATTTTATTCATTTGCAAAGTGTGCTTTGATTTGAATCTTAGATTAAAGTTTTGTTTCAATTCAATTCAATTCTTAGATGCATCCATCCCCCTTAGTTCATTAATTTCATCCCTTAGGTAGATTTCCGCAACACCATTCACAACCTTACGCCCCCAGATTGACATTGAGGAGTAAACTAAGGAAATTCTAAACATTGATCCAAATCCATTTTCCAAACTGAGATAGGATTGTAAGGATATTTTCACCCATAATATCAACCACAATTTAATCCAATCACTTTGGTGTCGTTGTTGGGGAATGGTGTTAAAGGCTTGTTAGCCTAGTGAACCAAGTTAGGAGCATTACCAATGCATGAGCATCCAGTGGTGTAGGGAAATCTTGCATCACCCAAAAAAATTGTTTTCTTTATTTTCTTTAGTTTTTTTAGTCCCATGATGGCACTTAAGGGGTATAAGACTATCAAGCATCAAAAATAGCACAAAACGGGCACTTACTATTTTTAGTAAGTAGGCCTAAACAGGCTCGTATGGACATGAAATTTACCTCAAGGATTAGAGCTGAAAAAAATTTCCGGCCACGAAAGAATCACCTCAATACCTTGCACGGTTTGGTAGAAATTAAAGTTTTTGTCTCAAGTAATTTCTCTAATGCAGCTTCAAATTTAGATATAAAACTTTAGAGGCCCCAAAATAGCTCAAAAAATGGTCAAACTAACCTATGATGGATCAAGCATTATAGAGCTCGTCAAGAGCTTTCTAACGATATGCAATAATAGAAAATTGGACACTCGAATCAAAAGTTATGGCCCTTCGAAGTTGGTTCTTAAAAAAGTGAATTTCATAAAAAATTCTTCCTAGGCCAAAAATCAAACGGTGGGCTGTTTGACACTAGAACAAAAAGGGGAAATTTGAACCTTCTAGAACATTCTAGGGCGGTTATTGTGGAAAATAAAAAGGGTTAAGTGGGGGTTGTAGAAGGTGGCCTTGATAGTGCAGATTGTGGCTCCGAATAGTATATTTGCTTTTCAATGTTGATTTTGTTGTAATGAATCAAGCCCATGAGGCTATAGCATGTAAGCTTTGAATCTGTAATTTCATTTTTTGAAAATAATTGAAAGTGAGTCATTTTTTTGTCTCGTATCTTCTATGTTGGTATATGTTGTTGTGATTTTTGTGGGCTTTGGGCGGTGTGGCCCTCACTAATTGCACTAAGGAGAAAGTATACATGACATTCAACCTTGTTTGGATAACTACCCTTAGTTTTCTTTGTTGTAAGTCATATAGCTGCATGAATCATAGTAGGGATAGTAGAGGAAGATTTGTTAAAAAGGACAAGGGGAGTACTATAAAACCAGAAACATCAGAAAATAAATCAAAATCATTAATTAAGGGAGGAGACTCACAACAAGAAAAATTGAAAGCCAAATTACAACCATTAGTTGTTCATACATCACCTGAGAAAGAGTTACTCGAACCTGATATTGAGAAGTGTGTTTTTTATTCTACCATCGTTGAGACACTTGCAAGTACCCATCCAAAGTCTTCTAAAGTATTATGAAAAAAGGTTGAAAAATTATTTCAAGAATCTTACGGTTCTGAAGCTCGTCCATTCTCAGAAACCCAAAAGCCATTTAAAACTTACTTTACCCCTTGGGAATTAGACGTCATGGTTGATCTCAACAACAACAATAACAACAACAGTAACAATGTGAGAGAATTGGTCAACAATAATCCAGTCACCTTTGAGTTTCCAATAACACATCCTGAAGAAGATGCCCCTATGAAGAACATTCCTCATTCAGCCCTATCTTTCATGGTATTTCTATTGAGGATCCTGACATGTTCTTATTTGAGTTTGATGTGTTGTGTCATAGCTATGATTATCAGAGTGACACACAAAAGCTCAAATTGTTCCCAGCCATGTTAAAGGATGCAACCTTGCATTGGTTCATGAACCTCAGGAATATCAGAACATGGGAAGTCATGAAGGAATTATTTTTGACCAAGTAAATAGTATTGTAAAATAAAAGAAGTTTGGGATGAAATATTTTGTATGACATAGAAAGAAGACAAGTTCGTGGAAGATTACCTCGAACGCTTCATGTTCAGTTTTCAACGATCATGACAACAAGGGCTAACTCTTGATGTTAAAATGTTATTTCTTAGAGGAATAAGAGATGATACTATGGAAGCATTAAATTTAATAGGTAAATGGAACATCTCTAAAATGGACTTTGATGATATTTGTGACATTTGCAGGAATTATTCAAGATCTCGACACTCAAGAAGGAACTCTCCAAGTTGTATCCTGCAAGAGCCAAAACAAGTATCACAAAGTGTGAGATAGGTAATCTACTTGAAGACCTCAAGACTGATTTGTTAAGTCATATGGGAAAATAGATAGAAAAAATTTATACACGAAGGAAATAGGAGGCTAAAAAATCCTTAGCTATCTTTTGTCTTGTTTGTTGAAAGAGGCATAGTGGTGAAGAGTGTCCATATAATAGAACAAAGATATCTTCTTTAGAGGAAGTAAGTAGGGACACTACTTTAAAACCTATTCCTGTAGGGATGACTAAGGTAGAATATACAGATGAACCCATTTATTTCATGGCCCAAAGAAGACCTTGGCAACCAAGAGCAATGCCCCCAACCAATTACCAAGTCGTACCCCAAAATCCTTTTCAACAGAATTCCTTCCCAAACCAACCTAGATGGTATGGAGGTTGGAAAAAACCTCCATACTACTCCTAGTGGTCACAAAAATATTTGCTTGCTCCACAATCATGGAAAGCATGGTGAGCACCACCACCACCTTACCCACAATATTAGTCATTCCCTTTGTATCCACCACCTCCAACAATAAACCCATATCAACAATCGCAACAACTCTTACCACCTATCTCATCATCTAATAAACCATCTAGTTCAACCCAACCACCAAAAGCAACACCCACCCACACAACCAACAACCAATCCAAATAATAAAGTGGCTCAACCAGTCTATAATAATGAAGTGGCAAGGTTCCTGACTTATCATGTCAATGCATTAGAGATTGACGGTGTACACCTAAGGTCAGGGAAGAACCTTCAAGGGCCAACCATCATAGAAGTTGAGGACCATCCATTTGAGCCAAAGGAAGAGCAACCAAAGCCCCCATTTTGAGACAGATTACAAGAGCAACAAAAACAACAAGAAATATCTCAACCCGATTTTGATTTTATGAATGAATTACATAACATTAACATTAAAATTCCTTTTTTGTAGGTTATTCGAGATGTTCCTGTGTACACTAAAGCAGTCAAAGAAATCTATGGGAGGAAACAATAGAAGAAGAAGGACCCCAAGACAGTCCAAGTCATTGGAAAACTCCCAGACTTGATGTTGGGGAGAATCTATGTTCCTGAATATGCAAATCTAGGAAGTCCAATGATTAAGGTATGTATTGGTGATGTAATCATTCCAAATACACTTGTGGATCTAGAAGAAGCTATAAATGTAATGACTAATGAGACTAAGGAAAGGTTGGCCCTTCAAGGACTTAGACCTACTCCACCGGTCTTGCAAATGGCTGATCACTCCCTCATAAATCCAAAAGGTTTGATCTAGAAGATATCATTATTGCTATTGAGTCTTGAGAGTATCCAACAGATTTCATGATTTTGCAACCAAAGATTAAGCTAGGGGGATACCCCTTAATTCTAGGAAGACCTTGGTTAGTTGTTGCTAATGCTTTCATTAATTGTATGTTTGCAAACATGGTGATTTCAAACAGTGAGCAAATGAAGCAATTAGTGGTGTACCCTCCAGCACAACCATTATTGGAAACGAAGGATCCTTTGTGGATCGATAGTAACTTAGAGGAGTCTTTACCTATTTTGAAATTAGATCAAAGTAGGGAATTTTAAGATCTTTCAAAAGACACTATTATTAATCATTTATTGCAAAATTATTTGGTTGATAATGTTCTTGAGATAATGATTTTTCCTATGGGCATAAGTGATAATTGCCTGTTTGGAAATTTTTTGTTAGTTAGTAGCTCATAGTCTATTCAACATTTTATTACTTTGCATCAATTACTAACACATACTTGTATAAACAATCCATTTTTGATATCTGGAAGCTCTAACCCATCTTCGTCTTATTCACAACTACATGCTATAGATACCCTTGTACAGTCCCAAGCTACTGAAACCTTGCCTAGTAAAACGCTTGACATCAATCCCAATTTGAATGCCTTCCAATTAAAAGAGTTGATTGAGATGTTATGTGCACATAAAGGATCCTTTTCTTGGGATTTTCAAGACATGAGTGGTATTCATCTCATTACCTATACACACCATATCTATATAGAAGAAGGGAGTAGACCTGTGCAACAACCCCAGAGAAGGTTAAACCCAGCCTTACAGGAAATAGTTAAGGAAGAACTTTAAAATTTGCTTAATGTAGGATTTATCTACGCTATATCAGATAGCCAATGGGTTTCCCCGCTTGTATTGGTTCCTAAAAAGAATGGAAAATGGCAAATATGTGTTGATTATAGGGCCCTTAACAAGACCACTAAGAAAGACCATTTCCCACTTCCTTTCATTGACCAAGTTTTAGACACCCTAGTTGGGAAGAAGTTCTTTTCCTTTCTCGATGGATTCAGTGGGTATAACCAAATTTTTATTGCCCCGAAAGACCAAGAAAAAACTACTTTCACCTACCCATGGGGAACATTTTCCTAAAATGTCTTACCTTTTGGATTGTGTAATGCACCTGCTACTTTCCAACGAGTTGTTTTAAGTATTTTTGTTGATTTAATTCATTACTATGTAGAAGTGTATATGGATGAATTTATTGTTTATGGTAACATATATCATGAAGCTAAGGCAAATATTGAAAAAGTGCTTAAACAATGTATTAATACTAATCTTTCTTTAAGTCATGAAAAATGCCATATCTTAATGACTAAAGGAATTATTTTAGACCATTATATCTCTGCAAAAGGAATTGAAGTGGACCCTAAAAAGATAAAGATCATTCAAGACCTACTTGTGCCTACTTGTCTAAAGGATGTGCATAGTTTCCTAGGGCATGTTGGTTATTATCATAGGTTTATTCAAAATTTCAGCAAGATTGCCTCACCCCTCTTTGTGTTTCTAGGGAAAGATGTAAATTTCTCATGGATACCTGAATGCCAATAGGCCTTCAAGGAAATCAAAGGTAAACTTATCACTACACCTATGTTGCGAGGACCCAATTGGGAACTTTTGTTTCATATACATACCAACGCATCAGATACTTCTTTGGGTGTCATCCTCAGGAAAAAGGAAGACACTCTCTTTTACCGTATTTACTATATCAGTAAGAATTTTACTGGTGCTAAGGTAAACTATACTGTCATTGAAAAATAATTTTTGGTTGTAGTTTATGCTATAAATAAATTTCACCACTATATCACTAGATAAAAAAAATTTGTACATACAGATCATTTTGCTATTAGATTTCTTATGAAAAAACCTATTGTTACAGGATGAGTGATTCGGTGGTTACTTCTTTTGTAGGAGTTCGATATTACCATCCTCGAAAAACCAGGGCAAGAGAATGAAGTGGTTGATTTTCTCTCCAGGATGTAGCATAAAGATGAACCAACTCCAATTGATGATACCTTTCCAGATGAGCATATTTTTGCTATATCAGCAAAAATTCTATGGTACACTAACATGGCAAATTACTTGGTTACTTGCAGGTGCCCACCTCATTTCTCTCTGATGGAATGTTGAAAGTTTGTTGCACTCAATGGTGATTACACATGGATCAATGGATTTCTCTTCCAACGTGGTCTTGAAAACATCATGTGTCGGTGTGTGGTTGAAGATGATGTCTTCGACATACTACGTGCATGCCATACAGAAGGTCTTGTGGAGGGAATTTTGCTACTTAGAGGACTGCCCAAAAGGTCTTGACTATCAGCTACTATTGGCCCACACTCCATAAGGACTATAAGCATTATGTTCAACATTGTGATAAGTGTCAATGTATGGATTGGACTACCCACTTTGATGAAATTCCTTTACACTCCCAATTATCTATAGAACCATTTGAAAAATGGGGTTATATTTTGTAGGACCCATTAATCCTCCTTCTCAAAATAAAATATATATCTTGGTTTGTATAGATTATGTCAATAAATGGGTAGAGGTAGTAGCCTTAAAGCATGCTAGGGATACTAAGATTGCTATCTTCTTGTATTCAAATAATTGTACCAGGTATGGTGTGCCTCGAAAAAATTTCACAGACCAAGGAGCACAGTTCACCTCTGACTTGATTGGTGCATTGGTATGAGAATGTGAAATCAAGCATCATAAGTCTTCTCCATATCATTTGTAGGCCAATGGGAAAGTAGAAGTCACCAACCAATAATTGGAGAATATTCTCACGAAGACAATAGCATTGCACAAGAAAGACTGGGTAGAAAGACTTCCTGAAGCAGTTTGGGCCTATTGTACAACTTGGAAGATAACTACAGGACTGACACCGTATGAGCTCGTCTATGGAAAGAAGGTTGTCTTTCCAATTGAATACTCTCTGCATCGCTCTTCAACTTGGGGTGAGTCTCAGTGAAGCACAAAAAGAGAGACTTTCTCAAATCCATTCTTTAGATGAAATGTGTTAGGAGGCCCTTTTTTCATGCGAAAGCAGTGCAAAAGTAAAGAGCGCAGTGGCATGACCACTTCATTCGATCACAGAAATTCCAACATGGGGATTTGGCATTACTTTATGACTCTCAGTTCCAGGATTTCAAAAGAAAGTTCCATACTCATTGGCTAGGTCCTTTTGAACTTCAAACTATGTACGATAGTTGTGTTGTTCGAATTGTACTGTGGATTTTGAATGTATGACTCTTCTTGTTAATGGAAATCATTTGAAGATTTACAAATGGCCCCTTCAAAGGAAACATTTTCTTGTACTGTGATGGAGGAATTGACTCTTGTTCCTCTCACTTCTTTTTGAATAATGATATATATCAAAAGAAAAAAAGAGAAAAAAAATTAATAAAAGATCCAACAATGAAAACTTTCGAACGTTGTTGGCCAGTTAATGTTTGAAACCAGTTTCTAGCAGGTGTTAACTACTCAATAATATTAGGGGTGAAAACCAATTTCTTGGTGCCTCTAGGTAGTGATAGGGGGAAAACCAGGTGACTGGAGGTCTATCATTCGAGAAAAAGAGAAAAAAAAAAAAGAAGAAGAAGAAGAAAAAAGAGAGAAAAAACCATCACCATTTGTTCCTCCTATCACTGGTGTACCAAGAAACTCAGCCACCATAATTTGTCTGCACCCTTTCAGCTCTGCCCCTTTATGGGATATTTTTGTAGCCTCCTGGTGCTTTATTTTTTGGTTGGTTATCTTGTGCAGTGGTTTTTGTCTTCATGGTTTTTTTTTCTTTCTACATGCCAGGAACCTTCCTGTCACTCCTACAACAATGTTAAAACTCTTCACAGTGGCAGTAGTTGCACTCTGTGATGATGTTCTTGTTCTGCCACACATACATTGTCAAGCTATCTTCCATTTTATTTGTGTCATTTCAACTCTGAGATGGTATTAATTTCATTTATTCCCTTTTTGGATTTTCTTTCTACCACTTTTGGATTTTCCATATTGTTTACCCCTAGACTTTTCTCCATGTAATTCTTTCCAATACCATCTATCTTTTCACCTCACTCTGTCATCATTTCCACGTCATCCTTTTTTGCTTCTTTTCTTTGTCCCATCACCCTCACCATTATCTTCTTTCACTCATGCTACCCATTATTTTCGGGATGATTCATTAATGCTCGTCCATTCATCATCCTCCCGCATCATATTTTTCACGTGGCCTAATCTCCTTCAGTAATTGGTAAGGTGGTTAGTTTTATATTCTTTTCTTATTTATTAATTATATTTAATTTTTGTGACCACTGGTGACTTGTCATGTGGATGGGTTTGACCTTCAGTTGGGGGGAAAGTAAATTGGCATACTCTTTGAAGCCATTTATGGTATGATTGTTGGGATAGGGTGTATTTCTCGCTCGATTTACCTATCATTTTCGATCCCTAACCGTATTATGACATCTTAATCCCATACTCTTAGTCGCCTTTGATCACTAATTATTTACCACATATGATATGACATCTTGTTGTTTTTTTCCTTAACCCACTTTACCTTTTTACCATTTCCATCTCCCTATTTTAGCATTTTGCATTGGCGGTTCCAATTTTATGGTTTCTACAATGTGGACTTCTTGGCACAAACATGGCCAACCACCAACACCGCTATGAACCTAGCTCCATGAAACACCTCTGAGTTGTAGAGGAGGCCTATAAAATATTTTGGCAAATGCATTGGGATGTATACTTCAAAAGGTTGTGTGGGTTTGATAAGAATATAGCTATGGATTTTGCATATGGGTTTCATAAGAATCAAGTGAGTATTAGGGGATTGCAGTTCTCTGTTTCAATTGAGACAATTGTGGATGTCACAATACTTTCATTGTCTAGGGAATATTATTTTCTTCACATTTCTACTAAGGTGATAGATTTACAACCCATGAGAAGGAAATTCTTGCAGTGTGGTGAGTCTATTGAGTATGTCACTAGCTAGGGGACTAAGTTGGCTTCCCTTCCTTGATCATGGAATGATGTTGCCCAATTTTTTATATAGCTCATTACTTGTGAAGGGAGGTATGTATATGTATATGCACAACATTTTTCACCTCTTATTGCATTTGAGGAAAGTTTTGCTTGTAAATTTCCCCTATTTTATTTTTTCTCCATTGCGACGTATGAGTGAGGTTGTACAAAGTGGGAAGCAGCATTCTTTAGCTCATCATGGGTTAATTAGGTTATTGGTTATCTAAGAATTAAAGTTGTTATCTCCTCCTAGTGACTAGAATAGCTTTGTTCGTTTAGAAGAGGAAAACTTAGAAAAGGAAGTAGAAAACCTTGACAAATAAGAAGAAAATTTAGAATAGGAAGAAGGAAACCATGGTGAGGAGGAAATCCCAGAGATGGAAGAAAAATTTGCAAGCCCCACTCACATTGAAGAAAATATTCCTACAACCCCCTCTACTTCCCATTCAAGCAGGAAGATAAAACTCAATAAAAAGACCCCAATTACTTCTGGTTCTAGTCTAAAATGTAGGTCTAGTAGGCAAATTTCCACTGGACATAATTCAAAAACACCAACTATTGTAGAAAATTCGCTAGCACACAAGAATGAAAAGGAGGCTATGGATAAGCTAAAAGGACTAGCCCAAGTTGCAAGTGACATTATAGAATTTGATGACTAGAAAGAACTTGATTCTGATTTGGAGGTCTTGGCCACAATCTTTAAGAAAAATGAAAAATTACTTGTAGAGAGTATAGAAGATTTGGGAGAAAAAAGACAAAGGAAAAGAAAAAGAAACCCAGTTCTAGTAAGAAAACCTCAAAAACCCTTGATGGTGGTCTTGACCCAAATATTGATCCAATAACTGACCCTATTCAACCAAAGATGGTTCCCTCCTTTCATGAGATAGGAAGTACTATTTTAGAACAGCAAGACTTTAATTTTTCTACACCTAGTGAGGGGAAGGATACTGATGTTGGAACAAAAGTACAGATGCACAAGCAGAATTCGACTAGCTCCATATTGTGGGGTGCTTCATGGTTTTTGATGAAAACTTAGATGATCTACAAGATGATGAAACTCCAAGTGAATAGCATGAGATAAATGTGTCCATCAACCCTATCATTGCTTATGCAAAAGAATAGGGTAAATAAAAGAATCCCCTGACTCTTGTTGACCAATATGGTGCAGAAAACCTAATGATAGTTGAATATGTAGAGCCTGGATAGAATGATAATAAAGAGTCTCTCAATCAAATAAATCCAAAGGGTGAAGAAGGAATTGAAGCAAAAGTTAAAGTGGAAGTTGAGGAGGAATTTGAAGAAAATGAGATCCTCCTCAAACAAGTCAAGGTCTACAAAGTCTAGTTAAAATGTTAAGGAAGAAAAATAAAGAGCTGCAAGATCAGTTTGAACAAGCCAATTCTATCTTCCAAACAAAGACATAAGAAATTCAAGGGTTGAAGGTGCAACTAGAACAAGCAATAGTATATAAAAATCAATATATAGTCATTGAAGATCATGAGGTGCAGATGGAAGCTTTGAGGCAACAATGGGCTTAGGAAATTACCAGTACTATTTAGAGACTAACCAGGTTATCTTGGTTTGTAGTCTTTTTCTTTCATTGCATGAGGACATGCAAGATCTTTAGCTAGGGGGAGAATGATGAGCACAAATTATGCCTCATCATTTCATTTCTTACCTGCCTTTTTTCTTTAATTATGGTTCCCTAATCATATCTCTTATCACCTTTTGTTAGAGGAAAATAAGTATATTTAATGAAATATGAAAAGAATTAAAATTGCTATAATGCTAATTATTCAAAGCACTATTGATCATTTTGTGATTAATTGGTAGGGGTAAATAGAGATGTGGCTCCAACTATTGAGAAGCATGAGGAAGATAGGAGGTTAAATGGAGAAACAAGTTGCCTCATTGGAATGAATATTGATGGCATTTCACTTAGAATATCTTCTTGTTATGTTTTTGCTTTTGATAAAGACAAATGTTGTTAATAAATTTTTGGTCAATTATTTTTTTTATTACAGACTTTGGTTTGTTGTAAATCAGCCACAAACAAACCATAATAACTTGTAGCGATGGCTATTCAGCATAAATGTGTGGTTTAAAGATGATATATATGATAATATAATACTATTTTGCTGCTTCAAATCTAAATTTCTCATGTGTATGCATAATTGAGTTGAGCTAGGAACGTGTTAATATCTTCAACATCAATCGTCCAAGGAGGTAGGGCCCACTCTTTGTGCCAATTAATGATTTATTTTCAATTTGCAGTGTAGTAATTATATGTGTGTGAACTAAGTTAAAGTTAATTTCCTTTCTGTACACAAATTAAATTATTTGCAGTTACATTTAATTTGATTTTTTGTATGAAAATTTAATTATTCAAAGTCATGGTTAATTTGATTTTAAAAATTTTATTATTCATTAACATGCCTATTGAAAAATTCATAATTAAAACTTTGATTTATGCAAATCGGAATTCATTAGTTGACAGTATACTATTGCAGAAGCATTCTTTACTTTTTGTTATCATTTTTTTATCACTGTAATTCCTATCACAATTCCTAGTACACTTTGTCACAAGTTCTGCCAGGAAGCAAAAATAGCAAAATCAAACTTAATTCATAATTAAAGGTTTATTGTGCAATTCTAGGATACTAGTTTTAATAGTAAGTGTGTGTTGGATTAAAGAAAGCATTTTATTTATTTGTAAAGTGTGCTTTGATTTGAATCTTAAATTAAAATGTGTGTTTCAATTCAATTCTTAGATGCATCCATCCCCCTTAATTCATTAATTTCAGCCCTTAGGTAGATTTCCGCAACACCATTCACAAGCTTACACCCCCAGATTGACATTAAGGAGTAAACTGAGGAAATTCCAAAGATAGATCCAAATCCATTTTTTTAACTGAGATAGGACTGAAAGGATATTTTCAATCATAATATCAACCTAGTTTGATCCAATTACATACCATGACACAATGATTTACGTGGGGAAAATGCTTTCAAGAGAAAAACCCCACACTCCAAAAGCTGCCAAATATATTATTCAGTAAATCACAAATATTACAATATAATTGTGGAGCAAGCTTCTCACAAGAGTATCACCACTCAGAGATCAAGATACAACATGACTGCTATTAGAATCTTAGTATACATCACCTTCTCTCTCTACCTCAACCGTAATACAATGCCCTCATAAAATCTAGAGTTACATTCTAGGGCAAGACAGACTAACAAAATATCCACCATTAGATCTAAAACCTAATAATTAACGGTCTATATTTTCAATGTATCATTTATCTTATGTATGTCGGCCAAATTAGGAGTTTCCTGAAAAAGTTAACAAAAAATTGTTTACACACATCCCACTCTCCCTCTTGCTGCCATTGTATATTACACCAACAATAGCCTTTATATAATTGCAAGGTTGAGACATATTTTCCCAACAAATATCCCACTTTTCAAACACCTTGCAGGAGCAACAAGAAGGAGTAAACATTGTCTCTTAATTTCCAGGGGCCAAAACGCCCATAATCTCTTAACACCATCTAAACTTCTTTTTGATCACAAGCTTAGTTAAAGAATCAGCAACATTCATCAAAGTCTCTACTTTAACCAGCTTCACCCTACCATCTTCGAACATATCTCAAACAAAATGATATTGTACATCAATGTGCTTGGTCCTGGCATGAAATGTCGGGTTCCTGGCTAGACATATCACACTCTAACTATCACAATAAATTGTCACTACACCTTGTTTTATTCTAATATATGAACATGATCTCTTTAGGAAAATGGCTTCTTTACAAGCATGAGTAGCTGTCATATACTCTGATATAGTATTGGAAAAAGCAACCACAACCTTTCGCTTACTCATCCAACTGATTGCACCACCAAATAAAGTAAATACATAAGCACCGGTGGATCATTTGCTATCAATATCACTTGCCCAATCTAAATCCACATAACCATGAATATCAAGGGAAATCTCATCTTTAGTCACATTACTATGATAACACAAGGACTAATTTGAGGTACCACGCAAATATCTGAAGACTCTTTTAACTACATCCCAATGAACTCTACCAAGATTAGACATATATCTAGAAAGAAATCCCACTACTTGGGCAATGTCTGGTCTAGTACAAACCATAGTATACATAAAACTTTGAATTGCACTCTGGTAAGGCACTCTACTCATGTCTTCCATCTCTGATGGAGATGTTGGAAAATCTAAAATAGATAACTTTGTTCTAGCATAAAGGGGAACATACAATGGTATACAAACTTGCATATTAAATATTTGTAAAATTGAATCGACATGCTTACTTTGGCCAAGCCATAGCTTTTTGTTCACTCTATCTCTTTTAATTTTCATCCCAATAATGTTTCTATCTGCACCAAGGTCTTTCATTTCAAATTCAGCAGCAAGTTGATATTTTAGTTTTGAAATCATACCTTTCCCTTTGCCAATAAATAACATATCATAAACATATAATGCAATAAACAAGAAATGATCACCATCAGTTTTATAATAAACACAATGATTTGATTTAGAACAGTAAAATCCAAAACTCAACACATATGTATCAAATTTATGGTACCACATCCTAGGACTCTTTTTTAAGCCATACAAATATTTCTTCAATTTGCAAACCAACTTACTTTTACCTTTTACCATGTAGTGCTCTAGTTGTGTCATATAAATATCCTCCTCCAAGTCACCAAGAAGGAAATTAGTTTTCACATCCATTTGCTCAACCTCTAAATCATAAGAAGTAGCAATAGAAAGCAAAAATCTAATGGATGTCATTTTTGCAACAGGAGAGAATATCTCACCATAACCAACACCCTCAACTTGAGAGGAACCTTTCGCATCTAACCTTTCTTTCTAATTCTTAATACCTACATATGAACCAATCTTTTTCTTGAACACACACTTGTAACCAATAGGTTTTCATCCTTTAGGAAATGGTACAAGATCCCATGTATCATTCTTTTTCAAAGATTTCATTTCTTCATCCATAGCAATCTTCTAGGATTCTGCATCATTCATACCTAATGCCTCTTCTACAAATTTGGGTTCATCCATGTTAGTATTCAAAGCAAAAATACATCTCCAATCATCAGGTGTATACCTTTTAGGTGGTTGTCTATTCCTTGTAGACCTACAAACAAGTTGAGTAGGAGGTTCTTCCACCTCTTCTAAAGATCCATATCTATATTGAGCTCTCCTCAACTTCTTGCCTATCCTTGGGCCTCGATTCAACTTTCTCAGGTGTAGAAGGAAACTGAATCACATCTTCCTATTTACTTTGTTTTGCTGCAATGTAACAAAAAAAGGCTTAGTTTCTCTAAAAATAACACTTCTACTATATATTACCTTTTGTGCAACAAGTTCCCAAAGCTTGCATCCTTTCACACCATAACGGTATCCTATGAAGATACATTTCACAACCTTTTTCTCCAACTTTGTTCGCTTCTCCTTTGGAACATGTGCATATGCCTCACAACCAAAAACTCAAGATGTATTAATGAAGGCTTGCAACCTGACCATGCCACTATAGGCATCTTATCAACAAGAGATGATGTAAGAGACCTGTTAATTAGGTAACAGGCAATGGAAATAGCTTCAGCCCAAAACCTTTGTTCTAGGCCAGCACCACTCAACATACTCCTAGCCTTCTCCATCAATTTCCTTTTTCATTCTTTCTGCAACTCCATTCTGTTGTGGAGAATATTATTTTTTCTTTTATCTATGAATACCACAATCTTTACAAAATCTATCAAAATCATTAGAGAAAACTTCACCACCATTACCATCCCTCAAACACTATTTTCTTTCCAATCTATAACTCAACCATTGCTTTAAATTATTGAAATCAACTGAAAACTTTAGATTTACTTTTTATAAAATATACGCATGTCCTACTATAATCATCAATAAATTAAACATAATATGTGGATTTACCAATCGAAGGAACATCTATAGGACCAAATACATCATAATGAATAAGATCCAATACACCACAAGATTTATGAGAACTCAAATAAAATTGAAATGTAGTTTTTTTTTCCATATATACAATGCTCACAGAAGTCGAATTCAAGATTACAATCAAACAAACCTTCAACAAGGATTTTTATTTTTCAAGGTCCTTAGACCCTTTTATCCAATGTGGCCAAGTCTATGCTGCCATAACATAGTTTTCTCTACAAGTAACTTTTTCTTAGAAGAAAGAGAACCCTTGGGTACCCAAAATCGATGACCATCTATCAAAGGTGAAACCCTCACTTCTTCCACAAACTTTCTTTTCATAGAAGTACTATTGCACTCAACAGTGCATGCATCAAGCTTATACAATGTGTCATATTTGACACCTCTAGCAATCACCATAACACCTCTAACCATCTTGCATCCTACATCAGAAAATACTACCTACACACCCGCATCTATTAGTTTTCTTACAAATAATAGATTTTGTGTTAATCCAGGGATATGCAACACACCATTAATCCTTTTTATTCTACCATTAGGAAATGTGATTTTAACTTTAAATAGCCAAAATTGTCTAAATGAGAATCATCACCCAAGTACACCTTACCTCCATCAAATTCTTCATATTCAAAAAACCAATCTCTATTAAAGTTCATATGGAAAGATACACCTGATTCAATTAACCATGCATCATTACCTGCACAAGTTTCCAAAGCTGCAATCTGTTGGTGTTTTTTCTAGCTAAACCCTGGAACTCTCTAAAGGGTAGCCAAACCTTATGTTCAAGAATTACCTAAAGCTAGTGCCCAACACAATGAGTAAAGAATTCTGAGGTATCTACTCCTACACTTTAGGCTCTATGGGACCATGGAGGGTGTTCCTTTTTGTGTTCATTTGATAATTCAACTACCCAAGAACACTTCTACACAGATTCATTCCTATAAAGGGAAAATAGACATAATCTACTAAAATATTGGCTAATATTTGAGCAAAGAATCATCTATTCATTAGGAACAAGGAATTATTTCAATTACTCCAAAAACATGCCTCGTGATTAACAAATTTTAAATGAATTGTGTTCTGATTTTAATTCCTTGGTTAGGAAAATAATTAACATACTTCGATTGTAAATATATTTAACAAATAGACTAGTGTTTTATCAATTGGGTAATGGAGTCAAACATATAATAACCAGTGATATAGAAATTCTTTAATTTTGACAATTATGGATGATTTTCACAACGCCTTACATCATGAAAACTCACAGTTCCTAAAACATGACTGCTTACCAAATCCTTTGTGAATTACTACAAAATCATCACCCTATTCAAGCATTTAATTAGCTCTTTGAGCCAAAGCATAAACAGAGACATACTTTCAAATGAGCATTTGATGATGAACAAAGATACCATTGATGTTTCATTCATAATTTGTAGAAACTTACAAAAGAGAGTAAATGTTTTAGACATAAGATTTTTTTTATATTAGTAATCTCTATAAAACTATTTTAAGATGATTACATACATGACTCAAAACCAAGACAATTCAACTATTATATTCATTGGCATCCTTTCTACACCTAGTTTCTACCTAGACTGTACACAAGACTCAATTTTTTTTAGACCAGAACTCTTTACAATGAGCCATGAAATCCATTTTATAGTACAAGGGAGAAACAAGCATCCAGCTCAAATGTAATTACATTTCATGATAATTTCAAAATTCATTTCATTACATTAGGGCCGGTTCCCAGACCATTATATCTTCAATCATTCCACCACCATGGGAAAGCAAAAAGGAAAAAAGAGTGTTAAACCATTAGTCGAAGACGCCACACAAGCCTTCCAAAAATTATTACCAAAAAGGAACATTCACAATACCAACAAAACCACCATCAACACCAGCACCACAAACCAAAAATCCAACCACATGGAAGTCCAATCACCACAACACCCAAAAACCAAATACCATTAAAAAAGGACACAATTGTTACCCAGCCTTGTCAACCACCAAGTAAACACCCTCACCAATTCTTTTGACAGAGAGTGGAGTTGCAATAATAATCTCATCGTCTAAGTCACTATAAGGCACAAGAGAAGTACGACAGTGGCCAAGGTTAGGGCTGGCTCCTCCCTCTTCACTTGAAGAATCATTAGAAATTAAAATAGGAGTAGCGGGCTTCTTGGAAAAAACCCTAGGACTGGTACCAGGCCTCATTAATTCTTTCGCAAACACAGGCCCCTTCTCATCAACTCCTACCAGTTCCTATGATACAATCCTATTCCTCAAGGTATAGGTACTCTTAACAACAACCTTCTCACTTCTCTTGCGTACACTTCTTTTTTCCTTTTGGGACAATTGGCACCTCTGTCGAGAGGGGTTTGGCTTCATATACATATGCAACTGGTTCCTGCATACTTAATCTTCTAGACCTCTGGACTTGTGTAATGGGGGTACTCAGCTCACTCATTTTCCTAGGATACAATAACAACCAAAGCCAATTATGCAAAAAAATACTAACCACAACTTCTAGATAATTCCCATGTATAAGCAATGAAAACCCCCATGAACACCAAACACAGAAAGCAACTAAACTATAACAACAATGTAATAAGCATACACACTTACATGTTAGAAGACACCATGCAGCCACCTTTACACTACCTTGTTTGAAACTCTGAAATTATTCCTCTAGTACTCGCAACAATCAATTTTGTGTCATGATAATTTACCAATGATCTAATAGGTTGTAGAGCATTCTCATTAAATAGAGGAATTTGAGGCTATTAACTAATAATGGCCATCTTGGCTCACTCACATGAGCAAAAGGATCAATTACTGCATGTTGCATATCAACCGTCGATTTCCCTGGATTTAAAACTCGATCAATGAGGCTCATTAATGATCCCCACTTGCTTTATTGATCATACTTAGAAATAGGAAGGAGGTGCTTTAAAATTTCCATGTAACCATTGTTAGGGTTAGAGATGGCAGATATCTAACAATTAAATGCAAATTTAAATAATAAACAGAGAAACTAAAACATACACAAAATAAATCATAACACAGAGAATTTAACGTGGTTCACCCAATCTGGGCTACATCCACCAAACCATAGCCATCCAATACTTTTATTATCCAGTGAAAAACCTATTACAATCTCACGAATAATCATGTTTTTCTTCATACTGTAACCCCCATCCCAACCCCTTTTAACAAGCTTTTAGAAGCTTCCAGAATTAGGGTTTTACAAAGTCAATTTTCTTTCTTTTTCGGAGATTTTTCCTTTTTCGCTGATGACACGAAAAAAAATGCCAAAAAAAATTTCTCGGGGGCTGTGCCCCCGAACCCCTACACGGGGCCCGGCCCGGCCCCAAACCCCGGTGAGGACGGGGGGCCAGGGTGTATAGTATACCATGGGCTATATAGTATAGCATGATCAGTCGCCACATACCAACAATCTCCCACTTGGAGACTGATCAGGCTCCACACCATCACAACCATCTGCATCCTTACTCTATCGTCCTCAACTCATTTGTCATTGATCTTGATGATTGTGGGAGAATCCTAGCCACAACCCGAAACACATTGCGCATTGTGCCTTCAAATTTTGCTTTGAAACCACATCAAGCAATGGCCTAGAAGCTAGCGATGAGATACTAGCTACTGATTTGATCATGGGAAGATCCTATTTAGAGATTGTTACTTACATCACTCATTGCTTGTTCCCTCTCTATTGAGTAGCTTCAACCAATGATATAATAAGCTCGTGCGATGGGGAAAGACTCCACCCATCAGCAATCTCAAGTTATCCTTTGGATAACATGAGACAATCGGTGATAGTTCAAGGGCCAACGATGTGTTAAGAAATTAACCACATTGCTCATCACAAGTTACCTTTCAGTGGTGAGGATGAAACACACGATGGGCGATGGACCTTGGGTGGTAAGGAGGATGAAGCATCACTCATCATGGGATGGACATGGGAGGTTTAAAAAGAAAAATTGATGAGCAATGAACCACGAGCCACTACTTAAGAGGTGCAAGAATGCACATGGGTATAAGTTCATAAAAGAGGGACCTCCTAGGCTCGATGGTGACCAAGGTGTTGGGGCTGATTGAACAATGATAATAAATACCATAGGAAGGCACTTAAGTGATTGGTAGCCTGATGCAGCTAGTCAATGTGAGAACATAAGTTGAAGGCTAACCAAGGGTGGCAAGGTGTATAAAATTCTTAAACCCTAGACCCTAATGGCAATAGAATATAAGCAATCAGAAATGGGACCATGAAAAAAATTTAGGGTTTCACCAGTGCAATCAATGCATCAACATCTTCCTTCTGGGACTCAAAATCAGAATCAAATTTCTTCTTTTTCTTCTTCTTTTATTTTTTGTATTCCTTACAAACATGTCTAGACTTACCGTAATTCCAACAAATAACTTTGGACTTTTCAAGAGATTTAAATCTCCCCCTAGACTTGGATTTGTCACGCTTCTTATTCTTCTTTCCTTTTTCCTTGGGTATTCCACGAACATTTAGGGCCTCCTTGGCAGTGATGGATACCTTCCTCCTCATTTCTTCAAAAAGAAAAGAACCCACCACATCTTTAGTCTTCAAAATAATAGAAGTACTCCCAATATCCATAACAAGAGAATCCCACAAATCAGGCAAAGAACAAAGCAAGATCTGACATTTCTCCTCCTCATCCATTTTGACACCAACAAATTCCAATTGAGCCACCAACATATTGAATGCTTCTAGGTGGTCTATGATTTTTCCACCCTCTTCCATTCTTAAGGAATACAACTTCTTCCTCAAGAAAATCTTGTTCACTAAATATTTGGCCTAATACATCTCACCAAGCTTCTTCCATAGTTTTTGTACAGATGTCTCCTCATGGAAATTAATTAAAACAAAGTCTTCCAAGCACAATATGATTAGACCCTTAGATTTATGGTCCATAACATCATATTGAGCAACCTAAGTAGGATCTGCAATCCTTGAAACATTCTCATCAACAACATCCCATAGATCTTGATCTATCAATAGATCCTCCATTTTCAGCTTCCACATTTCAAAATTATTTCCAAAAAATTTCTCCACCTCTATTCTCCCTAATGAACTTGCCATCTGAAAATTCATGTAAAAAGATCACAAAGTGTCTTCTACACAAGCTCCCACTCAAACCTATATTAGTCCAAAAAACCCAACAACCCACAACTGAAACCAAAGGTGATCAGGCTCTAATACCACTTGTAAGGAAGCTAAGGTAGTGGAACAACTTCCTACACTAATCTTGAGAGGAGAATAATGCAAAAAATTTACAGATCTTTAACAATTACATAAACTTAAACATAAATATCATGCATGCCATGACACAGTGATTTACGTGGGGAAAATCCTTTCGAGAGAAAAACCCCAACTCCAAAAGCTACCCAATATATTATTCAATAAATCACAAAGATTACAATATACTTGCAGAGCAAGCTTCTCACAGGAGTATCACCACTCAGAGATCAAGAGACAACATGACTGCTATCAAACTCTTAGAATACATCACCATCTCTCTCTACCACAACCGTAATATAACACCCCCATAAAATAGTGTTACATTCTAGGGAAATACAGGACAACCAAATTTCCACCATTAGATCTACAACCTAATAATTAATGGTCTAGATTTACAATGTATCATTTATCTAATGTATGTTGGTCAAATTAGGAATTTCTTGAAAAAGTTAACAAAAAATGTTTACACGCATTCCACTCTCCCCCATTGCTACCATTGTATATTACACCTATCAGTGTAACTAGGAAATATATATATTCATAGATATATCCTATCAATAATAACATTTATATGATTGAAAGGTTGAGACACATTTTCCCAACAAGGGAGTCATATTGAGTCCTCCTATCCTTTCAATAGTGTAGTTTTATGTTCTCTTTTGGAGAAGAGTTTTTCCCACATTGTGTTCTCATTTTCTCTGGTTATGAGAGATTTTTTTTTATACATGGGTACCTCATTAGGCCTTGTAATCAGGACCCATTCATGCATCAATCATGCATCCATAATTACATCCTTTATTAGTTGTTTAGTTACTCCCTAAGTTGATCTTAAGGGGGGTATTGGAGTAATTAGGATAATCACTTGATAAATAATTAATCATTAATTAATTATTAGTTCCCTTATTACTTTATTCACTTAAGATAAAATTAGGAGTGATTTGTATTATTAGATTGGGCAATTTATAGGTCAAGTTGTCTCATTGTATGAGATTAGGACACTTATAATAATCTAATCAAATCTTCATCTAAGGTTTTCCCTTTTTTATAAGTGTTATATATGATACTTTGTACTCATACAGGTAATTCACTTTCATTCAATAAAAAAGGCATAACAAATACTTTTGTGGATCATTAATTCTCTCTTGGTTGCATAAAAAATCAGTTGCTTTGATCTCTCATTTATGATAGGTGTTTTGGTTGTAGATGATTTTTGGGAGTTGTGAGCTTCACTATCAACTCCAATATGGTAGAAGATATTTTTCATTATTCTCTTGAATTTGATTTATGTAAGAATTATATGTTTGCAAAAAAAACTTGGTTAAATTTTATTTTGGTAGCACTAGAGCAACTAAGATTTAGAGTCGATACATAGTTGTGTTGAAGCATAAAGGTGTGTCCCACACTTTCCTAAGTGGGACACTCAAGTCAAAAATTTAAGCCAATTTTTTACATTTTTGTAGTGTCAAAAATTTTCACCCTTAAAAATTTCACATTATGTTTTTTCCCCCTTAATTTATTGGACCTAATTAAGTCCCTAATTTCCTAAAATTATGCATTTTGCAGCCCATTTGTACCACCTTCTAAAGGATTGCAAGCATTGAATAAATTCAACTTATTAATGTTTTGATACCAACACTAAATGTCCTAGAAGATAGGGCTAGGAAAAATACACCCATCGGCGTATGGGTCCTCCTATCTTGTTATGGACCAATTTTTAATATGTTATTATTGGTATTTTTAACATTCAAAATTCAAGTTTCAAATCGACTTTTAGAATCTAATTTTCGTGAAATTAGCATAATTGCATATAAATACCTAGTTATTTTATCATTTAAAAGACATCTAGCACTAAGTACACTATTGAGAAAATTCTATTATCAAGAGCAAGTCAAGATCAACATTTCAAAGCATTATAGCAACAATTTGAGATCCAACATCATGCCAAAGTTTATGTGTGTTCATGTTCATGTTTTGTGAAAGCTAACCTTTGCTCTAGGTCTCCAAAGCATTCAAGAATTCAAGCAAGCAAGATCTAAATCCTTGAGGTGATGTGCATGACCTCAGTCCTTCAAGGAAGCCATTGAAGGGTGTGGAAACACTTACATGTGGTTTGACTGAGGCAAGCCCCTAAATGGCTTCTTAGGAATTCGCATTAGTATTCAGATGGGTTAGAATGTTTTAAGTAAAGCGAGTTGTAATAACAACTCGCATAAATATTATGGTTTTTTTTAATATTACATTATTAGTTAGGTTTGTTTGTACATTTGAGTTGTTGAAACAACTCAATATATTAAGGAATGCTTCCTATAAAATAGGATATGAAAATCCTATAAATATGTAATGTATGGATAAAAGAAATAGTGAAAATAATATAATATTATTGCATGCAAAATATGCTCTGATTTCTCTCATGGTATCAGAGCCTAATCTATTTCCATCAAATCCAATTGAGTTAGTTCATATTTTTGTAGGTTGGATGTTCAATGTCCAAAGAATGGCAAAAATTTTCATAGATCTATCATAAGATTTAATCACATACTGATTTGTGGCTTGTGGTTCAATCCACACATGGTTGATTGTGAGGTAGAAATGCACTGGTTTGATGGTTTTGTACAATTTTTTTGCAAGAGTATGGCTTAACAAAGAAGAGATAGCGAATGAACTTCCTCAATCAAACTAATTTGGCCTAGGGATTTCAATCCAAACATCCAAAGTTTGCATATACATGACAACACAAAATTAATGTTATTAGTATAGACAATGCATTATATAATGCATTGATTGACCAATGTGGTTCTATGGTTAATGGTGAGACTACAATGAGGGACTATTCTATGTACAGTGTGTTGATGGTGTTTTCTGCATAGCAACAACTCAGACATAATACAATATTCTATCTCTCTTGAAAGGTAATTCTCAACAATAAATCACTGAAGATTACCCCAAGGTCTCTCGGGTGTTAGGTCATAACAATGCATAAAACAACTCAGATAAAATTTGAAATGCTGATAATCACAATTGGACCTTACTACAAGCAAACTGTATCTTTCAATTTATTAGGTTTGACAATATGATGATCTTAAATCCTGAATCTAACCGAATAATAAAGAAATAGAAAAAGATAGGGATGCGAGGAAGTGATAAGATCTAAACTCCTGAGAGGATAAACAATGTAAATAACATATATCTGGAATGGACCTATCTCAAATAACCAGTTCTTATTTGACCCACAATGCAATCTTACAAGAACGGTGCAATCTTCTGAGGAATTCAGATTTTCAAATCATAGACATGCATCTACAATCGAACTTAAGCACATTGAATATACGGTCCAGGTTGACTTTGCC
Source organism: Sequoia sempervirens (assembly GCA_007258455.2). NCBI lineage: Eukaryota > Viridiplantae > Streptophyta > Pinopsida > Cupressales > Cupressaceae > Sequoia > Sequoia sempervirens. Next base: position 634,417,902 of record VDFB02047230.1, on the reverse strand, counting down.
AGCCTACTACAATCAGATAGTTACTGGGAGTATAGACCAGAGATAGCTACAAACATTCCAAATATGAAATCATAAACATCATTTATCCAACTGAAACTAATCTATTTCTGAATACTAAACCCTAAATCTTCAAGCAATTTAAAAGATGGAACAATAAGAACCATGCACGATGAAATAACACAAAGGATTCCACCAGGAAAACCACAATGTCTCCAATTGTATTAATCACCAAAATCTGCAACAATTCAACTGTTCTGATACAGTATTTGCTTCAAGAAGAGACTAAGAAATTCTAACTATTGCTCTTGCTTATCTCTATTACTACTTAGCTAACCAATGTCTAACCCTTACAATGAGGCAAGAACGCCTATTTATAGCAAATTCCCCCCCAAGACATGTCGGCCCAGCCAAACATTTTATAAAATAATAAAACTGCCAAAACAGGTCAGCCAAGGAAATGAACCAAGGCACACATTAAATGCCATCATCCAAGTCGGCTCTGACACAGTCCCCAAGGAAGTCCGGTCCAATGCATGCCCCATAGTAATAGGGAAGCACAAATCTCAAAATGAGCATTAACTGCCGCTCCCTTTATCCTTCTTCTGTCCGAATGACCCTTGGACCCTCAAGAATATTCTGTCCAACTCAGCAATAGGTGGCAATGGAAAAACCCTGAGTTGACATTTAATGGAGTCTGCTTCCTCCTTGGACCATTCAACAATCTTGTTCCAATCCTCCCTGTTGGCCATGTATCTATCCATCACTGCCATGTAGGTGGCTGCATCATCAAGTAGGTGGCCAGTGACAGCTTCATTAGAATCCGGGGCATAAATTTCATGCCACCACTCCTTCAATTGATCCAAGCTCAGATACTTGGGAGCTATCTTCTTCCTCCCTGTCATTACCTCAAAGAAGGCAATGCATCCATCATAAACTACAGTAAGCTCACCATCAATTTGCTTCTTTCTCTTTAAAATTTTCTTCAAAGCCTTCTACCTAATCTGCAGCGCTTCGAACCACTCCCACGGTTCATCCACCCTTGAGGAAGGAAGGATTCCATCTTTAGCCAATTGATCCTTGCCATGTCCCAAGATAACCTTCGATTTCTGTAGCAGGAGATCCATATCATTCTTATCCTGGGACAGAATATACTCCAACAGCTCCTTTGCCCAGACTGCATCCTTCCCTACAGATAAAACTGTCTTGATAGCATCATCTCCTTTTGCTTGTACACTCATTAACCAGTCCGTGGTAGCCTGAGCAGAGGTTTTCATCTTTTCAATTCCAGAAATTGTCTCCTTAGGCAGAAAGCCATGGGTAGCAGATGAAGAAGGGTGAAGTGACTGCAAAGGTTTCATAACCTCCTCCAAACACTTCCTTAACCGTTCATTCTCCTTCTTTAGCTCATGTTTAGTTTGGGTCTCCTTCTTCAACCTATCCACAATTACGGCGCTAGATCCCTCAAACTCCTCAATATCCTGCTCCATGGAGGCCGGCCCAAGGTTAATCGTCTGGACATTATAGTCCTGGCTTGTAATATCCTCCCTCATTTTATCCGCTGCAAGGGTGGCAATGTGGACTACCCTATTGTGCGCTTCATCCCTTTCCACCCAGGAGATGACCTTTGCAACCTTCTTCTTCTTTCCTTTTCCAATTTTTGACAACATTTCATCCCAGTCCAAGGGGGTGTCCTCAACAATCACTTGCTTCTTCCTCGCAAGTTCCTTTTCGAGCCAGTCTGGGGCTACAGGGTTAGTCCAGATTTCTTCCACTCCGGCATTTTTTGGCTCCTCTGTCACTTTCTCTTCCTCTGTAGTTGTTGCCTTATCATCCTCCTTCTCCGAAAGCTGCTCACCTGGATCCACCTCTTCAAGTTCCACCTCTTACTGCACCGGTGAGGGAGTCTTGGCAGGGATATTCTCCTCTGGCTCTGGTGATCCGCGGCCTTGGTCAATCTCCGGAGAATCTTCATATTGCACCAACGGAGAAGTGTGTCCTTCTTCTATTCCCACCTCAAGCTCAGCCGCCTCACTGAAAAGTGTTCCTTCCTTGAACTGTTCTGCCTCCCCGCTAGTTTCATGCTCATCCGGATTCTCCGGTTCAGGTGCGCTTGGTGGTGGAGAAACAGACTTTGGTGGCTCTTCAACTACTAACTTTGGGGAGGAGTCCCTCTATTGTACAGCATCCTTGGGAGAGGGAGTCCTTGATTTTCTTGTGTAGACCTTAGTTTTTTCCCCTCTGGAACTCTCCACATCGACAATTGGAGGTTCATCCTCCGAAGCAACTTGATCTTTCCTCTTGGTGGGCCTTGTCGTCCTAGCTTTCTTAGGTGGTGGAGGAGCATCCTCCTCTTCAGCTTTCTCCGTTTCTTCCTCATCAGAGGACTTGCTGATTGTCAGAGTCTTCCATCTTCTCTTTCCCTTCGGCTTCCTCTTTGTCTCAGGTTCAGCCCCTTCCTTAGGACCTCTGACCTTGATCTTGAATGGCGATGTTTTCACTGTTTTCCCTTTGGGGTCGTCTTCCCCGGATTCCTCAAAAGTTGACATGGGATTTAGATTTCCCATCAAGTCAAAAGTGCAAGCCACCTTCGCACTTTCCAATTCCCGAATTTTATGCTTTATCCACGAGGAAGTGAACTTCATGACAGGAGCCTTCAAATCCTCTAGCTCTGTAATTTCATTCTCATTCCAGTCAATATCTCCGGTTGGCCTACCCTTCACCGCATCATAAGCGTGGTCTTGCACCAGTTTTCCGTCATCATCAAGATGATCCGGAATCAGTTTAACATTGTATTGCCTAATGGCCTCCACCGGCAACCTAGAATATCTTCTCTTCCTCGCCTCAAGGTCATCTTTGATGTTGACCCAGTAGTCTTCTAGATCATCCTTGTGCCTATACTCCCGGGTAGCTCTCTTCTGAGCCTCTCCAGTTATGTCAAAATTCATTCTTTTCGAATGGAAGGAGAATCCATAGGCTGCCAGTTCCTCCCCTGTGGTGTGAGCTGATTGGATAGACGGGCACATCTCTCCCACACCAATCCCAAGAGGGAAGTCTCCTCTGAAGCCTGTCTTGTGCTTCTCCCTCTTCACCACTGCATCAAACTCATAGGTTTGTCTTACAACCTCTAGCAGCACAATGTGGTCAGTGGGATACCGAGGCAACCTATAAGGGGCTACTGGGCATCCATCAATCGTGAGGTAAGTGAATGTAGGGAACTGGATGAACCATGCTCTATAGTTCTTGATCAATCCTTTGGCCCCATCAGATAATCTGAGATGCTCTGCATTCTGGAGTGTCTGGGTGATATGCATTGTAAATGCATCATTTTCCCTCCTGTAATCCTTATGCCCCAGATGCAACTCTAGATACACTTCATAAATTATATCCTGTCCGATTGTTCCCTTCGGACTCAGACCCTTGTATGGGTAGGAGATGGCCAACACATACATTACATATGAAGACATCGTGAATTTCTTTGCCTCCAGGACATTTCACAACTGTCTGTCAATCTCACCACTAATTAGCCCTGCCCAGTGATAGTTGGTCCCTTGACTAATTTTGGTGATCACATGGACCATCCAACTCTCCAATACACCTGCACCTCTTAATCCTGCCACCCTGCTCAGAAGTGTGATGGCATCATATACCTCTGACCTGAATTTTACCCTATGCAGCTGTTTGGGCAACTTCGAATGATGGGACCTTGGCTTCTCTAGCCATGAGTTGATTATCTGCTGAGCCTTGACTGGCTCATTCTCATAACAAGTCCTGGCAGTGTCAATGTTCAAGGCGCACACTGAAGGAAGATCTGGCATACTGAAAGCCTGTGCAATGGAGGTCGGACTGAAGTTGGCCAAGACTCTCCCCTCGGTGCTGACCACTCTCTGTGTGTCAAAGTCGTATTGTCAGGCGCATTCCAGGATTAATTCATAACACTAAACTGCCGGAGGGAACCCTGCCACATGTACCAATCCGGAGTTCATCATCCCTTGTCTCAGGGCTAACTGATCTTTCTCGGTCGTTCTCTGTTTGAACTCCTCATATCGCCAAGCACCAACATTTGTATCTGATACTTCAGCCCACATGGATGACACCTTGCTCTCAGGAAGCTGGCTTTTCATGTCCTATCTCAATCGTTCTGTCTTAGAGATAGATGAAGCCCCTGTGCCACCCTTGGACTTACCAGCAGCCGCTTTGCTTGATTCAGCCTGCATATCCAAAAATCATCATTAGTATTCAATTATTGCTCATATTCCAATCCAAAAGGTTAGCACAAATCATCTAAATTAATCAAAATCTATTTCCAAATGCTAATCCTTTGAGATCCGGAGAAATCAGATAATCTGGGAAAATCACGCAAACCGAGAAAATACCGTCGGGGCAGAATTTTAGAAAAATCCGACCCAAACGGATTCCTGCTGCCAATGGATCATTAGTCAAATAAATCATTAGTGCAGATGAAAAATCAAAAGATAATCATTAAATCCACTCATTGGCAACAAGAAATAAACATTAAACAACTGCTCCATTAATCCTATCATCGAAACATTTGAAAGGACACAATCAGATAGGAAATCTGGAAAAACGCGGATGGAACAGATTTTCGCAGACGACCTAAAATGCGCCAGAAATAACCTCAGTCCGTAGAATAAGTCCAAACCGGGAAAATCTGGAAGCGAAGAAATTTCGTGACGACCTCGGAAACCCGAAAAATGACCAAACGCGAATCAAAACCCAAATGACCACGGGATTCACCTCTCCTAAGCTTGAATGATCCCAGAACCAACGACAATCAACAAAATTCAAAGCACAAAGGACCCCAAAGTTCTAGAAACTTGCAAAGGACAAATTCCCACATTAAAACGATGATGCCCTAAATCGAATAATCAAATCTCCGCCATTAAAACCAGAGCAAGCTTTAGGGTTTAAGATATCGGCTAAGAATTTACCTAAAGCACTCGAATCTTCACAAGACGGCGAAGTCAACAAGATATAGGGACAAATTCGCTCAAACAAGAAGAAATCTTCGCTCTGGGCCCAAATATCGAAGAAAAAACCCCAACTTCGCACGATATGGCAGATTCCACACTAAAAGAACAAGCAATCAAGCCTAGAACTCCGTCTAAAGGATACACATGCAACCAAACGGACGGAAAAACTCGCAGGACATGAGTGATAGGGTTTCATCATACAAACGGGTCAAACCCCGACTCTATAAATATGAAATTAAAATCAAGCAAGAGCCGACCCAAATCTAATAATACCCAATTGAAAACCCTCAATCACCATGCAAGCAAAACGAAAGGGTAATGACCACATACCATGGATCAAAGCAGAAGAAATTCGAGCTTGAGAAGGCGACCTTCGCAGCAAACACGCCCAAGCAGCGAAAACACCAACACCGGCAATCAAGCAATCCTCACGCGAACAAATTAGGATTGATTCTCAAAACTTAGATAGAAATTCAAAATCGCCAGAGCAAAACAAGGGAGCAATGAAGTTAGAATGGCACTGAAAATGCCCTAAATCCACCCTTACACCCGTCTGAGCGAAGGTACCTCAACCGTTAATGCACGACAAGACACCTCTGACAAGTTCGGAAACCCGAGCCCCAAGCAGAATTTCGGAAAATCCCAGAATGCACGGAAACACGGATTCCGTGGAAATGCAGAAACTGGGGAAATGAGGAAGGTCAGGATTTTGGCAGAATCCGGGAAAATCCGCCAGGACCAGAAAATCCTGAAGTAAGGCAAAAACCCGAAATCAGAGAATCCTGCCAGAAACGGACAAGGAACCAGGGTCCGGGAAAATCCGCCAGAGTCAGAAAATCCCAGATCCAGGTGAAAACCCGGACCTGGCGAAAAACTCATTTTCAATTAATTCAAACCTCAAGGAAAGGTCAAAGCCAGCAAGATCAACATGTCAAGACCCTAAGATAATAAATCCAATAGAACCAAAGGTCAAAGACACCAAAAAGAGGGTCCCTACTCCAAGTGGGGTGTGTGTGCAAAAACTGCACAACACAGTGAAGTCAAATCGAGTTGATCAAACCATCAATTTTCTCTTCTCCATGTGTTAAAGGGACCCTTTGAGCTTATTATTGAGCCTACTTTGATAGAAACAAGAAATCTAAAGGAGAATGTTAACCTATTCACAAAGCTGAAGAGGCTTCATTCACCTATGTTTGGCACTGAGTGAGATCTAGAGGAAGAGCATGTAGTAGTTTGAGCAATCAAAGTAGACTTGGTATGATTGGAATGCTTGTGAAAATTTGGTATAAGTCATTGAAGACCCAATGATCATGGAAGATGTTATGTTTGGTGAATAGATAAGCATTTAGTTATTGTCTTATGTCTCAAAATTTCTTATTGGTTCATAAAGATATTTTATATTATAGTTTAAAATTCAAATTATCTTATTTTGTTTAGAATAGGGTCCATTTTTATGTCATTAATTATTGTGTCATCAAATATGTCTCTCAAAGTTCAAAAGTGTCAAAATATTATAAAAATAAAAATAGGCTTAATTGTAATTGGACACATTATCATTTGTATGTGATTTCCATATTGTGGGGAGATTCCAAAATTGAGCTTCAAAACCAAATTTTCTAAGTAGAAAATCAATTGGAGGATGGAGGCACAGGAGGTTGGAGGACACTCAACGTCCTCTCGTCAGCCACCAATGACGAGGTCGCTTATCAAGTTTGGTGGCATTTTATTTTCTATTGTGTGGTAGTGACAATTTTCTATGATGTTGAAGATTGAGTAGCACGATCAACAACCGTGGCTATTTCTACTCATATGTGTTATTTTCTTATGTATCCTCCTAGTGTAAAATATTGTAATAAACAAAAGCAATAGTGTAATGTAATTCATGGATCTTGAAATGGTTAGTGGTAATCCATAAAACCATATGAGATTAACAGATGAGTGTGGTTCTGTTCATGTCCAGGTTTGTGGTAAACCTATGTGAAAACCATGAAAGGTTGATGAGAAGTGCCTTTCATTTGAATCAAGATCATGAGCCACTAGAATTGGCTTACTACAGTTTGAAGTGTTGAGTTTGAAAGGAGGAGAATGTGGGCATCATTAATGTTGTAAATTGTTGTATAGGTGAGTAGCTAACTATTAAGATCCTCAGACTGTTAGACTTCTTAGAAGTATGGTCGATCGATGATGAGTTCACTAGAAGTGAAAAAGAGATAAATTCATGTATGTAGGTGATCATATGTAGCAAGATCCAGAGAGAAATATGCAGGCCTAAAAGTATGCGTATGCATACAATTCTATTTCCAGTTCATGTGTTGTACATTCTCCCCATATTCACACTAAGGGGGGTGTTAGGAATTCACATTAGAATTCACATGGGTTATAATTTTTTAAGTAAAGTGAGTTGTAATAACAACTCACATAAATATTATGGTTGTTACGAATCCATTCCGTACAGTGAGTGATGAATAGTGTCCAGTTCAATCCAATACCAGGTTTATTGGAACAGTGGATTCTGGCAATACCATTGTTCCAATAGAGTTTAGTTGTTCCCAAACCAGCTATATGATCTTAGGGGTTTGGTTCTTTACTCCACTCTGGTGATCCAACTCTCCATCCATTCACCATGATCCAGTCACATCAAGGAGAGGGGGTTTAGTCGACTAGTGCGTAAACTTTATCTCTATTTGTATTTTTCTTTCCACACCTCAACCCCACGAATGAATCCCCAACCCCCCTCCCCCTTCTATATAGATGGAAATGGAGATGGGCCCCTCTATCCTCTATCTATATGGGCTAATGAAACTCTATACTTTGGGCGGGCACCCCTCAAATATATTATTGTGGGATGAATGATCTTTCCAATTAATCACATGATGTGAGAGAGGCTAGGATTATGCTTATAAGAATAGGAAAGAGTGGTTCAGCTTTCAAGTTCGACACCTCTGACTGCACCGATGAGAATTCCAATCTATCTAATATATCATTCCACTCCTTGGCATCTCAGAGAAGGAACCTAATGCAATGCCCCATCTAATGTCCCCATCTAATGGTCCTCTCATAAACTCTCTATACGTCACATGATGGATCGATACGTTACATGCATACCATACTATCCTCCACTCACAGTTGTCCCCCCTCTTACATGCTCTTACATGCCATAAAAATGTCATACATAACTCCCATAAAGACTAGTCAAAATTATAATGTAACCTCCCTCTTACATACTCTTACATGCCAGAAAAATCTCATATGTAACTCCCATGAAGACTAGTCAAAATTATAATGTAACCTCCCTCTTGCATGCTCTTACATGTCAACGTGTGAGGCAATATGGCTTTGGAAATTGTTGGTGGCCTTGTTTGGTCAGAGGGTTGAGACTATGGTGATACACTGTGACAATTAGAGTTGCATCAAATTTTTTGAGAATCCGATGTTTCATGATAGGTGTAAGCATATAGACATCAGATATCATTTCATCAAAGATTGTGTACAATATGGGATTTTTCAGCTACAGTATATACTTACAAATCAATAGGTAGCAGACATTTTGACTAAGACATTGGGGAAGGCAAAATTCATTTTCTTCAAAGATAAGTTGGGTGTCATGCACATTATTAGTTAGGTTTTTTTGTATTTTTTGAGTTGTTGAAACAACTCAATATATTAAGGATTGCTTCCTATAAAATAGGATATGAAAATCCTATAAATATGTAATGGATGAATGAAAGAAGCAATGAAAATAATATAATATTATTGTGTGAAAAATATGCTTTGATTTCTCTCGTGGCCCAACATTTTCTCCCTTTGAATGTGCAAGTTATAGGCTTGAAGAGGATTGAAGAAGGAATGAAGGAAAATTGTTAAGTGTTGCATTCAAAGCCCTAAAAGTTGTCAAGCCATAGAAATTCAATTATAGAATTACCTAACGACATTCCAAAAACTCTATAATTGGGAATCAAAAGCTTAGATCTAGCATCATAGGAGGACCGCAAAATCAGTTTTAGGACCCCCCATCAAGGACCCATACACCCCTAAGCATCTATGTCCTCTGCATGTTAGATCCAACTTTTTATGACAGGTGGGCAATCTCCAGTACTTCTCATATCTACCTGTAGTTTACTATTTCAGTCTATGTGCTTCTAAAATATTGCATTTATCTTATTAGGTCATATAATTTAATTAGTTTAATCATTTCAAACCATTTCCAATCCACTTTCAAGGCACTAAGAAAGGAGATCTAGAGATCCAGGTTTGATTGGCTCACCTTCATGGTTGATAGTCAATCCATTCACCTTATTGATATCCCTTCTAATGTAATTTTTAAAAAGGAAGATAATTAACCCTAGGTTTCATATTAAACTTTAAGGGTTCCATTTTTCACACATTATATTTTGGTGAACTTGACATTTTGATATCATAGACCTAAAAATTGCATTCATTCACCCTAGATCTAGGTTTTGCATAATATTGTTTTGCACTTCTCAATTAAGGTTTCATATTTGCATTATAAAAAGTCATAAATATCCAAAAATATTGCATCATCACTTGCATTAGGGTTGTTTAATTCATTTAGATTAGATTTTCTTTCAAAAGTGTGATTTGTTGTTTAAACATTTTCATACACTTGCATTTCACTTACATTAAGAAATTCTAGAAAAATAAACACTATGAAACCACTTTACAAATAGAAGCAAAAACCTTAAACATCAACTTAAAAATTTAATTTTTTAGTTTTCAAACCTCCTATTAAGGACTCAGATGCCCCTAGGTGACCCTATCCTTGAACAGGTGCATCAACAAACTTTTTCACAGTTGTTTGTCTCAGTCTGCTCATTTTGTAGGTATTTAAAGACCTCTATTTTGAAATCAATAATTGCATGTTTTAATGCATATTGCATATAGTTCATAAAAGTGAAAGAAAGTGCATTATTTTTGTTACAAAATTACATCAAAATCATAATTTCTTGACATTTGCATTTTATAATCAATCAATTATTGAATTTCATATCTAAAATTTGCATTCATAACTCATTCAACATTGTTGTATATTTGCATTTTGTACCAAATTGGCATAAATTGAGAAAAAATTAGGGAATTATTTATTGTTACAATTGTTTGCAAGTAGAATCAAAAACCTTAAGCAGTGAATACATAGTCATAATTTGAGTTTATAGAACCCCTAACCAGGACTCAAATGCCCCTAGGTGACTCTGTCTTGTTATTTAGGAATTGGTCAAATTTCTATGATAAAACATTTTTAGGAGCCTCAATCTGGAGTTTCTATCTGATTATTCTTCACTTTTGGATTAATAGTCTAAACCTCATTGCAAATTTTCATCATGGATATGTGTTTTGGTAAAATTTGGATGTCCTTGAAATCTTTAGTTGATGTTTCAAGTTGTGTGTTTGGTGATGATTCAAATCTTGATAATGACATCCATGATATGTCATCTCCTATTACAAGTGTTTTTTATGTCCTAGGTCAAGATGAAGAGAGTGCACATGAGTTCATCCAAAACTCCTTGTGTAACCTTGAGAATAATGCAACCTTTTATCCCTCAATGCAATGGCCTACTACCTCATACCAATAATGTCCTATCATGTTATCACTTGAAACATTCACTTTGTTACATCCAAAACTTAATCACAAGGCATACCTCAAACAACATGCATGGAGAAACCTATCAATAACAATCACAAGGAAAACACATCAACCAACCGTCCCTCATATGAGCATAAAATTACAAATACACCCACTAACTTGGAACAAACTTATGGACAAGGCTTTAGAATCTTAGAAAAACAAGGATGTACCATAAGGACTGAGCATGAATTCCATTCCCTCTTGGAACAATCACCATTTGAAGATACTAAAGGACTAGGTTACCTTGATCTTCCATCTTCACATCAAACAGTTGTTCCACCAACCAAGAAATATAAACTTAATAAGTTACCTTTTATGTATCCTATAACCAAAATTGAAAGACCCTTGACACACTTCTCAAACTAGTACATATTACATTGCCACCCATCCATGAACGAGAAGATAAGAAAGGAAATAGTAAAAATATTGTCTTACTGTGTGTATCATAGAACACTTGGACATCTTACTAATGAATTTCATGCTTTAAAGAATAAATTAAGTGAATTTGATCCTTATGGGGATCAAATTGAACATATAATCCGTTAACATCCACTATTCTTTGCTCCAAGTGCCATGTGGTAGTTGTAGTGTCATAACATGCTCACTACCATTCATGAGGGTATAAAACTAGGCTTTATGCAATCATCTTTTATTTTTCAAGGAGTAGCATATTTGGCTCACCTTTGTCCCTACACTTAGGGGGTAAAGGGTTAGGTAGCCTTGTCCTATGTGCATTCCTTCTACTAAGGGATCCCTCTATATCTCCTTAAAATATTAGTGTAGCAAGTACACTAACATTTTAAGGGGGGCGTATAGTCCCTCACTCATTGTTTGCATTAGTATGGCCCCTTCTTAGTGATGATACCATACATCTCCGAGGAAGTGTGGCCTTCTTGATCTATGATTAGTGTCTCCTTTGTGGTGATATTGGGATTGATATCCCTCGAGAGAGCAACCTTTCTTGGTGTATGATGTTCCCCTTGGTGGTAATGATATGAATAGTATTCCCTAAGGCACAAATTTATTTTCCCATGTCTTGTCCTCTCTTGGAGGTGATTTCATGAGTGATATCCCCTAAGGTGTGACCTTGTGTATATTGAGTAAAGTTTTTTTGCTATTGTCTCTTGTGGTGGTGTTGATACAACACCCCTTAAGTTTTTAACCTTATTCTATTATCATTTATGCACCCCTTGAGGTGAGTTTTATGCACTCCCTGAGGTGAGCTCTATGCAACTCTTGAGGTGAGTTTTATGCACCCCTTAAGGTTATTTTATTGCATCCCTTGAGGTGAGTTTTATGCACCCCCTAAGGTGAGTTTTATTGCACCCCCTGAGATGAGTTTTATGCACCCCTAAGGTGAGTTTTATTGCACCCCCTGAGGTTATTTTTTGCAAGAAAATTCATGGATTTAGCATAGTGGAGCTTGTTGGGTCATGAAATTGAGCAACCTTTTTAACATGGTTGCCTAGCATAACATACCTTGCTTTCCAATGGAACCATGTGGCCCATGAGTGATGTGTATGACTTCAGTCCTCATGGGAGCTAACATTTATTCAATGGATGACGTTTGGTATTTGAGACAATTTAAGACTAAGGTCTCTTTACCCTACCGAATCAAATCTTTGTTGAAATGAACAAGACAACTAAGAGGGAAGGGTGAATCAGTTGTATCAAATTAAACCTTCAAAACCCTCTATAATAATCAAATCCACAAGCATTCATTAAACCCTTATTTTGTTAGTATGATTAAACATGGAATGTACATAACAGAAAATGAATTCATAACACCATGCACAAGAGAACACTAGATTTACGTGGAAAACCCAATGAGGGAAAAACCATGTTGAGGATTAGCTCACAATATAAGTAATAGAAAAATTGATACAAAGGGGCTCACTGCCATAATAGGACACACTATCCAAAAAGGCTCACAGCCAGATCTCACTACCACAAAAAGAATACAAGAAGATAGAAGAAGAATGTTACACAGAGAACACTTCTCAATGCAACAAGGAATGCACCACAATTTCTTGCACACTTTTGTAGTCTTGCATGAATGATTTTGGATTCCTTCAGCTCACTACCTTCATGAACCCTAACACTAAAATTTGCATTGCTCTTCTCAAATGTACATCACACTTGCATCAATCTCATATCTATCTTACTTCTTACTTCTTTTCTTCTTTCATACTTCAACTCACAACAACACCACACTTATTTATATCAACTTCAACCTCAAAAACATTGAAAATCATTAAAGAAGGTTGGAAACTAGCTGTTATACACACAAATTTAAAATAGGTCAACACCTAAACATTCCTGCGGTGGTTAGGAATGAAGGTGACCTACATAAGTCCTTAATTAGGACCCAAATAGATCCAAACACACTTCAAAATGCTCAACAAGCCTCGCATGTACTATTCACACAAGGTCAGCCAACACCAATGTTAAACACAATAAAACATTAAGTACATGCTTCCCCAAATTAATCCATAAGTTGAAAGTTTCAAGAAACATAATTTACTTGAACATGATTAAGAGTGACTCACAAAATACTTGAGATTCATTGAACACTTCATCCAAACTCGCATCATTCAAATACTCCAACTCAAAATAATTGGTATCCCTTACTTGCAAAATGATGAATGAAACTCACTCTATATTGCACCAAATCAAGTAAAACCTTGAATATAGAAAGATACAATAACTATGATAAACTTCCCAAATCCACACAACCTGAAGCCAAACAACAAAGAAACGTGGAGTAAATACGTTTCTCCCAGGCCATAGAAACAATCACTAAATAACTAGTTCACATACTAGTGAAAATATCTTTCACTATACAACAATCCAAAAATCTAAATTTTGAATATAGAAACCTCTAGCAACCTTGAATAATCTATAAGATCCGCACAAGCATAGCTTTAGCACAAAATAAATGAAAATCACAATACCGAGGCCTACTATAAACACTTGCACAACATAGTTTACTTTTTTTATCAAATTTCTCAATATCCTCAACATCTTCAACCCACAGTTGACTTCAATAATAACACCAGTCAGTAGACTTCCTATTGACATCAATGACAACACCTTAATTCTTGCAATAATCTGCCCTTTTTTCATTGATAGAAACTCAAGATGTGAAAAGCCACCAAAGACAACATACACACACCTTTTTTATGATTAGACAGCCTACACAACATTCCTAAACTCTCTCCCCCTTACAGGAGTCTCTCTCCCTTTGATAATAATATTAGACAACATACACAACTTTCTTCACTAATACCTTACATGATTTTCTCTCTCCTCCTAAGTAGATAAGATTTTTCACATGATTCTCTCTCGCCCTTTGACATCAATGGAAAAGGATAAAATGTTTTGCATTATTCTCCTCCTTTTGACACTAAACCAAAATACCTAGTTTGAATACTCCCCCTTAGGAGTACACCCAAATGAATCAGCAATTCAATAACACATGACACTACCTACTCCCCCTAAGAGGTAGCCACCAACATCAGTCCAGAAAAGAGATAGATCCTTAGATCCACTAGACTGATGCATCCCCATATGCATCTAGTTCAAGAAAGGAGGGGCAATAACCCCCAACTTCTCCTGAAGATACTCAAAACTATCCTTAGGAAATGCCTTAGTAAATATATCAACAATCTAATCCTTTGTAGGAACATACTCAAGCTTAACTTCATTCTCCATAACCTTTTATCTCAAAAATTGATACCTCATAGATATATGTTGTGTCCTTGAATGTGTCACTAGATTCTTTGAAGTGTTAATTGAACTTGTGTTATCATAGAAGAGAGAAAAAGGCTCATCATATATAACTCTGATATCCTTCAATGCTTGTCTCATCCATAATACCCATGTACAGTATGATGATATTGCAATATACTTAGCCTTTGCAGTAGATGAAGAAACTAAATCATGTTTCTTACTCAACCAAGACACCAATCTACAACCAAGAAATAATGCACCACCACTTGTACTTTTCCTTTCATTAACATAACCAGCCTAATATGCATTTGTATAAGCACTTAATGTGAAATTAGTATCCTTCGGATGCCACAAGCCATAATTTAGTGTGCCTCTTAAGTATCTGAATATCCTCTTCACAGATACATGTGTTTCTTTATGATCCTCTTGAAATCTAGCTATAATACAAACTGCATGCATGATATCCGATCTAGTAGTACTTAGATATAATAGTTCACCAATCATGGATCTATACTTGCCCTGATTAGCCTTAGGTGATTCATCATCTTTTCTTAGTTTACAACCAGTCACCATAAGATTTTGTACTCATTTGGAGTCATCAATTCCAAACTTTTTCAACATCTTTCTAACATGTTTAAATGTGAAATGAAAATCCCTTCATCTGTTTGATTGATTTGTAGCCTAAGAAAGAAATTCATCTCCCAAACATTGACATCTCAAAATCTTTCTACATTTCCTCTGCAAACTTCTTACACATATCCTCATTTCCTCCAAAGATAATATCATCCACATATACTACTACTATCAAGATTTTTTCTTCCTCAATTTTAAAGTAAAGATTACTATCTGTAGTGCCCTTGTTGAATCCTTGCTATATCAAATACATGTCCAACCTTGCATACCAAGCTCTAGGAGCTTTCTTCAATCCATATAGTGCCTTATTCAACTTACATACCATATCTGGTTGATCTGACAACTGAAATCCTTCTGGTTTTTCCATGTAAATTTCTTCTTCTAATTCTCCATTTAGAAAAGTAGACTTCACATCCATCTGATAAACCTTAAAGTCTTTATGTGTTGCAAATGCAAAAAAAATTCTAATAGCTTCCATCCTAGACACATGAGCAAAAATATCCTTAAATTATATACCTTCTACTTGTGAGTAACCCTTGCACACAAGTCTTGCCTTATTTCTTACTGCTCCATTCTCGTTCATCTTGTTTTTAAATACCCACTTAGTTCCAATTATGTTCTTGTTTGTTGGTCTAGGGACCAATTCCCAAGTTTGATTCTTCTCAATCTTCATAAGTTTTTCTTCCATTTCCTTCATCCAATTTTCATCCTTACATGCTTCATTCACTATTTTAGGTTCAACTTTAGAAAGTAAACACAAATTTACCTCGGCTTCAACAGCTTTGCTTCTTGTCAATACACCTTTCCTCTTATCTCCAATGATTTGATCTTCAAAATGATTCTTTTGCACATACTTAGGGGTTTTAGGGGTCTTATCTAGAGATTCTTCTTCTTCATTATAATTTCCTTGTTCATCATCCTTTTATTCTTCTTCTCTACAGTTAGGTTCATCTGACACATATCCATCCACTACAATCGAATTCTACAGGTTTTCATCAACTTTAACATTTGCACTTTCAATTATCTTTCTCAACCTTTTGTTGTAACATTTTTAAGCTTTAATTCTAGTAGAATATCCAAGGAAGATACCTTCATGAGACCTTGCATCAAACTTTCCTTATTTTCCTTCATCCCTTTTGATATAACTGTAGTGATAGAAAAAGTATCCCTTTTTCCTTGGTTTGGGAATAATTCATAAATAAATGAGTTTAATGTTCCCTCGATTTAGTGTTGTAATGTGTTTTGCACATTCACATTAAGTTTAAGGCCCTTTTATACTAAAATAGACTTAATGGTATCTTATTTTGGGTGTTTTATAGTGTATCTTTACACTTTCACACTAATCTAGGGCTTTAATTAATTGAGGTAAATTTGCCTTCATTGACCCTTTTAATTCAAATCCAAGCCTAATTAATTATAGATTTTGAGGGATAAAACCCAACATTCATAAATTATATTACACAACACTTAATTTTTGAAGGTGTGTGTCCTATGATAGTGACCTAGGACCCATTTTCCACTTGGAAAATGGGTCCTTAGTTGGTCCTAGGACCCTATATTCACATGACATTTCATAATCACCGAAGTGTGTCCTAGCTAAGTGAGCTAGGACCCATTTTCCACATGGTGAATGGGTCCTCACTTAGACCTAGGACCCCCCCTTGGGATATGTTTTTTGTGGTATTTTAATGATTTCAAATCCTAGATTTGATGTTGTCTTGTGTTTTTTGAATTTTGGGATTTAATGATAAGATATGTATAAATACAAGGCTATTTCACTTAGTTTCACCTAGAATTTTTATGTAAGCATCCTAACAACAATTTTATGAGATCAAGAGTATTCAAGAGAATTTCTAAGGCATTCAAGGGTAGATTCAAAGAAGATTAAATTGCAGCAATCAAGATCCCTTTCATCATGTCAAAGGCATAATGCATGTCATGCATGTTGTTTAGCTAATGTGTTGATGTAGCATTGAAGATCAATTCGAGCATATTCAAAGGCATTGTTTCACATTCAAGTCCATGATCAAGATCTACATTCATTGAGGCCACTTTATGCAAGATTTTTGATTTGTACTCCAACGTTTCAATTGAGGATTGGTGAGTTATGACATTGCATTTTGCAAATTCATCATTCCTTTATGCATTGTTTCATTACAAGGTTTAATTAAAAAAATGGGATTTGACCAAGGAAAACCCCTATTCCTTAACAAACAAAATTTTTCTTTCCTTTGATGTGTGATTGCAAGTTTTAGGTTGAAGATCATTTGGAGAGCAAAATTACAAAATTTGTCTATGTTGTCAAAGTTTCTAAGAAAGTTGTCAAATCATATAAATTGAGCTACAATGTTTATTTTTGGGTTTCTAATAGTCTTTGACTAGGATCTATGAGTGTGGACATTGAAGAGCATAACCCAGAAATTGATTTTCCAAAACCCTAGCCAAGACCCATTCACCATAGGGAAAATGAGTCCTCAATGAGGCTTAAAAAGAAAATTTTTGCAATAGGTACACAACATTCGACCCTTTTAAAACCTAGCTTTTGACAGTTATATTAGTTAGGTTTAATTTTAGATATTCATTTATGCATTATAACCCTCATAATTGAATGAAATACTAGTGAAATTAGGTTCATCATTTTTTTAATTCATTTTGGTGAACCTATTTTCCTTCATTTCAATAACATTTGCTTCCAAATACTCTAAAGTACTTCACAGTAGGAATCCTTCCATACCATATCTCATAGGGAGTATTTATGCTATTAGCTTTAGCTTGAACTCTATTAAGTATGTAGACAACAGTATGAATAGCTTCTCTCCAGTAGATTTCCAGTATGAGTAGCTTCTCTCTAGTAGATTTCCAGTAGCTTCTCTCGAGTATATTTGCCTCTTTCATCACAGTCCTTGTAGCTTCTTGAATAGTTCTACTTTTCCTTTCAACAATTCCATTCTACTGAGGATTTCTAGGGGAAAACAAATGCCTCTTTATTCCATGAACTTCAAAAAACATGTTAAACTTATTGGAGGTGAATTCACCATCTTTGTCAAACCTCAAAAATTTGATTTTAAAATCCATTTCACTCTCAACCATAGCTTTAAATGCCTTGAATTTATCTAATGCATCATATTTTTCTCTAAGAAAAGTAGCCCATGTCATTCTAGAATAATCATCAATCAAAAGCATAAAGTACTTATCACCTTGTAGACTTCTCACCCTTGCAGGACCATAAAGATCTGTATACACTAATTCTAGTAGTTTGGTAGAAAAGTGTCCCTTTCCCTTAAAGCTAATCCTTGTTTTTTTTTCCAAATTGATAGCTTTCGCAAACAACATTGATAGGATTTATGATTCTAGGTAAATCTCTTACTACATGAATTGAAGTAATTCTTGCTAGATTATCAAAATTCATGTGACACGTCCTCTGGTGTCATAACCAACTAGCATTAATCTAAGACAAAGAAATGACCATCAACACCCTTAAGCTGATAGATGTTTTCATTTGTTCTCTTAGTAGCAATCACAGTTCTAGACCCTTTCTATATTTCACATATTTCATCCTTAAATACAAGATTATACCCTTTGCTACACATTTTTTTGACACTCAAAATATTATGTCTTAAGCCCTTAACATAGTAAACATTGTCAATGTTATGCTTGCCATCAAAATTGATTGAACCTATTCCACAAATCTTAGCTCTTGAATCATCTCCAACTTTAACTAATCCTCCATTATACTTTTCAATTTTAACAAACTTAATTTTATTTCCGGTCATGCAATTAGAGCATCAACTATCAACAAACGAATAATTCTTATCCTCTTTGACATGAAAAACAGATACCAAAGTATCTTAAACTTTATCCTTTAAATCTAGAATACTTTCCTTCACACAACTTCCAAGGTTAGTATAACCAAATTCTTCTTTTGTAGCCAAAAAAAAGCATTCATCATCATCAAAAACTCCATAATTAGATTCATCATCAAAAATACCACCATCTTCTCTTACATAGTAAGCTTTCTTAATCATTTTTCCTTTGTTTTTCTTGTTCTTATTGTTTATATCTCTTTTCAAACATCTTGAAGCATAATGACCTATACCACCATAGCTAAAACATTTGAAAGGTAATTTACCTTGATGCTTACTAGTGCCATTTTTCATCTTCCTCACAAAGTTAGCCTCCAAATCATCAAGATCTTCTTCACCTGAATCTTTGACCTTCTCTGATTTACTAGCCTTGAAGTAGTCTCAACTTTTGTACCTTTCGTCATTTTTCTCATTTCAAATATGGTTAGAGTATCAATCAACTGATCTCTTTAATAATTATCAAAATCAATGGTTTCCTCAATAGCAGATACCTTTTCACTATAACAATTTGGAAGTGATCTAATAACTTTCTTTACTACTTTAGATTCTTTAACTATTGCACCAAGACCTCTCATAGAACTTACCAACTCATCAACTCTCTATATGTAGCATTTAATTGTTTCATCTTCAGACATATGCATCATTTCAAACTATTCCTTTAACTTTTGAAATTTAGCTTGCCTAACCTTTGGATTTCCTTCAGAAATGCTTTCTAGCTTATCCAAAACTTCTTTAGCAGTCATTAAACTCATAACTTTAACTATTTCAGTATTTGAAAGACTATTCACAATAATGAATCTTGCCTTAGAATTTATTTCATGCGCCTTGATTTCTACATGTGTACTTGGTGTTGGAGTTAAAATGACACTGAGAGGGGGGGTGAATCAGTGTCTTAACAGATTTGACCAATTTTCAAAAACTTCAAAACATATCACAGATTCGTTCTCAATATTACTCTGATTAATGCATTCATGAGTTGAATGTAATCATTCGTAAATAGAATTGAGAAAAGTAATACAGTGTACTGAAACAACAACACATTAAAGCAGTGAGAACACAAAAGAATAAAGTGACACAAAAATTGCTGAGTGGAAAACCCTCCTGGGGTATAAAAACCACTCCCTAAATGCCTTCCAGACTTAATCTTTGAATCAACTGTTCACAATGCCTTATAGGCTAATTTTTGAGCACCCACTCAAGGAGCACCAACCCATCGTTTAGAGATATCTATCTCAAGGAGTACCAACCCCTCAAATTATGTTTTGAACAATAGTAATGATTCAGAGGATTTCTCTGTTTTTAGTTAAGCACATATCTCTTTGTTTTCTCATCTACAAAATACCTTAAATATTCAATAATTGAATCCCTAAAATACTACATAGAGAAGAAATTTACAATCTCTACATCTGGTTATTCAAATTTTATTGCAGAGTTTATCCATACATTTTCATACAGCCAAAGAATGATAATCTCACAATTACAATAACAGCCAAACAGAAACATTGTTTTCTGCTCCTCTTTATATATCTTTTTGAATTAAAAAAGATAAGTAACTATCTTCAGAAGTAATGGCTAAACAACCAAAAACAATACAATTTCCGTTTAACCCAGCTAAGTTTCATCCTCAACAAGTCTGAAACTTATGAGATCATTTCTTTGCATAAAACACACAACTGCCCACCACAGAAAATCATAACAACTAATGTATGAAAGACAATACTCAGTCAGGGTATCATTTGTCATAGAGATGCAGAGATCAGTTAAAGAAAATGGTGATTATAAACCAGTATGTACAGCATGAAACACATAAATAAAAATACCAGACAAATCTGTAACTCCCATGGCTCCATCAACCACTGTCGAGCTTCCAGCCAGAGAGGCGCATCAAACATAGTAGCCATACCATTCATTTCTAAACCAAGAAAGAATTTCATCTTGACACTACCATTACAGCCAACAACAATAGTAAAGAATAGTTTATGAAGCTTTCTCATGATGGCGGCCAGGCTAGGGTTCAATACCCAGTCAAAAAGAATAAGCTCAAAAAAATTTCCCTAAAAACCTTTCAATTCAATCGATGACATGTTATGTCGAAGGAAACTTTAATGTTGCCAGACAACCTTATGGTTGTCGCTTTCAACAAGATCCATCAGATTTGGGAGAAGTCATAACGAATACATAGTGTCACGCTAAGAGCTCATAACATCCTTCTGGTCGATGAAACAAAAAGGTCCTCTCACTGAAATGAAACCAACATTCGCTATCGCTATAGCTATTGATATCGGAGAGACATCATATAGATCAACTTTGTTATACCAAAAGTCATTCATTTGACTTTGTCGACAAGACACACCATCCTTGCCATGACCTCACATCAATGAAAGAGTCTCACCAAAAAGACTTTTCAATTCTTATGAGTCGTTGTAACCTACAACCTTTGGGGAGACCTCTTGTAGACTTCATAATGTTTCACCGAAAGACACTTGAAACACATTGTCGCCATGACAAGTCACTCTCGAGAAGACCTATTCCAAAGAGAACATCTCTCACCGACGAGTAATCTGTTCGCCGAGACTTCTAGAAAGTCCTACCGATATGCAATTCTCCAACGGCAGTCGGTGTGACATTGCACACCCGTTATGACTTCACGCCGAAAGAAAAATGTCTGGCCGAAGTGAATCCCAGATGTGATGTCAGTGAGATAAAACCACTTCACTGAGACCTATTCTGAAACTGCCCAGCACTTGCTAAAATGTTCCCATTCAACCTTTGATTAGTGAGACAAGGTAATTTCGTTGTGACCACATACCGACAGAAAAAGCTTATGCCGAAGGACCTTTCTGCTGTCGCCATAACAAAAAAGAGGTCTTGCCGACAGCTGCCAGAATGTTAAATTCAATTGACATGAAATTAGAAATGTCTTGCTGATAGGCAACACAGAAATTTCAAAAAGGATCAGGGAGACCTGCCATACTCATGCCGATATGTGTAAGCCCGAATGAGAAACAACCAATACTTGTGATATGCAAAAAGAACCATCCTGACAAAGAAACCATCTTTCAAACTCTTTCAGTCAAAGAGATAGCATTCATAACTTGAACCAGAATTCTCATCATCATCATGAAATTGAAACATAAAAAATAACTTTCTGTAATAGCCAAGAGACATCAAAGAAGTGCCATTATAAATCATAAGGATCCAAATTGAGACTGATCATCAAAGAGAACCAACTAAAAGAGATTTTTTCATCAAGGACAAACCATAAACAAAACTGAGATCTAACACTTGGACCATTCAGAGGTGGAGTATATGTAGTCTAATAAGCCTTCTCAATCTCATGTCATTGAAAAGATAGATATCCTTCCATCTATTGGATGTTGAGGGTGTGTTGTTGATATGCGGCTGCCATTGATGTCAACACTATTAGCATCATTGTATTAAAGGTTGTATATGTTGAGGATATTGAGAATATTGTGAAAAGAAGAGTTACAGAGTTTCCTATTACTAGTGGAATTGTGAAGGTCATGAAGGTGTCCTATTTTGTACATTGGATATCAAATGTTGTGGAATAAAGGGTTTCTTTTTTAGAGTATCTAGATCATCTACCAAATTTTCAGAGGTCCATGTGTTGATTTGATCATGTTGTGGTATGACAGTATTTTTGTGGTATTTGTCAGTGTTCTTGAGTGAAGATTGTGTGATTCTAATAATCTCAGTTCTTGCGGATGTTTTTCCATTAGTTCTTGGTGTTCTTGGATGCTTCTATATTATTCTCCATCATTCTTGTACATCCACATTGATCGGTGTGCTCGTGGTTGAATATTTTTCTTGTGCACATTCGAGTTTTCATGTTCCTGGCCGACATGTGGAGGTAACGTGGTGTGGCTCCTTGTAAGGTAAAATTTGAATGTTTGGTGCACTCATGAATATTGTTTTGGGTTGCATCATTGTATTGGCTAATGGTGTTTAGATCCACATTGAAAATTTAATTATAAATTTGGGCTGACATTGCAAATATGTTTTATTTTTCTGGCCGACTAAGTTGTTGATGTAATCCATGATGTGGATATATAAGAGTGATTGTTTCATCGATGTAATGTGTGTTGGGTGTGCTCCTATGTGTATGTGTGAATATCATTCAATTATAGAGCAAAGTGTGAAGAAGATTGAGCGAAGTGTGAAGTAGTTTGAGTGAAAATTGAAGGATTTTTTTGTGCTTAATTGGAACTGTAATCAGGCTTGTGCATAAGCTATTTTCTCAATTTGTACCCTCTGGATTTAATCTTATTTTGTATTTTTGGGTAGTGATCCCCTTTTGTAACTGAGTAGTGAGCTCTAGGCAGTGTGCCTGAATGCATGTGCATTCCCCTTTATTGTTTTCATTATACTTTTAACATGGTATAATATTGTGGACTAACATCCACCGTGGTTTTTCCCCTAACAGGGTTTCCACGTAAAAAAATCTTGTTGTTCTTTGTCTCTTTGATGTGTTAACTGTTTATGGTTAATTGCTTATTCATCATATCTAATATTAAGTTAAGCAAATTTTGAAAAGTTTATTATTTTGTGACAACTAATTCACCCCCCCTCTTAGTTGCATGTCCTTATTTTTCCAACAATTGGTATCAAAGCAGGTTCCTCTAAAGAAGTCTAAAAGCTTGAGGTGATCTGGGATGGCATCATACAAGGACATCCTAGAATTGATGGAACTAACTACTCACTGTAGAAAGTCAGGATGGAATGTCACCTGAGGTGTATTGGTGAAGCTTATTGGAAGATTACAAAAGATCCATATGTTATTCCTCAGAATGGTCCCTCCACTGTTGATGAGATCAAAGAAGCTAAAAATAGTATCAGAGCTATTGAAGCTTTGGTGAGTGCTCTGACAGATTCAGAGATGGAAAATGTGATAGGTCTTAAGATAGCTCATGAGATTTGGACGAAGCTGGAAAATTTGTATGAAGGAGATGCACAGGTGAAGATGGCTAAGCTACAAAGTTTGAAAGGCAAGTATGAGAATTTGAATGTGGGTGAAGATGAAAATATCACTTCTTTTATGCAAAGAGTAAATGAAATAGTGATGGGTATTAGATGTGTCGATGGTTCCCTAGATGAGGATAAAATTGTGACTAAGATACTCAAATCCTTGCCTCTCTCCTACAAAGTGAAGGCTCATGCTATTGAAGA
Organism: Sequoia sempervirens; assembly: GCA_007258455.2. Lineage (NCBI taxonomy): Eukaryota > Viridiplantae > Streptophyta > Pinopsida > Cupressales > Cupressaceae > Sequoia > Sequoia sempervirens. The sequence continues at coordinate 634,393,852 of VDFB02047230.1, read as the reverse complement.
GCTCAGATCAGTAACGAAGATGACAAGAGATACACTGGTTGGTAAGATTTATGCTTTTGAATTAAGTGAATTTGGTGAATCTATTTTGAAGATTGAATTTGCATTCTACTGTATCCAAAAGTAACAAGTAAAGATATAATCCAAGAGAGTGTTCCAAAAAGATATCCAAGTATGATGAAGAACTAAAACAGCTTGAAGATAAAGAAAGGGAGGTAGAAGAGTTGGAAGCACTAATTGTAAAGAAAGAAGGTAGATGAAAAGGTAAGTATGAAGGTGTATTTCCTATTAAATGTTTTTCTTGCAGTAAAATAGGTCATTTTGCATCAAGGTGCCTTGAAAGAGTTCCTAGATCTAAGCCTAACAAGTCTAGATTCCAAAATAAATGTTACTTTGTTGAAGGAGTGACTAATGATGAGTCTGATAAAGATAATGGAAATGAAGATGAATGGTTTTTCATTGCTACCATTAAAAATAGTCTTGTTGCTATTGAATCTGCTAAAGATGAGAAAGCTCTTGCAACCCGAGTTGAAGAAAAGGATGAGTGGGTTATTGACAGCGGATGCTCACATCATATGACTAGTGATAAAAGAAAATTTGTAAGTCTGGAGAAGTATGATGGTGGAGTTGTAAGGTTTGGAGATAACAATGTTGTTGTGATTCATGGCAGAGGTTCTATTTGTCTTGGTGGTAAGCACAACACTGATGATGTTCTTTATGTTGAAGGCCTAAAGCACAATCTTTTGAGTGTTGGAAAAATGGTGGACAAAGGCTATGATCTACAGTTCAAAGATAGGAGATGTAGGATACGTGGAAGTTCTGGCAATATTATTGCTACAAATGGGTAAACAAACTAGAGTCTCTTTCCAGAGCAAACAGTTTCATTCAAATGATTTGTTGGGGCTGCTACATACTGATCTTTGTGGTCCCTCTAGATTCAAAAGTATTCATGGAGAAAGGTAATTTATGTTGATTATTGATGATTATTCTAGAATGATATGGGTTTCTTTCCTAAAACAAAAATGTGAAGCACTGGAAAAGTTCAAAATTTTCAAGGCTATGGCAGAGAATGAGAAAGGTTTGAAATTTAAATGCCCAAGGTCTAACAGAGGTGGTGAGTTCACCTCCAGAGAGTTTAACTCTTTTTGTGAAGAACATGGAATAAGAAGATAGTTATCTGCTCCCCGAACCCCTCAACAGAATGGAGTTGCAAAGAGAAAGAATAGAATAATTCTAGATGTTGCTAGAAAAATGATGATAGAAGGAAATGTGCTCCAGATCTAGTGGAGTGAAGCTATAAGAACTGTTGTGTATACTTTGAACCGGGTAAATGTTAATGGTAATTTTGGTAAGACCCCTTTTGAGCTATGGTTTGGTTATAAGCCTATAGTTAAATATTTCAAGATCTTTGGAAGCAAGTGTTATATCAAGAGATATGATGATATAGGCAAGTTTGATGCAAGAAGAAATGAAGGAATCTTTTTAGGTTACTCAACTAAGAGCAAGGCTTACAAATGCTATAACAAAAGACTGATAAAAATGGTTGAGAGTGCAAATGTCAGAGTTGATGAGGACTCTGCCAAATCATCTAGATATCATGGTTATGATTCAAATGAAGACAATACAAGCCAAGGAAAGAATTCTCAGACAAAAAACCAACTTCAGATTATTCCATATGTTCTAGTAAAGCAACCTCAATTCGTTTTGGTAAATCAAGTAAGTCAGGAAGCATAGACAAGTGCAAGTACAGAAGAAAGAATAGAACTAGAAGCTCAAGAAAGTCCTAAAGTTCTAAGGTATGTAAAGCTAAATCATTCTGAAAATCAAATTATAGGAGATAAGAGTAAAGGTGTGCAAACTAGAAGAAAGATTGCAGAAGAGTATTGCCCAATTTCCAAGATTGAACCTAAAGATGTCACTGAAGCCTACCAAGATGAACATTGGATGGAAGCTATGAAGGAAGAAATGACATATGGAAACTAGTTCCCAGACCCAAAGACAAAAATGTGATTGGTACTAAATGGGTGTTTTGGAACAAGCTGAATGAACAAGGTGAAGTGGTCCAGAATAAAGCAAGATCGGTATGTAAAGGGTATTCTCAAATGGAAGGTGTTGATTTTGAAGAAACTTTTACCCCTATTGCCAGAATTGAAGTTGTTAGATTATTTCTTGCTTATGTTGAATATAAGAACTATAAAGTCTATCAAATGGATGTGAAGTTGGCATTTCTAAATGGAGAACTAGAAAAAGAAGTATACATTGAACAGCCAAATGGATTTATGTTAACTGACAAGGAAGACATGTCTTCCACTTGAAGAAAGCTCGGTATGGACTTAAGCAAGCTCCCAGAGCTTGGTATGCTAGATTAGACAAATACTTATTGAAGCTTGGATTTAATAAAGGTACTGTTGATAGCAATTTATACTTCAAGTTGGATCATGATAAAGAGTTAATTATAGAAGTTTTTGTTGATGACATTATTTTTGGAGGAGATGATAATCTATGTATGAAGTTTGCTTATGAAATGAAGAGTGCATTTGAGATGAGTATGATTGGAGAAATTAAGTTCTTTCTGGGATTGCAATTACCCAATTAGACAAGGGAGTTTTTATATCTCAGTCCAAATATGTGAAAGAACTACTAAAGAAATTTGGGATGGAAGAATCAAAGCCATTTGGTACTCCCATGGTGACCGGATGCAAGCTAACAAAGAATGATGATTCTCCTAAGGAAAATCAAACTAGATACAGGTCAATGATCAGTGGATTGCTCTATTTGACCCAAACTAGACCAAACATTATGAATGTTGTATGTATGGTTGCTATATTTCAAGATGATCCAAAAGAATCACATGTGACTGTTGTTAAGAGAATCTTCAGATAGCTGAAGAGAACAATTGACTTTGGACTTTGGTATCCAGAGGATGATGATCTCACTTTGAGTGCATATAATGATGCGGATTGGGCTGGAGATGTAGATGATAGGAAAAGTACTAGTGGTGGTGCTTTCTTCCTAGGGAAGAAGCTAGTGTCCTGGTTGAGCAAAAATTAGAATTCTATTTCTCTATCTACTGTTGAAGCATAATATATTGTTGCTACCAATAATTGTACTCAAGTGATATGGATGAAACAAATGTTGAAAGATATCAGGGTGATATATGAAGAATCTATTGTCATATACTGTGACAATTCAAGTGCAATAAATATTTTGAGGAATCTGGTACTACACTCTAAGACAAAACACATATCAATCAAGTTTCACTTCTTGAGGGAGAAGGTGAGTGAGAAAGAAGTCAGATTGGAGTATGTGCCTACCAAAGAATAGATTGTAGACATCTTTACTAATCCATTTCCAAAGGATACTTTTGAGTATCTTAGAGAAATGCTAGGGGTGATTACCCCTCTGATAAGAACTAAAAGATGCATTTACGTGCATCAATCCTTGAGCCTCATTGCTATATTTTGATTTGGATTGATGTCTTTATGGTTGCTACTCGGGGGGAGTAGTCAGATGTGTAGATATGTGGTTCAGAGCATGTATATGGAAAGTTCATGGTTACCTTTTCCATTGATGTCAAAGGGGGAGAAAAGTAATGTGAAATCTTTTTAGGGGGAGAAGAGAAATTGAGAAGAGGAGTCAGAATCTAAGGGGGAGTTAGTATAGTTTTGTTGATGGAATTTTTCACATCATGTGTTTCCATCAATGCCAAAGGGGGAGATTGTTGGATGTTGAGTGTGTGTTGTTGATATGTGGTTGTCATTGATTTCAACACTATGAGCATCATTATATTGAAGGTTGTATATGTCGAGGATATTGAGAAAATTGTGAAAAGAAGAGTTACAGAGTTGACTGTTGCCAGTGGAACTATGAAGGTCATGAAGGTGTCTTGTTTTATACATTGGATATCAACTATTGTGGACTAAAGGGTTTATTTTTTAGAGTATCTAGATCATCTACTGGAAGTTTCAGAGGTTTGCATGTTGATTTGATCATGTTGTGGTTCGATAGTATTTCTATGGTCTCTGTAAGTGTTCCTGAGTGAAGATTGTGTGATTTTGATAATAAAGCAGTTGTTGCAGATGCTTCTCTATTATTAGTTCATGGTGTTCTTGGATGCTTCTAGATCATTCTCCATCATTCCTGTACATCCACATTGATTGGTGTGCTCATGGTCAAAGATTTTTCTTATGCACATTTGGGTTTTCATGTTCCTGGTCGATATGATGGTGGTAACATGTTGTGGATCCTTGAAAAGTAAAATTTCAATGTTTGGTGTGCTCGTGAATATTGTTTTGGGTCGCATCAGTGTATTGGCTGACGATTTTTAGATCCACATTGAAAATTTAATTGTAAATTTTGGCCGACATTGCAAATATGTTTTATTTTTCTGGTCGACTAAGTTGTTGATGTAATTCATGATGTGGATATATAAGAGTGATTGTTTCATCGGTGTAATGTGTGTTGGGTGTGCTTCTATGTGTGTATGTGTGAATATCATTCGATTGTAGAGTAGAGTGTGAAGAAGACTGAGTGAAGTGTAAAGTAGTTTGAGTGAAAAGTGAAGGAGTTTTATGTGCTTAATTGGAACTGTAATCAGGCTTGTGCAAAAGCTATTTTCTCAATTCGTACCCTCCGAATTTAATCTTATTATGTATTGTTGGGCATTGAGCCCCTTTTGTAACTGAGTAGTGATCTCTAGGTAGTGTGTCTGAATGCATGTGTGTTCCCCTTTATTGTTTTCATTATACTTTTAATAGGGTATAATATTGTGAACTAACATCCACCATGGTTTTTCCCCTAACAGGGTTTCCACGTAAAAAATTTTGGTGCTCTCTATCTCTCTGATGTGTTAATTGTTTATGGTTAATTTCTTATTCATCAATTTAAGATTAAGTTAAGTTTGAAAATTTTATTATTTTGTGACAACTAATTCAGCCCCCCTCTCAGTTGTCTGTCCTTGTTTTTCCAACACCATCTTTGTCTTCCAAAATGCATAATCTGAGCCATTGAATCTAGGATATTCCAAAGCAATCTTGTTCACCATCCTGGATCTGCCTTAAGTGATTAAGATCTTCTCCAAGGAACCTAGATCCTATACCAATTGTTGAAATGAACAAGACAACTAAGATGGGGGTGAATCAGTTGTAGCAAATTAACTTTAAAAACCCTCTACAATAATCAGATCCACAAGCATTCATTAAACCCTTATTTTGTAGTATGATTAAATATGAAATGTACATAATAGAAACTAAAATCACAACACCATGCACAAGAGAACACTAGATTTATGTGGAAAACCCAATGAGGGAAAAACCACGTTGAGGATTAGCTCACAATATAAGTAATAGAAAAATTGGTACAAAGGGGCTCACTGCCAGAATAGAACACATTGTCCAAAAAGGCTCACTACCACAAAAAGAATACAAGAAGATAGAAGAAGAATGTTACATAGAGAACACTTTTCAATGCAACAAAGAATCCACCAAAATTTCTCACACACTTTCACAGTCTTGCATGAATGATTTCAGATGCCTTCAACTCACTGCCTTCAGGAACCCTAACACTGAAATTCGCACTACTTTGCTCAAATTTTCATCACACTCACATCAATCCTACATCTATCTTACTTATTACTTCTTTTCTTCTTTCATACTTGGTATCTATTTTAGCTACTAGCTCAAACAAGTAGAGTTGTTTATGTTTTACAAAGTGAAACAAAAGGTACATTCTAATATGTTGTCTTATCCATGTGCATAAAGGAATTATCAAAATACTGCATTATTATATTATGCAATGCATACAATAGAGAAGAGAGTGGAACAATTTTTTTTAAAGTAGTCTTTATTGATAAACATAAATGTATGGTGTCCCAAACAAGCCATGGGACTAACTATTTGAATGCAAATAAAGGAAAATACTATAAATTTATAGATACAAGAAAGAAAGAATGCATATATAAAGAGGGGGGACCTATCATTGCCTGAATGACGAATCTCAATTGAGTTTTTTTGCATCTACTGTTGCCCCTCTTGCTTGTTCAGCTCCATTTGCTCCGATGCTTTGAAAATTCCTGCATGTGTGAGAAAGAGTTGGTTAGAGCAATTAAGGATCACCAATCAATACATATACAAACATCCATAAACATATAGCCTGATCCTCATAAGTATCAAAATAGTTTGTGTTGGAAGATGAATTACTCTGAGAGGGGGGGTGAATCAGAGTAATGTGCAAATTTGACTTTTGAAACTTGAAATGCAAATGAATGATGACTTTGAAAATAACTGAGTGAACCCACTTAACTTAAAGTGAACTTTAACACAACAAAGAGCCTTTAAACAGAGTGATTGTTTTGAATGACTTTACAAACCACTTTCAAAGCATAATATAAATTTTTCATATAAAAGTGACTGAACAATTCTTTGTATAATGCTTTAGATTCACAATTTATGACAAACTAAACATTCGTTTATAACAGATTGAACAATATACATTCATGACAGATTGAACCCTATACTTTGAAACCTTCATAATGCAACATGTATCAGAGCATTGCATGAATTTATTTTGACATATGATAGAATGAAAACTAAAACAATTAAGCACATGAGCTAAAACACAATTGCACAAATTTCAACACATGACACATTTTTTTCCTGAGTGGAAAAACCCTCATGGGGTATAAAAAACCACTCGTAAATTTGTCTTTTTATTCATTCAAAAGACCACCAACTCTGTATCAATGTGGAGCACCAACTCCAAGTACAAACTAAAGCACCCACTTCAAGTTAGGAGCACCAACCCCTTTTTCAAAATTCCTCTATGAAAATGCACACTGTTAGGACCTCATAATTACACTAATGTCTGCAACTACAAAATCTCAATAGAGAAAAAATATATGATTTTCAATAATGGCCATTATAATGTGTATTGAATATGATAGTACAAAAGAATAATCTCACTAGAATATGAATGAAATCTTTGTTTTACAACCAGAGATGCAAACAAAAAACTCTCTTTTTATCATTTTTTAAATTCAAAAATATGACTATCAAAACCTTTCCAAAGTATTTTGTTTTAACATCAAACCCCCTATCACCAAGTAATGGCTAAAAGCCATACATTTATACAACAAATGAATACAGTTAAAAAAACAAAAACTGTATGCCGAATAACCAATAACTATGAAACCCTTGAGTGAAGAAATCAAGTTATGCAACATTGAAACCAATTTTTTTAAACCTTAATCATATTCAATTATGTGTTTTAGAGACATAATATCTTCGAGATTTGAGAACAAATGCCTATCATGGTGTCCAAAAACTAAATAAAAAACTCACACAAACTGCCACATTTACCTTCATCTCCAACTGCAAGTTAACCAACTTTCTTTCTACTTCTTCCTTCATTCTAACCAACTCGAAAAAGAGTTCACCAAAAGCTCAAAAATAGCTCTGCAATTTTGTTTAAATGGTGGCTAGGGTTTCTCAACTTTCTCCTTCGAAAAACTTTACACTATTCTTTGTCCAACAAAATAATCATTTGAAGTCCACACAAAAAAACATAATGAATATGTTTTTAAGTCTGAGATACCCATAATGTTGTCGCTACCAAGTCAGTCTATCAACATGTTCACTATTTTCCACATGAGTCATGAATGACTTCAACTGTTCCAAGTTTCCCAATGTCTAGGCCGATACAAATAAACATTCATATGAACATTATGTAATATGGTAAGCCCGAGTATAAGCTGAAATATATATTATAATGTAAACCATATCACATTTGAAATATGAAGAACTCGACTACTCCAAGTCAAAGCCATGTATGGCTTTATCTTAATGCCACCAAATATAGCATATATTTGCTATGTGAAACACAAACCACCCAATAACATTTGATTGCCCCTTTTTTTAAAAAAATAATCACTATCAGCATCAACATGTATCAAGATCCTCCCAAGGATAAGATTTTCATGTGCCAAATAAAACCAACTTAAGCATCATATGCCATTAAGATCAAACCATCAAACCATCATGAGTCATCAACATATAAATATGTCACCATCACTATGAACCGACTGTAAACATTATGTGACTACATAAATGTGAATCATTGAACACTGTATCAAACCAATTTTAACATCAATTTTGACATCAAGGACAAACCACAAAACAACTAAAAGCCAACAATTTGCATACCACAGATGTCTAGGAAAATAGAAAGGTTATCATAAACATCTATCATATGCTTTGTTTTATCTAACATGTTTGTTCATTGTGCAGGTATAGGTGAAATATTTGTTGCTGGTTTTTTTCATTTGATCACAACATGTGGAGTGAAATGGGCTCCCATAAGGGTTGAGCCCAGCATGTTTCCCTCACGATGTTTGAGAAGGATGTGAAGTGTGTATTCACCATAGCAATCACATGATATTGCTCATCATTTTTAAGTTCAATTCAAACATGTTTGGAATGCAAGGAGACATATTATGCATCAAATAATGGCTAATGTGAGAGTTGTTATCTATTTGAATTTCACAGTCATCAAATATAATAGTATTGCTTGATCAGTTAAGCACAACCTGCAAAATGGAAGAATGCATGAAGAGCAGTGCCTAGATTGACAATAATTTAATTATCACTTTCATGAGAATGACCAAGACAAGGATCAGTTAGCCAATATAGGAGAAATCTATCTAAGAAATTTATAGTCGTGAGCCATGAGCATACTGGTATGACAGTGATATAAATCATGAAAGAGAAAAAAGGAGCAAGGTACTTTTTTGTCACAGCTTGAGGATGTGAATTCTAAGTACTCTCAAAATTTCTAGTTCTCAAAGGAAAATTCTATGACAGTCATGAGGAAATCATGTATGGGGTTTGATATCTTAGTTTCAAAAGTAGTAAAATTATCAAGCAATGTCCATAGATGATGAATAATAACAAAAGTATAAGAATGCAACAAACACAGTGTAAAGTGTAGTCTTGAGAGTATAAATAGAGGAAATTGAAGTGAGAAGATGACAGTGACAAATTGACACAATCATATGCCTTTATTAATAGAGAATAATCAAATGATAGTGAACTTGAGAATCCAAGTTAGTAGCAGGTATGTTGAGAATATGATTACAATCTTCAAAGGGCATGAAGAGAGATATGTTTTAAAGGGAGAGCTATGGCTATCATATAGCAGTCATGAAGTAATAAATAATGACCATATTTTGAGAGTAGAGTTACCATCTTCAAAGGTCATAGTTTGAAATTCAAATATGCAATACCAATGGAGGTTTGGTTTTAGGCCTAAATAAGGGTGCAGCAAAGTGTCTTTTAGGAGTCTACAAAGTAGCAATAAAAAAGAAAGTCATAATGGAAAGTGACCATGATATGACAGTAATCACCTCATCATTCAACATGGCATTTCAATGGATGATTGTTACAAGGAAGAATGAAAGAAAAAATGAGTACATAAAAGATCCAAAATGGCCATGGAAATATTGTAGCTCGGATGACCCTTGGACTTGCAAGTTAGTGAAAAGGGTAGTATTCATGAAGGAATGGAAAAGATGTGTAGAGTCTTTGAGTTATACCCGTACTGTGAAATGGCATTGAATAATTTTGTAAACCATTTTTTCCTTTGGGGGGCATATTTTTCTTGTGGAACAGTTGACTAAGATAGCTCTTGTTTTAGCTATCCACCCTCTCATGAAGTCTCATTCATACTATGATCTTGCACAATCTTATCACAGCAAGGTGATTATGACACTGTTGGACATTACTACTTGGAATCACAAGGAATAAAGAAGATGTGATTTTAAAGTCAATAGAAAAGAATGAGACAAAAACCCAAACACTACAAATAGATGAGGTCATCACCATTCTTGAAAATGCTTGAAATATGCATTTGAAACACACAGTCGTGGCATAAAATGCTAGGAGAAATGCATGAGGGAGATTCATAGAAATACAGAGAAAGTAAGATAACTTCATTACTGTTGCTCATAGGATTTGAAGTTAGTTTTCCAAGCACAGAGAATGAAAACTAATGCAAAGCTTCAAAATGTTCATCACACAAGTAGAGATGTATTACCCGTGTTCTCCCAGCATGAATGAAGTAGAGAAAATATTTAGATGCAGCCTCCACAGAGCTCTCTTCAATCAAACCCTAATCATGGTGGTGCCCAGCATAAGTGGAAATGCAAAATGAAAATGTGCTCTCAGTTTCTTGTTTTAGGGTTTCTTAACCCTAAACATTGGTCGATTAGGGAGAGGCTTTTTCCTTTTTTTTTTTAAAAATCTTTCAAACAAATACAATGGTATTGTATGCCTTGGCTTTTTGTTTCCTTTACATTTTTGTTTGCAAAGATAAACCCCTTTTAAGACTTGTATCTTTTATGCCTTGATTCCTTTTCAAAATATGATCGAATCATGGCCTTTATTTTTGCAATGTGAAGAAATTTTCAAAATGTAAAAAAAAATTTATTAAAGTGATGATTTACAAATCAATTTAAATGTTATATTTATTGTAGAATAGAGCATGTTCTTTCAAGAATGTGTCAAGGGATGTAATTGGGGCTTTATGACTAGGTTGAGAGCATATAGGGGAGGTTGGAGAGGTTAGCCAACACATGCCAAAAATATAGGCTTCTTTGACCCAATTTGGAGCAAATTTAGGGTCTTTTAAAGCATACACAACTTGTGTTTGCTTTTCTTGCATCAATTTGAAAATGTAAAAATGTTATTGAAGTGATAAAATTATAAATCACTTTATTTAATGTTTTGAATATGCAAGATAGAGGTGTGTTGAACACACCAAAGTTATGAGTCAAAACAATTTGGATATAAGGTTGAATAATGATGACTTGAGCCAAACATGTGGAAAGTATGTGGGTTGTCTTTGACTGGGTTTTTGGAGGGAATGAGAGCATCTAGGAGCATTTTCTCATGCTTTTATTGTGGGTAAGGTCATGGCTTGACTTTTTCTTCACTTTGGAGACATTTTGGAGAGGTTTTAGGGGCTATTTTTAGGGTTTTTTAGTTATACACGACCAAGAAGCTTCTAGAAGTATATGTGTGGGGAAAGCTTCCAAAAAGCATAAGTAACTTCAAACATCTATTTTGAAGTGAGTTCTTTCTTCTTTTCAGCATGTATTGTAGCTTATTTTGGAGCTCTTTCAGGCAAAAGACAACATTGTGACTCAATATTAAACATGTACAACAATATGTAACACCTTTTTTATCAATGAAATTTAGTGTTTTACCTTCTTTGAAGCTATCTCATTGTGTGTAGTGTGATGATGAATGAATATTCTTGTGATTTTTTATAATTCCTTTAATTTTTATCTCATTTTAGCACCTTTAGGTTAGAAGAAACATATATTTTTTGTAGGTTGTAAGTTGTGTAGTGGTTCAAATATCTACTTTAGTTGTGAAAGAACTCTTTTCCTTAAAAATTTTTAAGATAACCAAACCTCCTTGCAAAATACTTATGCATTAATATATAAAAATATCTAAGTTGCGATAAGTTAAGCTGAGCTTTTGATAAAATTGTGTGTTAAAACAGCAATATAGGTTCTAAGAAAACACATTTAGGTGCATCACCATAAGAGTTTAGTTTATTTTCATGTTACCTCCTTCCCATTTTCCCAAAAAGAGAAGTAGATTAGGTGAGTACCTTAGGATCCATCCTTCTCTAGAGGTCCATTCAAAGTTTAGGCAACCCATAGCTTAGGAATGTTCGCATGTTCCTCCAAAGTGCTAAGTTCTGCAACTTATCAAGGGTGAAATTTTAGGAGACAACAATACTTCAACTCACAAAAATTCCACACTTATTTATATCAACTTCAACCTCAGAAACCTTGAAAACCATTGAATAAGGTCGGTAACTAGTTGTTATACACACAAATTCAGAATAGGCCAGCACCTAAACATTCCTGCGGTGGATAGGAATGAAGGTGACCTACATAAATCCTTAATTAGGACCCAAATAGATCCAAACACACTTCAACATGCTTCACAAGCCCCACATGTAGTGTTAACACAAGTTCAACCAACACCAATGTTAAACACAATAAAAAATTAAGTACATGCTTTCCAAAATTAATCCATAAGCCAAAAAATTTTAGCAACATAATGTACTTGAACATGATTAATATTGACTCACAAACTACTTGAGATTCATCAAACACTTCATCCAAACTCACATCATTCAAATACTCCAACTCAGAACAATTGATATCCCTTACTTGCAAACTGATAAATGAAACTCACTTTGTACTGCACCAAATCAAGTAAAACCTTAAATATAGAAAGATACAAGCATTATGAGAAACTTTCCAAATCCACAAAACCTAGAGCCAAACATCAGAGAAATATAGAGTAAATACATTTCTCCCAAGCAACAGAAAACATCACTGAACAACTAGTTCACGTACTGGTGAAAATATCTCACACTGTACAACGATCCAAAAACCCAAATTATGAATATAGCAACTTCTAAGAACCTTGAATAATATGTAAGATCTGCATGGGAATAGAATCAACACAAGGAAATGTGGAGCATAATACTAGGGCCTAATATGAACACTTGCACAACATAAGCTATTTTGTTTATCAAATTTCTCAATATCCTCAACATCTTCAACCCATTGTTGACATCAATGACAACACCTTCATTCTTGCAACAATATTTTAGTACTAATGTTGTGTTTTTTTGTGTTTATTTTTGTTTGTCTTCTTTACGTTTGCATCATGCCCTTTTTCATTTCACTGTCATCTTTATGTTCCATCATGTTTTTTGATGTGCATGTTTGTGTATGTTTTGTTGTTGCATATTATACATACATATGTGTGTTCCTTTGTGCTCATATCGGTTTACCATGGGATCTCAAATCCTAGGGGCTAGAGCTCTCCCCCCTTGATCCTTAGTTATCCTATCTCTTCAACATTTGTACAATTGGAACCCTCTTGAAATATATTTATCTACTTTAGTGTGAGTATGAGCATAAGTTCATACTATCATTAAAGTGGGGGCTAAATTTAGTGTCAAAAATTGTCACCCTTAACAATTTCACATTATTTTTTGTCCCCCTTAATTTATTGGACCTAATTAAGTCCTTAATTTCCTAAAATTATGCATTCTATAGCCCATTTGTACCACTTTTTGAATGATTGCAAGCATTGAATAAATGCAAATAATTAATGTTTTGATCTCAACATTAAATTTCCTAGTAGATAGGGCTAGGACCCATATTCCATAGGCGTATGGGTCCCCTTACCTTGTTGAGGACCAATTTTTAATATGTTATTCTTGGTATTTTAACATTCAAATTTCAAATCTCAAATATTGGAATTTGGAATCTATTTTTTGAGAAATTAGCATAATTGTATATGGATACCTAGTTATTTTATAATTTGAAAGACATCTAGCAATAAGTACACCATTGAGAAAATTCTATTGTCAAGAACAAGTCAAGATTAAAATTTCAAAGCATTATAGTGGCAATTCAAGATCCAACATCATGTCAAAGTTTATTTGTGTTCATATTCATGTTTTATGAAGGTTAACCCTTGTTGTAGGTCTCAAAAGCATTCAATCAAGCAAGATCCAAATCCTTGATGTGATGTGCATGACTTCAGTCCTTCAAGGAAGCCATTAGAGGGTGTGGAAACACTTACATGGGGTTTGACTAAGGCAAGCCCCTAAATGGACCAATATTTTCTCTCTTTGAATGTGCAAGTCATAGGTTTGAAGAGGATTGAAGAAGGATCGAAGGAAAATTGTCAAGTGTTGCATTCAAAGCCCTAAAATTTGTCAATCCATAGAAATTTAATTATATAATTACCTAACAACATTCCAAAAACTCTACAACGAAGAATCAAAAGCTCAAATCCAACATCAAAGGACCCAAAAATCAATTTTAGGATCCATATTTCCCTAGGCTTTTGTGTCCTCCTCTACATTTCAAATCAAACATTTTATGATAGGTGTAGAGTCTAGACAAATGTATTGTAAACTTGGTAGAACCTACGCAATTCAAAGGTTTATCTGACTGAACAACCCACTCAACCTTGCAAGACTACATTAAAATGTCAACCCAAGGTTTGTAAACTTGTGATGGTGCAAAATTGTATATGCCTTCAAAGACTCAAAACTACCTTAAGCTATTCTATTCAGGCTATTCTACTTGTTGTAAATTCATAGAATTGTAAAAAAGTAAAAGACAAACAAGAACTAGTGGCTATGGGTACCTATAGCTTAGACTATAACTGAAATGTTGCTAATAAAACATTACTGTGTCAACTCAAAACTAATAAAAGCTAATGACTCAACTAAATTAACCTTTGGAGTACTACTGGTTAATCATTCTATGCATGTTCATGATCATTCATTAACAATAAGCAAAGTATGAGATTCTAGTTTAACTTGCTTAAAATTCATGAAATAATTATAAACAGGAAACAACTATTTAAAAGAAATAAACAACAAGAAAATGAAGTGAAGAATAGTTACCTTGAGTGGCTTGCTCAAGTGTTTGTTCTCACTTTAACTAAAACCAAATATAACTAACAAATTCCACACATCAAGTAAAATTGACTTCATTCATTGCATATCATGAAAGATTACATAAGATATTCTCATTAATTGTATTCAATCATTTTGAATATCCATCATGTCTTGAAACTGAAAATAACTAATAATGAAAAAATAAAACCAACTAACTTATTTATAGATTCAACCATCAACTATATGCAAGCTTGAGGGAATCTTATTCAAATCAACAACTAACTGCAATCATTAACTTTTACTCCCAAATATCAAAGCATATATGTTAAGACTAAATTATTCAAACCATATCTGAAAAGAAAGAAGAATCCTAATAGGACTAAAACTCTTCAAAACAAAATTGCATGTAATCACATAAACATTTGTCAAAATCCTATAAGTAAAGGAGCCATTTTCTAGCGTTTATTAATTTGTTATAATGATGCACATTCAACCTCCATCAGCCACCTTTAATCAGTATCATCATAGTCAGCTTAATTTGGAACTCCCCTGTTTTGTTGTCTTAGTCTTCCTTTTGCTACGGGTTCAACCTGTAAATGCTACATGCTATACTTCCTCTTTGAATGCAAAAATTTTAATTCACAAAGCATGTACACAAGACTAAATATCACAATTAAAAACATATAATTGCATCCACATTCCATGCATATCTACATATAAACCATGCAATACTATTATGTCATAACCATATTTCCATCATTATATTTTAGGTCCAAGTCTACATAATAAGTATGAAAAGGTAGTATAATATAGAAACATTGTTTGGAAAGTATATCTAAAAGTATCTCAAAGTATGTATGAAAGTAACAAAAAATAAACTAATATCTAGACCCATCATTCCCCCAACTAGACTTTTTCTTGTCCCCAAGCAAAACACTAGGGGTGTTGATTGTACTGCAAGGTAATTTTCCTCAAGTCCATGACAGCATCAACTCCCTTAACTTGTTTCAAATGAAAACCTTGATATGTTGCAAGTTGCTCCATTCTAATATTTCTAGCTTTCTCACATTCATCACCTTTCTCCCCAGTCCAATATGGAACTAGATAGAGGATAGGTGGGTGAAAGGTGAGAGGTAAACAATGAATTCCCCTTTTCACACCAATTTCTATATACCTGTGTACCCTTTGAAGCACAATAGTGAAATTATACATAGAATGTGGTTCCTTTTTCTACAATTCAGGGGTCAAACTATTCCATTTGTTTTGTACATGTTTGTAACACTGTTGTCCCAAACCTACAACTAACATTTACATTCTTTCATAATCTTCTTTCCTAAGTTTCATGTTTTTCTTAACCACACCCTTATGATCAATGAGTTTCAACCTCTCATCAATGACTACATTAGGGTTTTTAGCTTCTTTCCTAATGGGGAGAGTATTTGATTTCTCTTTCTCCTCATAATCTTCCATTATCTCACCCCTAAGTTGTTCATTTCTATAATAAGATGTAAGTGCTCTTATCTGAAGATCCCCTACAAAAATTAGAGGGTTCCATTCTATTTCATCTGGCACTACATAATTATGCAAATAATAATCACACAACTAATCTTGATCCTAAGGTGTGGAATCAGAGAAAGCATTAAGAAACTCAAATGTTCTATTCATACCAACTGACTATTTACTAATTAATTTGCTAAACTGAAAACATAAAATTCTATCCTGTAGAAAAAATGTGTATGTCCTTGGTGGTGGTCTACATTTGATGATCTATGCAAACTTATCTACTACTTCCTCCAACCTGACTGTCGATTTTCTCAACTCCATGTCTCTCTTTTCTAGTTCCTTTGCATGTTCTTCAATCAATATTTATTTTTCCTTCTTCCATTTTTTCTTTTCCTATGAAATATCAATAGTTACCTTCCATAATTGATGGCCAAGTGACAAGGTTGTATGGTAGTTGGGAGTTTTTATGGGAGGAGGCTTCTCATCTGGCACTGCCAGTTCTCTATCCCCTATCTTAGTTATAGCCAGTTGTGCCAATAAATCAAGTTTAGTGTCATGGCCATACAACTACAATTTCTCCTCCATTTCTTGCATTTTTTCTTCTCTCTCCTTTTCCTTTTGTTCATAAATTTATAGTAGCTCTCCCAAGTGTTTAATCATATCCAAGGTTTCTTGGAGCTCTTTCCTTACATCTCTTTCTTCTATGTACATCTCCTTTGTATCCATAAACTATTCATTACCTCCCTCTTCATAGTCTCCATGAATGGGACTATCTAGGGTTTTTGTCTATGTTTTATTAGCAGTAAACACATCATCTAGTTTAGAATCAGAGGTAGTTAACACATACCTTCTTCTTTTTACAGGTATATTTTCATTGCCAGGGGCATCCCCCTTTACTTTAGAGTCTATTTCCACCAATGTGACATCTTCCTACTGTTGTTCTATGTTCTTTTCTTCTTCAGGTTTTTCTATGTTTTCTCTCATGGCACCTTGTCTCCTTAATCTACCTAGACGTCTAAGTTTGAGTATTTCTTTCTCAAATTTCTTCTTTTCCTTTTGAAAACCCTTCTCCTTTGGAACATCCTATTTCTTCTTTTGAGTATCCTCTTTTTCTTTGGAGTATCCTTCCTTTCTTTTGGTTTACAAGGTGTAGAAGAGGTATATGTACTACCTCTCTTATTCTTGGTGTAGAAATCTAAATTTGACCACTTCCATATGATCAAATACGTCTCCTTAACCATCATTTTGCTCATCTACTTCATCCCTTTCACCGGTATTAATTAAATCATTCATTTAATTAATATTTTTTGTCTTGCATAAGGTTCCAAAAGTATTTAATTTAATAAATACTTTTCCCCTCTTTCCTCTCTAAATTAAATAAATATACCACTTTATTTAATTTAGTCATATTATCTCTTAGAATTTTAAATTTATTTTTAAAATTCCTCACTTTCTCTCTCATTGTCACATCCTCCAACTTTTGCAAGTTGGTGTCTAATCCCTCTTAACAATCTAACCCTCTTTCTTAATCATAATTAACTTATGATTAAGATGTACACACTCTTAATCATCATTAGGGTCACATCCTCCATCATTTCCCACTTGCCTAATCTGTCATTAATTTATCTAATAAAGTATTTGCACAACCTTAATCACCTAATTAGGTCAACCTAATCCCCATATTATTTATGGAATGTGTCCTAAGTCAACCTTCTTAAAGGCTTTCTCCTTTTGGAGAAGGCACTCCATTCCCTATGTGAATCTTTAATTCACATTTAATTCCCCTATGCATTCCATGGAATTTAAAATTCCTTTTCTCATCCCCTTGAAGATATTTGAGGAATTTTTAATTCCTCACATGTCCTCTCACCCACATGGGGACAAGGACCTCCTTTATGAGGAGATCTTTTTCAATCCCAATATACTATGTACTACCTCCATGTCATATACTCTCCTTCCAACTCATGTACACATCATCTCTTACAAGCCACTTCACATGCCACATGTCAAGATGTGAAGGCTTGTGAGTGCTCAACTCACCTTACCCCTACATTTTGATCTTAGTGGCTCAATCTCAACTGTCCATTTCCCTAGAGAGTCCAAAATTCTCTATAAATACCCCCCCTTTTCTCTCATTTTAGGAGAGATCATTCATGCTAACCAAACTCTTGCAAAAATTTCTCTTGAGCCACAATTAACCAAATTTTCATACTTGCACCCATTTTCACTTGTTTTCCCATCCCCATCTCATTTTCACCCAACCTATAGATAGGAAGATCCGACCATCTAGAGGCAGACTCGACCATCTAGGGGTGGACCTAACCTCTGCACAAGTGGACTTGCTCTCCACAGGCAGACTCGACCTTGCCCAAGGGCGGACTTGCCCTCTGTAGACTCCTAAAAGCCTTTTTTGCAAGATTCCCATCTATGGACGGACCTGACCTGCAAACAGGTGGACCTGACCTTCAGACAGGTAGACCTGCCCTCTAGATAGGCCGACCTTCCCTCTAGACAGGTGGATTTTCCCTAGATAGCTTTTTCCAGAAGGTGAAACTTCATCTTTTTAGCACTTTTTTTGGTTATTTTAAGTGTTTTAACCCCATAACTTAGGCACATAGTTTAACTAGGGGTGTCAATTAACCTTGTTTGTGCTGATTGTTGGTAAGCTATTTGACATATCCAATCCCCTTGTGCCATTCGGCGATCCTAGGTGACGAGAAATCGTAGCTTACCAAGTCCTTTGAGTCATCCTCTTTTGCTTTTCTTAGCGAGACCTACTTAGGGATTTCATCACCCCAAGGGACGATTCTAACCACGCATACTAGTGGGGTATATAAAGGAGGGAGAGTGAAATTTGTACCTCAATCCAACCACGTTGTAATTGGCGAAGCGTCGGGATGACGTGAAGAGTTGGTCTAAGCCTTTAGTATCTCGCTAAGGTTCCCGACTCACACTTGTAACAAGTTGGTGTTCATGGTTTGGGCCTCACGTACTGGGTATATATCGAGGACTCCTTAGCAACCATGTTCATCCTAGAATAGAAGACTTTGTTGGCCATACCCTTTCTACTAGACTTAGGATTGTGTTATCTGAATTGTCTTCTTTGTGCGAAACCAGTGATTGTCTTATTATTTGACTTAGCCATGTCCTTTTCATTAATGTTTGTTGTGTTTTGAGTCATTTTCCTTAGTCATATTTTCAAAAGACAAGTTTAAACCTCCCGACAGGCAGACCTGCCTTCCCGACAAGCGGACCTACCCTCTAGGGGCAGACTTGACCCATCTAGGGGTGGACTTGACCTGTAAACCAATCCTTTAGAGCCTTTTTTAGCCATTTTTTACCAGCTTTTGCTCCATAGGTGGACCTGCCCTCCTGACAGGTAGACCTGACCTCTAAACAGGTGAGCTTGACCTCCAGGGGTGAACCTGACCCATCTAGGGGTAGACCTGACCTTTGACCCAGCCCTTTTAGGCCCGTTTTGACCACATTTGACCATATTTTGTTCCACAGGTGGACCTGACCCATCTAGGGGTGGACCTAACCTTTGACCCAACCCTTTTAGGCCTATTTTGACCAAATTTGATCATCTTTTGTTCCTCGGGCAGACCTGACCCTTTGATCGATCATCTTTTTCATCTATTTCGTCATTCCGGCCCCTTGTTTCACCATTTCGATCACTCATCTCCCCATTCCAAATTCCCGTGCACCCATTTTGAGAGTCCATTCACCATCCTAAGCGTTCATCCCCTCGGTGTACACACCGTTCACCCCTTCAGGGTCCCTATTCACTCATCCGTTCTCCACATTTTGGACATCATTTCTCCATTTCAGATCACTGTTATTCCATTGAAACCTCATTAAAGCAGTTATCCAAATTGACCTAGGTGTTCATCCCTAATTGTCATCCATCAAAACTGACTTAGGGTAGTCATTTGTCCTAAGTCAGTCATCCTCGTCGGCCCAATCAATACACTTCAATCTCAAGTTGGATTTGGTGTCGTTATCATACATCCACCCTTTAGTTGATTAATCAACACCTAGCATTACCAAGGATCACTCTTGAACTCGGTTTCAGATTCTGGTCAATATCATTCATCTTAATCGATCATCAATCCAAATCAAATCCTCATATCATCGAATTCAGGTTCACCAATTTATACCAATTGACCCAATCTAGTCTCATCAAACAAATCCTCTTTAGTCGAATCAATCATACAAATCAATCCTATCGAGCCACATCCTTGTCAGCTAATCAATCATCAAATCAAATCAATCCTTTCATCACCAAGGTCATCCTAGCATCCTGGTCCATCATATCATCTTGCATGCCCATTCAGATCTAGTCACAAACAAGGAAAATGGCTAAGCAACAAGCCCAACCAAACATCCCTCAGGATCCCAACAACCCAACTAATGTCTCGCAAGATCTCACTAACGGTACAAATATCCCTTGAGATCCTCATAATAGTACATCATCACAATCCAACATTGACGGTCAAAACACATCACCACCCAGGGATGAAAACATGGTCATTCAACCCGAACTTACATTTGAGGAACACTTTAGTAACCCTGTCAATGTGCAAATGACAAATCGCCTTCTCAAAAAACATGGGGAAGAAATCTTGGCCCATTTAATTGAAAAAAGTGTCAAGCTGCCATTAGGTGTCGACCTATCCAAGTATGGCAGTTCCACATCTAACATACCCCAAGGCTCACAAAATGCACCAGGTGGTTCGTACGGTCCCAATGTTCCTCTAGTGGAAGGTTGGCATCAACCTAAATTTGGAAATGCTACTATGTATCTCATTAACAATCCCCCACATCTCGCAATCTCGGTCATGGGGCTCCTCAAGTAGTTGATCCCAACGACCCCTTTGCCTACAGCACGCCACAAAACATTCCACAACTGCCACCATTAAAGCTAACAGCACCACACCTTTCAAATCAACCTCCCATCAACACTAGGGGCACCCCTTTTACTGCATTGCCTCCACCTCCTGGGGCCATAAACCTATCGTCATCTTCATACGCATCTCCACAGCCTCCCCAATCTAACCTACCACCTCCATTACTACCACAAGGTACATCCCAACTAAATGTCCCCTTTGGTATCCAACAGCCTTTGTTGCAAAACACCTCTACATTATCTCAACCACCTCATCAGCAACGACCTCCGCATAACCCCTTGATCTCTTCATAGCACCCCCCACACCAATCGCAGGGCAATCCATCCCGACCTCCTGCCCAGACCATATCCTCGTTCCTTGCATCCATTCTACATTTGCAAGTCCAATCACAATACAATATCCCATGCCCACGCAACACCTCATATCACATCAGCAACCTCACCAACATTATTATCATCCTAACCAATAGCCACCTTATGTGGCCTCCCAGCAGTCATAGTAGTACCTTCAGTACCAGCAAGTCAATCCGCAACATCACATTCAAACTCCTCATCATCCCACTGCACATTTTTATCAAATGAATTTGTACCATATCCTGCAACAACAACCCCAACACCAACAAAATCCCTCAGAATACCAGCAAGGGATATCATCATCTCACTATCAAAATCCATACCTCAACCTTTAGACATTGTCTTAGCAAGATACTTCATCGTCCTATCATCCATATCCATCTAACCCATCCTTGGCTCTCGCACCACCAATCAACTTAGATCTGTTAGAAATCAAAGCCGCTTTGAAATATCTTCAAGCCGGGACTGGAAAACAATCGTTCAAATTCGAAGACATATGTCCCTATCCATTTTATCCCTCCATCTCATTGATCCCCTTCCCTAAACATTTCAAAATACCAAAATTTGATAAATACAAGGGAAACAAAGATCCTAAGGCCCACTTCCAAGATTTTTACTCCCAGTGTCAAGAAGTTATGCACAATGACAACTATCTCTTGCACCTGTTCCCACGGAGCCTGATAGGCAATGCCCTAGAATGGTTCATGGGTCTAGATGAGGATCCATAAAATCCTTCACAGATCTTTCAAAAAAAATTGTTTCTTACTTCTCCTTCAATTTGGAGAAGGAAACTGATACATTGGATCTCCTCAAATAGAAACAACGGGAAGGTGAAACCTTTGCTAGCTACCTTCAGAGGTGGCATGCACTAGCAAGCCAAATGAAAACCCCTCTCAAAGAGAAATACTTGGTCACCCTCTTCATGGAGAATTCTCATCCCGACATGGCTCATAATTTTAGGTTACACTGTGTCACCACATTCGCTGAGATAGTGGAAAAGGGACCCATCCTCGAACACACCCTTATTGCCAAAGGGCACATTAAGATACACCACTATGATAGAGAAAGGGCATCTGGTGATAAGTCTCACTTTTGGAACAAGAACAAAAATGCAGTAAACGATGGTGTCACTAACACTAAACATGTTCAAGTGGCCAATACATCCCAAAGAAAACAACCATTTGTACCTAATGCCATATACATGCCACAGGGGGCATCTCATCCTCAACAGTCAAACTAGAACAGTCAAGGGAATGGAAAATGCCTATATGCTCAATTAGGAGAACCCTTGAGTGTTGTCTTCAATAAGTTGTTATAGATCAACTATCTGATCACCTACCTTGTCACCAAACCACTTGATGAATCCAAGCCTAAACCTGTCTGGTTTAGGGAGAATGAATATTGTGAATTCCATAAAATCAAAGGAGACACACTCTAAATAAGTGTCAAGGTCTCAAAAACTATGTCCAAGATCTTATCGATTGAGGAGATATCAAAGTCGACACCAGTCAAGCTTCATCGTCTAATGCTCAATTGCAGATATTCTAAAACACCTTCCCTAACCATAATCAAGGTGCAAGCACCTCCGACAGCAATCCCCAAGACAACACAAATAATATAAGCTATAAAAATGTACCCCTCAATTATGATGGCATTGTCCATTACATTGAGTAGGTAGAACCTCATGTGTCTATGATACATGTTAAAGCTAAAGATCATCAATGTGTTGTTACTCTGCGATGATCTTGCATTACTGTCCCGGCAGCCTCCACATCCACTCCATCAACTCCTATAAACTCTCAGTACAACATTCTTGATCACTTAGGAAAGACCCCCGCTCATATCTCCATCTTGGATTTGCTTAAGTCTTCTCCTGTACATCAAGAAATTCTTAATAGAGCCTTACAGGAAACCCATGTACCTAATGATATCGATCCCACATGATTCCAAGCCCTTGTAGGACACCTGGCTTTGTCTTACTAGCTACACTTCAGCTAGAATGACATGCCAAATATTGATGCCAATCATAACCGTCCCTTGCACATCGAAGTCCTAGTCGCCCGTCATAAAATAAAAAGGGTCTTGGTAGATAATGGCTCTGCCCTCAATCTATGCACTCTAAAATTCATAAAACAGGTGGGGTATACCCAAGCAAATTTGAGTAACCAAATCATCATGATCAAGGCCTATGATAATGCAAAAATAAATTTAGAAGGAATTATCAGGCTTCCTATCTAGGTTGGACCTGTAGTTCAGTACACTACCTGTCATGTCCTTGATCTGGACTTACCATATAATCTCTTCCTTGGTTGCCCATGGTTCCATGTCATGCAGGTTGTCCCCTCCACATATCATCAGTGCCTAAAATTCTCATTTAATGGACAGGAGATCACCATTTATGCTAACCCCCAACCATTTGAATATTGTCATGCTTTAGAAGTGTCATTTCCCCATTTACATTATTGTCCTGGGGTTGAAATGGGGGCATCTTAGTCATCATCTGCTAATCCACCCTCCACTACAATAGCCACTCCATCCTCCACCACCAATCCTTTAGTCACCAAAGTCCAGATCATTGACAAGGGGTGGGGTGAATATGAAATGCATACAACCCTAAACATGGCAACCATGCCACCATCACCGCACATGTACGGCCAACCTTCACAGGATACTCCAAAAGAAGATAAGACCATCACCTTCAGTGTTAAAAACATCCCTACCACCACTTTTCGGTCTCCTAGTATAAAGATAGATGCACTAGAAGAAGATATCAGTCATTGGGTATATCATGAAGAACCCCAATGAGATCCACCCCTAAAGGAATATTTCCAAGAAGTATACCCTTGGTCAACTAAGATTGTCGAAAAGTATAACTACCAAGGCAGGAGTCTAGGTAAAGAAGAACAGGGGTGGTTGCAACCTATTGATACATCAAAGTTCCAAAGAATATAAGCCTCAGATATGACAAAAAGCATAAAGGCCCTACAACATCATCTAATACTTCCAATAGTGTTACTATGGACGATGGCTCATTAGAAGACATACCTGAGGAGGAATCCACCATACACGCATACGATGATGTTGATCACACAGACCTATCATCCATGTTTGAATTCCTATCTGTTTGTACCATTAGCCTATCCCTTCGCCATCCCAAACTTATTGATTGGGACCTACGTGACAGTGCACATGTCAATGTCTCCTTGAATACATATGTCAACCTCATGGGATTGGGGGAGGATGAATGCTTCAGTCGTAAAAATACAAACAAGAAAAATAGAAAATGATCATATAGTGAAAACCTCCCTGAGGCACTTCCTTACCTAGGAAAAGTAAAAATAAAGGACACATTTGATAGTGAAAACCTCGAAGAGGCACTAGAGGATGGATATGTTCATCTTCCCCTTGTGGGAACTCAATTATCCACAAGGTCACCCATCCTAATTGAGGAAACTCAAGAAGTTAATTTGGGTACTACAGAAAACCCTAAGATCACCTATGTAGCCAAGTCACTCTCAGAGCAAGAGTATCCAGTCATCGTGCAACTACTCCAAGAAGGTATCATTAACTTTGCTTGGTCATATTCAGACATGCCAGGCTTAGACCCTACCTTAGTGGTTCATCATCTAGATGTTCGCCTAGATGCCAAGCCTATCAAACAAAAGCTCTGCAAGATGCATCCACAGGTAGCATTATTGGTCAAGAAGGAACTGGAGAAATTACTAGATGCAAGTTTTATCAGACCAATTGACTACTCTGAGTGGATCTCCAACATAGTGCATGTTGTCAAACCAAATGGAGACATTCGGATTTGCACAAACTTTCGGGACCTTAACAAAGCCTATCCAAAAGATGACTTCCCGCTGCCCAATATTGACATGTTGGTCAACCTGACTGCGGGACATGAAATGTTATCCCTTATGGATGGTTTCTCTAGTTACAATCAAATCAGAATTTCCCTTGAAGACCAACACAATACCACCTTTACGACACCTTGGGGTACTTTTTGTTACAATGTTATGCCCTTTGCTCTCAAGAATGCGGGGGCGACATATCAGAGGGAAATGATTGTCATCTTCCATGACCTCATCCATATTATCATGGAAGATTATGTCGATGACTTGCTAGGAAAATTTAGAACCCTATCAAAGCATCCTGTCATCTTGAAAACAATCTTCAAGCGGTTAGAACATTACAAGCTTTGCCTAAATCCAAAAAAATGTCTTTGGTGTCACGTCAAGAAAATTGTTGGGTTTCATAGTCTCTCGAAGGGGTATTGAGGTTGATCCCAGCAAGGTGAAAGCTATTTTGGACATGCCACCCCTGTGCAATCTAAAACAATTAAGAAGTCGCCAAGGGAAGATGCAATCCATCCATTGGTTCATAGCCTAGCTTGCGGATAAGTGTCATCCATTCACCCATCTTCTAAAAAAAGACTCCACCTTCTTATGGAACCAATAGTGTCAAGAAAGTTTCAATAAAATCAAGGAATACTTAGCTCATCCACTGATCTTGATGCCACCTATTTTAGGAAAGCCCCTCCTACTTTACATCTCTGCCACTACAGTCACACTAGGGGAATTGTTGGCACAACATGATGAATCGTCAAAAGAAAGAGAAATCTACTACATCAGTCGAACACTGGTCAGCTATGAATTGAACTACTCTCCCATGGAAAAAGCATGCATCATAGTAGTCTTCAGCACACATAAACTCTGGCATTACATGCTCAGCCATCCGGTCAAGTTAATAGAAAAAATTGATCCACTAAAGTATATGTTATCCAAAACCACTCTAACTGGTCGCATGGCCAAGTGGGTCATGCTCCTAAGTGAATTTGGCATAGAGTATGTGGAGAAAAAATTCCATAAAGGGATAAGTCATAGCTGATCAGTTGGCCGAGGCACCACTAGTAGATGCTTACCCTCTGGTCACTGAATTTCCAAATGAGGAAGTTTACACTATTACAGAAGCACCAGCTTGGACACTGTATTTTGATGGCTCATATACTCATAATGGATTAGGCGCAGGAATTCTACTAGTTACCCCTCAAGGTGACTACATTCCAAAACCATTCAGGATAGCATTCTCATGTACCAACAACATGACAGAGTATGAAGCCCTCCTCACTAGCCTCTGAATTGCAAAGGAGTGGCTCATAACTCACTTGAAAGTCTTTGGTGATTCATTGTTAGTCATCAAGCAAGTTAATGATGAATTCTTAACGAAAGATGATAAGCTATTACCCTACAAGTGTATGGTGGATGATTTCAAGAAATATTTCACCTACATACAATTTGACCAAATTCCCAGAGCACAGAACAAAGCAGCTGATGCAATGGCTACCATTAGCTCCATGATTGACATGCCTAAAGATCGAATAGAGTGTGAGTTCCTTGTGGAACAAACTTCTAATCCTAGCGTATGATATCCCTGAGACTAACATGGTGTATGACATTGTGGGTTCCACTTCCCCATGGTACCAAGACATATATGCCTATCTGCATGATAATATTCTCCCTTCAGATCTTACATGCAATCAACGCAAGTCCTTCGTTCATCGCTCTTCCCGATACATTATCGTCGATGATACACTTTATCATCATGGGTATGATGGAATCCTCCTTAGATGTCTGAATGAGACTAAATCCCATACTGCACTAATGGAAGTACATAGTGGTGTTTGTGGGGCTTATTCAAATGGTATGGCTTTGGCCAAAAGGATTCTCTAAGCTGGATATTATTGGCCTACATTAGAACATGATGCTTGTGAATTTGTGAAGAAATGTCTTCCTTTCCAGCAACATGCAGATTTGATTTATGCTCCAACACAGGATCTTTAGCCCCTCCTCGCACCATGGCCATTCTCTCAATGGGGTGATCTTGTCCTTAAAGAGAACCAGTGCACCCAGCAGGACCGTGATAAAAAGGGAAAATTTGAGGCAAACTGGTTGGGTCCATAGATCATAAGTGCTAAATATGGCTCTGGGGCATACAGACTTGCTACCCTTGAAGAAGAGCCTCTTGAAGAACTTATCAATATCATGCATCTAAAGAGGTTCTACACCTAAGTCCGCTTGGTAACCCCACCTATCAAAAAATCAAAAAAATAACAAAAAAATAAAAAAAATACAAATCGGAAAAATAAAAATAGAAAAGAGAAATAAGTTCATCCTATGGTGAAAACCACTTTTTCATGGCGCCTTGGATAAGTATGAGTGGTGAAAACCCAGTAACAGGCATCATTCGTAGAGGGCTTAATCATTATCTACCTGGCATCCTAGTTATTTTATGCTTTCATCCACACTATCATCCTCACCCATCCCATCCTCGGTTGCTTGGTATATCTCTTGATTAACCATTGGATGATCCATCTTGGCTATCCCTCATCCTGAGCTTTTTAGTATCCCACTCTGAGCTTATGTCATTCATCTGATCATCAGTCGGTTTGTGTCTTCATAGAGCCCCCCATCGTGTCGGTCTCCATCTAGATCTCATCCTGTCGCATCTTTAGTTGAACTACGTTTCCCCTGCGCTGTCACATAGGTAAGGTTGATCATTTAATCCTCCCTCGGGGAATTTGTATGTCATGACATGTGTCATTCATCATTAGTCACCATTGTCTTCTTTTTAATTTATCCATAGTCTTTCCTTGAACTACGAGGGCTCTATGCTTTCACGTAGGCAAGGCTAATCTTTGATCAGCCCCCAAGCCCCTAGGTCTGTAGGGTGTGTCAGTCTATCTCCTTATCTGGCTTGTTCTTCACAAACAAAATCCCCTAGTGTCAAGATATCTGGTTAATAGAAAACATCTTGCGTCAACTAGGTCATTCTAGTTTAGTTTCCATCACCTGTCTCAACAGGATGCATCCTTCCTAGCAGACCACATCAATCCCATCCATCCCCTTGATCCTATGGCAAAGGATGTTTGAAATTGATTGTGATCTTTTGATGCTTTTGGACTATGTTTATCATTTGAGCTCCCTATCAACACTTTTCATGGTCGCCTTGATCCATCATATCATGGTGTGCTTTGACTAGTCAACATAGGGGCGTATCTTGATCTTTTCTTTGTTGTTGTCTTCTCAATTGTCCCACATAGTACCCACCAAGATCCCTGAGGTCATGTGTTACGTTGGGGCATCCTTGTGTGTCTATGGTTATCTCAATACCTGGCCCGACCAAGGTCATTGTGACCTTGGGGTGTCGAGATAGCCTTTTTGTTGTGTTTTTTGCATGCATTGGATGCCAACTCGCCTTGGTCTTACATATTAGGGTATTCGGTATCTTATGCTATAGCAAAAATCAATGCTTTGAAGATGGAAAATTGTGTTCTTGATTGCATTTCATTTCACTACATACGCTCTTCATTCAGCCTTCTTCATGACCTAGGACTTGTGATTTAGGTTGTGCAAGGTCTTAACTCTTTTCCCTCTTGATCTTCCTCTCAGGATACTAATGGTTTTTTCACAGGTGCAGTATCACACCCACAGTACACCTATCGCCTATCTGCACTCCCATGCAATTCTTTACTCATACTTAGGTTTGCATTATAGGAACTCATCTTTCATTCATATTTCATGTTACATTATAGGTTCAATATATTTCATAGTTCATAGGTTGATTAGATTAAGCATCATAGATTCATTTAACCCATACACGTCCATATTAACATTTACATAATACATGCATTATCACCCGCCAAAACATATTGTTAGCTACATCATAATTACATTTCATACCAAATATTCATATCATCTTGCATTATCAACATTAATATATGCATAATCATCCATCCACATTACAATGAAGTATCATAAACATGCGCATACATAAACCAAATCATCCATTCCCATAAACATGTCCATACATAAACCAAAGTGTCCATCCACATAAGAATGAAGTATCATAAACATGTGCATAAATAAATCAAATCATACATTCACATAAGCATGTAGTATCATATACATGTGCATAAATAAATCAGATCATCCATCCACATAAGTATGAAATATCATATACATATGCATACATCAACTGAATCATCCATCACAATAAACATAATGCATAGTGTCAATA
Source organism: Sequoia sempervirens (assembly GCA_007258455.2). Lineage (NCBI taxonomy): Eukaryota > Viridiplantae > Streptophyta > Pinopsida > Cupressales > Cupressaceae > Sequoia > Sequoia sempervirens. Next base: position 634,364,508 of record VDFB02047230.1, on the reverse strand, counting down.
AGGGTTGTCCCATATCATAATCAAAATAATACAATGTACATCTCCTCACAAAGCCTCATATCCATCATATATCATCAAATAAGGTACAAAATCCAGAGATGTAGAGCACCTCTGATCTTTGTCGATAAGTACTAAACCTTCATCCTGTGTCTATCAAAAAATCGGTATCCTGTCATCTGCTCTCTAACTGCTCTACTGTGAGCTACCCACGTCTGATCTCTAAGGAGAGTTAGGCACTGGCCCTCTGTGCATAGGAGTCCCCTGATACTCACGAGTGGGAGTCCCCTGGTAACCACTGAGAGGAGGAGTCTGTCGATAGTCACTATACCCTCTGGTACATGTCCCTAATGACTGGGACGGTGCTGGAATCTAAGGTACTTGTCTGATGTAGTGCATTGTGTGCTGGGCTGGATTTGGAATTTCATGCTCATACGCACACCTCCAGTAATTCACGTCCCGCATATAATCATCTCACTACACATTATGATGCCTAGCGGCATTCCGCTCAATTCTATACATGTCTTGATCTCCACTAATAGCTCTCTACTCCTGTACCCAGGCCTTCTATGCCACTGTCATTTGTTGTACCTACTCTGTAGCCCTATCTCGCTCAACCTTTGTAGCTTGTAACTGTGCACATAACCCTTGTACCTCTACCTCTTGCTCACCCCCCTCACTATGCGTTGCCCGTAGTTGAGCCTGTGTTGTGTCTCGCTCACTTTGTAGTGTCTGCATCCATACCTCTACGACATCTCTCTCCCTATACGTGGCATGTGCTTGAGCCTCTGTTGCATCTCTATCCCTCTGAAGTGTCTGAAGTCTCAACTCGACAGCATCTTGCTCTCGCTGAAGACCTGACACTTGTGACACTGCTACATCCCTCTCTCTCTGAAGAGACTGAACCTCTACCTCTACCACCTGCCTCACTCTAGGATACCTGAGCACGTGCCTATACCACATCCCTCTCTGCCTCTATGACATGCACCTGTGCTTGTGCCATGTCTCTCTCTGTCTGCAACATGCGTATCTCTCTCCTTATCTCCTCCTTTCTCTACTGCATCAATCTCATATCCCCAACTGTCTGCTCTAAACAGTCCACTCTATCTCTAAGCTCAACCCGCTCCTGGTACAAATTCTCTCTCTCTCTCCATAACCGCTCTAGTTGTCCCTGTAGACCCTCTATATCTCTAGCAGTCCATGCCCCAATCTCTGACAGCTCATGCCCTGTCTCTCCTCCAACAACCTGTCGTATCACTGCCTCCACCACCAAATTGTCTCTCTCCCACCTCACTGCATCTCCCTCCTCATGCTCCCTGGCCACCTCTGCTCGCAACCTCTCTACCTTTTCCCGCAGGTCAATTGCCTCATCTCGTGCCTCATCCCTCTCTCTCAACAATCTCCTCTCCACATTTGACACTAGTGTGGCCAAGACTGAATAATCTCTCTCACCCTAGACGAATCGTTCTTGTATCTCACTCGGCTCTGCCTCTAATCTAACCTATTTTTCCTCTGTCTACCATAATTGCTACTCACTGAGGCACAGTCTCTCTAGAGTCTCTCTCAAAACCACTGCAGGATCCTCTCCTCTAGGTGGTGTTGTCAATAGTAGTCGAATGTC
>VDFB02047230.1:634189758-634362790 GCA_007258455.2 Sequoia sempervirens | reverse complement strand
GCCTCAAAATTCACCATACATCCTCTAGGGTAACCGTCATCTCCCTAGTTGGTAGATAAAATGTCGATGTCGTCGAGTCCCAACGCTCTATCAGGGTTGTCAGCATGGCCCTGTGGGCCTTAATTGTCGGGTACAATAGCATGTGGAACAGTCCTGCCTTTGCTAATCTCTGGTGATCTATGCCCGCCATCATCGCCATACATCTCGTCAGCACCTCGGATCATCTCTCTCATGTCTACAGGCTCTCAACATTCTAGATCCATAACATAAGCACTATGTAAGTTTCCCCTGGTGTCATTTTTCCCCCCTTTTTTATCTTACTTCTTCCCACCCCGGGATTTCCCTTCTCCATCCCACCTCTTTCCTCCCTTTTCCCCTACCTTTATGTTTTCGGTCGTCCTGGATCTTTGCCTTGGCTTGGGGTGGACCTGCCCTGGGCCCTAGGCGACCTCGCCCTAGTCCCTGGGCAAACCCGCCCTAGCTCGGGCGAACCTACCCGACTCCATGGGCAGACCCGCCTGAACACGTTGCGGGCGGTCCTGCCCTGTTGTGGGCATGTCCACCTATGCTCGGGTGGACCTGCCCAAGTCCACAGGAAAACTCGCCCACGCTCGTGGGTGAACCCACCCATGCCTGTGGGTGGACCCACCTACGCACGGGCGAACCCGCCCACGCCTATGGGTTGACCTGCCCGGGCGTAGGTGGCCCCGCAAATCTACACAACCCAAGTATACCCCCCCTAAGCATAAACCCCCCTTAACTTTTTTTTCCCTCTAACCCATTTTTCATCCAACCCGACCCAACAAAACCCATGTTTTCATATTTTGAAAAAAATTAAGCAAATTGACCAAAATCACAAAGTTCAGTTTCGAACTAACATGGCGTGGCACGACACACTTGCTAAAAAATCGTTGTCTCTCGTCTACCCAGTGGATGATGTCGGTATCGTACTTCGGCATCGTGAACCTTCCCTCTCGCCCTCTCCTCTTCTCCCTCTCCTCCTCACTTGATAGCTGTCCAAATGAGGAGAGGTAATTCTTACAATTATCTTTTATAGCTTTTTCCCACCCTTTTTTACCTTTTAAAATAAAGGGAATGTTTTCCCTTTATTTAACCTTCTTCCCCCTCAACTAATTCACTCACCCCTATCTTCCCAGGGCTGCCATTTGCACATTGTATACCCGTTTTCCTTCGTTCAAGTGCCAATCTTCTTCTTTTTTCGTGCTCTTTCCAATGACATCTACCGCTTCATACTTTCAAAAAGTTACCCGGGGCCCCTTTTCCTTCCCTATCTGCCTTCTCAAGGGGGGCATACCCTACCATTCTCTCACAATCTTCTGTCATAAACCTTCTCTTACGAGACCGGGGCATCCCCTTTAATTCTCCTCCATTCGGATAGCTCACACAAACTCTCCCATGCTGGGGCATCTCTTTTCCAGTCGCTTCTTCCATAGAGTCGTCTATATTTTATTTTCTTCAAAACCCTATTATCCTAATAGTGTTTCGAGAGGGGAAAAATGTAGACATCTAAATTTGACCACTTCCATACGGTCAAAGACATCTCCTTAACCATCCTTGTGCTCATCTACTTCATCCCTTTTGTCGGTATTAATTAAATCATTCATTTAATTAATATTTTATGTCTTGCATAAGGTTCCCAAAGTATTTAATTTAATAAATAATTTTTCACTCTTTCCTCTCTAAATTAAATAAATATACCATTTTATTTAATTTAGTCATATTATCTCTTAGAATTTTAAATTTATTTTTAAAATTCCTCACTTTCTCTCTCATTGTCACATCCTCCAACTTTTGCAAGTTGGTCTCTAATCCCTCTTAACAATCTAACCCTCTTTCTTAATCATAATTCACTTATGATTAAGATGTGCACACTCCTAATCATCATTAGGGTCACATCCTCCATCATTTCCCACTTGCCTCTAATATGTCATTAATTTATCTAATCAAGTATTTTCACAACCTTAATCACTTAATTAGGTCAACCTAATCCCCATATCATTTATGGAATGTGTCCTAAGTCAACCTTCTTAAAGGCTTTCTCCTTTTGGAGAAGGCACTCCATTCCCCATGTGAATTTTTAATTCACATTTAATTCCCCTATGCATTCCTTAGAATTTAAAATTATTTTTCTCATCCCCTTGAAGATATTTGAGGAATTTTTAATTCCTCACATGTCCTCTCACCCATATGGGGACAAGGACCTCCTTTATGAGGAGATCTTGTCCAATTCCAAGGTACTATGTGCTACCTCCATGTCATATACTCTCCTTCCAACTCATGTACACATCATCTCTTACAAGCCACTTCACATGCCACATGTCATGATGTGAAGGCTTGTGAGTTCTCAACTCACCTTAGCCCTACATCTTAATCTTGGTGGCTCAATCTCAACCGTCCATTTCCCTAGAGAGTCCAAAATTCTCTATAAATACCCCCACTTTTCTCTCATTTTAGGAAAGATCATTCATGCTAGCCAAACTCTTGCAAAATTTTCTCTTGAGCCACACTTCACCAAATTTTCATACTTGCACCCATTTTCACTTGTTTTCCCATCCTTATCTCATCTTATAGCTTGCATCTCTTGCCATCAAAGGAGCATACAACATCAAAGATCGAAGGTCCAACCAAAGAACAACTCAACAAGGTGAAATCTTTCATTTTGCTTAGTTTAGTTAATCTTTAGGCCAATCTTGAGGTGTAGGGTGTTTGTAGTTGTTATTTTCACTCCTTTTTTGTTTGTTGTTCTTTGTGACCTTGAAGAAGATGGTATTTCATCAATTATAGGTGCCCTATACTCTGTCTCATTATGTTCCTCATGCTCACATTGGCTACGGGTAGGTGAAGCCACATGTGAGATTTGAGGGTTTTCCCTTTCAGGTTCATTTTGGGGTTCTACATTCTCAGGTACCCCATTTCTTGCCTCAGTTCTTGGTAACCGAGTGAGCAATCTCAAATGCATCTATTGAAAATCCCTTTACCATGGCTTCATCGTATTCAAGCATAGCTGCAAACCTTCTTGTCATATCATCACTAAATTTTGTTAACTTCAAAAAATAGTCAAGCCAAAAAATGGGTAGAACCAGTGCATCCTCCATAATTTTCTTATGAGCTTTTAGTTCCCTTCGGATGGCATCACCTCCCATTTTGGCTTACTTTCTCTTCTTAATGTGTTTAATTCAACTTTGGAAATTCAACTCAATCTACTCTACCACCTTCAAAACCATTCACCTTCCTTTGGTCTCCTCGTATACTTTTACTACCATACCAAGAACTACAACTTTCCCTTCTTAGTACCAACTTAATTTGAGCTCATGAATAGGTTCTAAGTTTGACTATGGTTTAGACTAAGCTCAAGTTCTCAGGGTTTGAAATTTTGCAATTGGAAATGGTAGCGAAAATGAGATATAATTAGGAGATTTTTGCATGTCATTTTTGTCTATTGATTTGATTTAGGTGGTAGATTTTGAAAAGACTGACTAAGTTGTACCCTCCCCCCAACTTAATTACTGAAGTGACCTCACTTCACATTTGTGATTGGAAGGTGGATAAAATATGAAATAATGGAAATCAATGATATGAATAGTTTGCATACATGAATTAATATGAAAGACATAATAAAAGTTTAAAGAAGACTATATTAATCATGATAGCATACCTAAAGTACTAGTCGGAAGAGATAACTATCCACCACATGTGTAAACTGAAAAGAATGTTTCTGGTTTTTGATTTGATGTGATGCATAATAACTACAAGTTAATGAATTGTGGGGTGGTGGGTGCAATTGATGGGATGCTTATTACGGATATGAGTTGGTAATGTGATAGCTCAAATACTTGAAATGAAAATTGGCAGCAAAAGAATCATGTTGTGGGTACTTATTGTGAAAAGATGGATATTACATGTGGGTATTTTAAAATGAATGTGCATGATCTTGCAATTAATATGGTGCCAATTAATTTAAATTTTTGGTTTCTACTACCAGACGTTGCTATGGGTACCTATAATGTCAGGGCCCATTTTGAATGTTGACAACTATTAAGCTACATGTTCCTATAGCATCAAGACCCTTTTTGAATGTTTAAAACAAGTCCCTCCAAAGAAAATTTGAACATCATCATAATGTGTATTGTGTGCTTGTGAGATAAAAATGAGAAATTAATCCTGAGTGATCTCAAGGATTGATCTATGTAGCTCAATCTCTAGGTCACTAGAAATGCTTGGTATATTATGTGTTCCTAAAATATCACTTTGTGTGTTAGATTTTGTATTTAGCTCACTGCGAGCACCATATTGTTGAAACAAGGAGAATATGAAGTCATCTTTTTGTAATGGCTTCTTATATAACTTCAATCTATGGTTGTTTACAAGAAGTGAAAATCTGAACGCATCTATTGTATTCAGTTTAATTGCTCCATTAGGGTAAACATGACTTATTTCATAGGGTCCCAACCACTTGGATTTGATTTTTCCCTTGAAGTCTCTATACCTTGAATCATATAACAATGCCCAATCCCCTACAATGAACTCCTTTATTTTGATGTATTTATCATGTCATTTCATCCATTGTTTTTGTACTATCTTAGTGTGATGGATTGCTTCCATCCTTATTTCATCCAATCCATTTAAAGTATGCAACCTTTCCTTTTGAGCCTCTATCAAGTCCATTTTCAATTCTACTATTGTCCTTAGTGTCTTATATTCAAACTCAATAGAAAGGATTGTTGTCTTACAATATACTAACTCATAAGGTGTAAAACTAGTGGTGGTTTTCCATGTTGTTTTATATGCCCATACTACTTTAGGTAACCTTGCAACCCAATCTCTCATATGTAGCTACATAGCCTTGGTGAGAATACTTTCAATTTCCCTATTAGTGACTTCCACCTGACTATTAGCTTGAGGGAGGTAAGGTGTTGACTTCTTGTGTCTAATTTGGTATTTTTCAACCAGTTTGGTAATTAAGTCAAAAGTAAACTATGGACCTTAATCAATGACTATTTCTCTAGGTACTCCATACTTAGTATATATATCCTCATATAAAAATTTGGCCACATTACCATCTCTAGAAAATTTCAAGGCCTTTACTTCTACCCATTTAGTCAAGTAATTAATGCAAACAAGAATGTATTCCATGTTGTTGGAAGTAGGTGAGATTGGTCCAATGAAATCTAGACCCCATTTATCAAAAAGAGCTAATTTCAACTAAGGCTGGAATGGCATTTAATCACTCCTAGTTGGTTTACCCATTCTTTGACACCTATCATAGCTCTTTGTGTATTTAATAGAATCTTTGTGCAAAGTTGGCCAATAATAGCCAGTTGTGATGATCTTAAATGTTGTTCTTTTTATTGAAAAATGACCTCCACATGACTCAACATGACATGCTTTCACAATATCAAATATTTCATCTTCTCTTATGCATCTTCTCATGTGTTTTCTGGGCCAATATGGAACAAAAAACCTAATATCCAAGAATAAGGAAAACATTTATGTATTAATTGTCTCTTTTCTCTTGGAGAAAAGTGCAATGGAATTTTCCCTGTTACTAGATAATTGGCAATATCAGCATAGCAGGGTATGTGTACATTTAGAGAAAATAAGTGTTCATCTAGAAATGAATCATCCACCTCTCCTTTAGTTGATTGTGTTGGAAATATTGATAGAAAATTTTCCACTACATTGGCTTTACTAGGTTTGCCCACTATAGTAATGTCAAATTTTTGGAGGAGTAGTCATCTTACCAATTTGCCTCCTACTATAGGTTTGTTCATAAGATATTTTATAGCAACTTGTGATCTATGTAGAAAAATATTGAGTAACCAATAATGTAGTGGCTAGTTTTATTAATAGCATACACCACTACAAGCATCTTCTTTTTTGTGATAGTATAGTCCAACTCTACTCCTTGAAGATTTATGTTGATTTAATAAATTACATACTCTTTGTTACCCTCTTTCTAACCTAAAATCACTCCAATAGAAAAATTTGAAGTGTTTGTATGTATATGAAAGGGTAGAGTCCAATTATGTCCCATCAAAATAGGTGCTTGAGTCAAGGCTTTCTTCAGCTCTTCAAAAGAGTGTTAGCGCTCTAATGTCCATTCAAATTCAATGTCCTTACTCAGCAAAATAAATAGTGGTGCAAAATTTTTACTAAATTCTTTAATAAACCTTTTGTAGTAGCCTACATGACCAAATAAAATTCTTACATCTCTTTGCTTTTGTGGAATAGGTAATGTAGATATAATTTCTATTTTGTGTGGATCAACCTAAATTCCTGCGTTGGATATAAAGTGTCCTTATACAATAGCTTATGTCATCATCATGAAGCACTTATTATTGTTGAGTGACAAGTTGTGTTCTTTACATCTTTTCAATTAATTTTCCAGATTTTTGAGGGCTTCTTCATAAGTCTCACCATATGTAGTGAAATTATCCATATATATTTCCATACAATCATGAGCATAATCAGAAAATATGTTGAGTACTACCGTTTGAAAGGTAGTTGGAGCATTGCATAAGTTAAAGGGAAAAACAGAATAATCATAAGTACCCTAGGGACATGTGAATGTAGTATTTTCCTAATCCTCTGGAGAAATTTTATTTTGGTTGTAACCATTGAAACCATCAAGAAATGAAAAGTACTTTTTCCCAGCTAGAGAGTCAAGCACTTGATCTATGAAGGGCAATGGAAAGTGGTCTATCCTAGTTGTTCTATTTAGTTCCCTGCAATCTACACAAACTCTCCATTTTCCACCTTTCTTGGAAACAATTACCAAAGGTGAGACCCATTCACTGTCTGATATAGGATTATGTGAGCAATGAGCTCATCTTCGTCCTAATAATTCAATAAAGGGTTGTGTTCTATGGTCATCAATGTCTACAGAGAATAGTTATCTTCCTCATCCAAAGTAGGCTAAATAGTTTTCTCCAGGTCAACATAAGGTTTGGATGGAGGATAGAGAACCAATTTCTTAGTGATTGTCCCATTGGATATTATCATATTGCTAGACCTACAACCTATGGATGCATCATTTGTATCTAACCAAGGTTTGCCTAGGATGAGTGGATAGCTTGCAAGATTAACCTTTGGTTGTAAAACTATGAAATTAGTAGGATATTCCCAAGAATATAATGCAATAACCAAGTCTTCAATGATTCCTTCAGGCTTTATTTTGACCTATCATCCAATTGTAAAACAGTTTGTGTACGCCTAAGGTTAGTTAACTGAATTAGTTGCATCGTTTATTTTGTCATAACATTAATTGTTGCCCCCAATTCTATTAAATTATTCTTAACGAAGGTTCCATTAATCTTAACATCCACTACTATACTACCAATATTTGTATACTTCTGAATAAAAGTATTCCCTAACATGATATCTACAAGGTTTCCCAAGACATGTACTATTTGAGGATCCTTCATTTTCTTTCCTAGTTTCTTAAGACATAAATCCCTCATAGTTTTGGTATAGATAGGAATGTCTTTGATAGCTTGGATAAGTGGAATCTTGATGCTCACATATTTTAATTGACCTAAGAGGTCTATCTCAGCTTGTGTGTGATGCTTTTGAATAGCTAGGTGTTCAAGAAAGGTGGCTTTGGACTTGAGGTAGTTTGGTGTACCTGATTTGACTAAGGTTCCAAAGGTGTGGTGTCCAAACCTTAAACTATAGTTTCATCATCATCCATCTCTATAATTTGAGGAGATGAAGGTACATCAAGCTATTTTCTTGATTTGAGGTGGACATCACTCACTTCTACCCCATAAGTGGGGTATTGTATAGCTTTGTTAGTAGAAGCCTATTGAATAGGATTAGTGTTAGGGCTAGGTGTAGGTTGGGTAGGTATTTGTGGTTTCTTGGGTGGTTGGGATGTATGATTTGATGGAGGCATAATATCTTTTTGTTGTGGTGGAGGTGGAAGCATAGGTTGTCGATAGTTCATATTTTACTGCTACCACTACTGGCCTTTTTGCCATTGAGGCTATCACTGATTCTTCTATGTTGACCATTATGGATTATAATTGGAACCTTGGAAAAAAAATTGTGGCCAAGGATTTTTTGTTTTTGGTTCTAATTTTTATGTGTTTGTGGCCATTGTTGAGGGTTTTTCCATTAGTTTTGGTTTGGTGGCCAAGGTTGAGAGTTCCAAGCAGAAAAGTTTTGATTTCCAATAGGAAAGCATGAATTAAAATTGGGGGTGTCTTGTGGCATACCTTGTCATTGTTTCCATGGCATCCTTTGTGCTATATAAAATATTTTTCCATCATCTCCTTCAATTGGCTGAAAATCAGGTTTCTCAACTTTATCTTGTTGGATACTAGCCACTCTCTTGCATTTACAGTTTTCTTTTCTTTGCCTACAACTTGGACAGTATTCAATGAGCATAGCCTCAACTTCCTCCTACTTCTTCTTAATGTGGAGAGTATCCAACTAAGTTTCTAAGTGGCTAATAATTTCCTCCTTCATGTTGTACAATAGGTTGTCCAATTCTATCTTTGAAATCCCTATAGATGATTTACCAATAATGGATGTTGTATCTCCTCTTGGCCTTTTAGTGAAGGTTCTAGAATAGTTCCTACAGACCTTATAGATGTCTTGAAATGGTATCTATGAAATATCTCCTTTTAAAATGAGGTTTATTTCATCCATACAGTCATCATTGACTCTCCTCAAAAAGACTAACTTTAACTTGACTCTTCTGACAACTTTTTTTGTGAGTTTTTCTTCAAAGCAAACTAAAATCTCTCCATATAATCTTCTAGTGGTTCATCCTCCTTCTATGACATTCTAAATATGTCACCTTTCCTCCTATCAATTCCCCTACAATAGTCTTGGTATTTCTCCAAGAACAACGTCTTCATAGTGTCCCAATCAAGGAAAGCATCCCTACCTAATCCCATAAACCATCTTAAGGTTGCATCTTTTAGAGTAGCAGGGAACAGTTTGAGCCTATGAGCATTATAAGTATAGTCATAATTTTTGCATAGGACATCAAATTCAAATAGAAATGCATTTGGGCCCTTAGTCATTAACCCATAAAAGACTAGTAAGGCTGAAGGAAGAATGTTATTCAACATTGTAGCCCTTTCCTGGTTATTGATTGGGAACTCAAATGTGGCACTTTTAGGATCATCATCCACTCCATCCCCCATGGTGCAGTATGTTCCCTATGTCTATGTGCTAGATGTTGGTGAAAAGGAAGTTTCTTCTTTAATGTTTTTTATACGGTAAGAAACATTTATAAGGTGTTGTACACTTTACATGGTGAGCCACAAGGGCCAAAAAAGATCAAGTCCAAAAAACATAAACAACTAAGCCAAAAAAACACATACACAACAGACCAATATTCAATAGACACACCACGCAGTAGCAACAAATTAACTAGCATTCTCCCAATTCTAAGAGAGGAGATTGACATCATCCCCAACCCATTCGGGGCCATCTTTAGCAGTCTTCTTATCCATCTCGTCCTTCATCACAGTAGAGAGGGTGCTAGTAACATAGTGGACTAACTTGACAATGAAACCGGTCAAGCCACTGAACTTCTTCTCCATCTTCCCCATCCTTTCCTACAACACATGAAGATCATCCCCTTTATCCACAGTCTTCTCAATATTAGTGTCCTCCACATCCAGAGGGTCTGAGGACTGGGAAGTTGAGTTCTCCTTATGCACTTTGTTGAAATTCAAAATGGTGTGGGGCCCTTCAACATACTCCTCCACATCCCTAAAACCTTTTTTGTCAGACCACTCCTCATCTGTTTCCATTTCATTAATTTTCACTTTCTTGTTATTTTTAGCCAGCCTACCAAACCTCCTAATGTTGGGATTTTTTCCACCAGTCTCCATCATAGCAGCAACCATAGTATCCCCCTTCAATTCCCTACCCACCACATTCTTTCCTCTATTTTTTGTGGTCAGAGGCTCCATCAAACCCTTCCCCTCATCCTTCACTTTCTTTTTAGTGGTAGGTTTACTGGAAAATTGGTAGGGGTAGACTTAAGCTCACAGAGACCAGCTACAACACTAGACTGGGCAATCCTCACACTCCCCTTAAACTTCTTAGCGGTTGGTTTACGCTTATGAGTTTTGGCAATAGCTGGAGGCATTTTTCTTATGGGACCTTTGGACTCAGTCAAGGAGATATTGGTCATAATAAGGGGTTCAATTTCCTCAACATGAATAGTGGAAATGGGATTGAGCAGGCATAATACAAGATGAAAGTGGTAGAGCCTCAAAATAAGGCCCTTGATGGAGCGGCAGAGGAGGAGTATCCTCTAGGTTTTGGCTAGCATCCTCAATGCACTTCTCAATAGAGCTTTCTAAATCTTTAAGTAAGAAAAAAGGAAAGCTTAACAAAATTTTATGTTGGAGGTGATTCAGAAGAGGGATGTGATAGAAATAGTAGGTTTTGTATCTACCTTATAAGGTAACATACTTCATAAGAGCGAGGCAAACCCAGTCCCAAGGTTGTAGGAGAGCTTCTCTTTCAAACCCTAACTGGTTACAAACAAGTTTTTCATTACCCACGAAGAAGGAATTCAGGCTTTCATTGTCTTGGGCTTTAGCATGCTTCGGGTACTTCTTTCCAGTACACAATAGCCCCATCGCATGCACAATCACCTCCTCTTTTACTTTGAAGGATATACCTCCCATGGTGACCTTTCTTTCTAGGAATTCACAAACTGCGTAGATAAACTGGGGTCATGAACCACCAAACTTTCCATCAAAGGCACCAGCCTGCCTTCAATGCAAATTTTCCAAACCAATGGGGTCCTTGCAAAATTTCCCACAATTTTCAAGCTTCGTTCTCACCCTGTCGCTACCCATATCGTTGCTCTACACATGGAAAAACTAGTAAACTTGTGAAAGAAAAAGGTTAGAAATGTTGGTTAAGTGATAGGTCACTCGCACACTTAATTTTTTAAGCCAAACGATGCAGCCCTGGGCAATCAAGGTGATTTATAGAACACATGCTTGAGGAGTTAAATCCCTAAAGGCAATCTTGGTGATCTCATTAATGAAAATCTTCAAACGTTTGTGGTCAGGTAATCAAGAAATGATGGAAATGGAAGGTCTTCCTTCCATGTTTTTTTCCCAAGTACCTATGTAAGATGGCCACGGGGCCAAATTTAGATAAATCTAAGATCCTGGCCTTTAGAAAAGGAGGCAAATTAGCAGAAAAGATAGGACCAATCAAAAGCTTCACCTCATAATTATTAGTCACATCAAATTTGAAATCAAAAATATGCAAGGATATACAAGTGCTTAGTGAAAACCTCAAAAAGAGATTACATAAGGCATGACCTAGCTTGGCCTTAATCATAAAGTACTCTCCATAATTCCTCATAATGGCCTTTTTAAAAATGAACTCCACCCCATTATTCTTCAATGTTACCTTTGCTTTGAGTACTGGATTCGCCAATTTCTGCTATGGCTTCTTGGCGTGAAGAGGGAAGAAATATTCCCAAGGAGTCTCTTTTCCTCCACATGCATGAAATATGGCTTTATATTCAGCAATCCTACATAATGTTAGTGTATCTTTTGGTGTTTGAAAAAGATTAAGTCTAACAGTCCTAATGTTGAAAACAAAATTTAAACTATGAAAGCTATATAAAAATAATTCTACAAAGATAACACCATTCTTGGCAATGGAACAAAAAATGTAGAGTCTAAACTAATGTATTGTAAACTCTATAGAACCTACATAATTCAGAGGTTTATCTAACTAGACAGTCCACTCAACATTGTAAGACTATATTAAAAATGTCAACCCAAGTTTTTTAAAATTGTGATGGTGCAGCATTATATATGCCTTCAGAGACTCAAAACTACCTAAGTTATCCTATTTAGGTTATTCTACTTGCTAGAAATTCACATAATTGTAAAACTGTAAAAGAAATGAACCAAAACTAGTGGCTACGAGTACCAACAGTGTAGACTATAACTAAACTATTGCTAATAAAATATTACCATGTCAACTCAAAACTGATAAAAACTAATGAATTAACTAAATTAACCTTCAAAGTACTACTAGTTAACCATTCTATGCATGTTCATGATCATTCATTAACAATAAGCAAAGTATGAGATTCTAGTTTAACTAGCATAAAGTTCATGAATTAATGATAAATAGAAAACAACTATTAAACAGAAATAAACAACTAGAAAATGAAGTGAAGAACAGTTACCTTGAGTGCCCTACTCAAGTGGTTGTTCTCACTTTAATTGAAACTAAATCTAACTAAAAAAAATTATGCATTCAGTAAAATTGACTTCATTCATTGAATATCATGAAAGATTACATAAGATCTTCTCACAAATTGTATTCAATCATTTTGAATATCCACCATGTCTTGAAACTAAAAATAACTGATAATGAAAAAATAAAAACAACTAACTTATCTACAAATTCAATCTTTTGTTATATACAAGCTTGAGGGAATCTTATTCAAATCAATGACTAAACACAATCATTAACTTTCACTCCTAAATATCAGAGCGTATAGTTAAAGACTGAATTGTTCAAACCATAACTGAAAAGAAAGAAGAATCCTAATAGGATTAAAGCTCTTCAAAATAGAATTGCATGTAAACACATAAACATTTGTCAAAATTCTATTAGTAAAGGAGTTCTTTTATAGTGCTTATTAATTTTTTATAATGATGCATGTTCAACCTCTATCAGGTGCCTTTAATCAGTATCATCATATTTAGCTTAATCTGGAACTCCCCTATTTTGTTGTCCCAGTCTTCCTTTTGTTGTGGGTCCAACCTATAACTGCTATGTGCTACAGTTCCTCTCTGGCTGCAAAAAGGTTAATTTTCAAAGCATGTACACAAGACTAACTATCACAATTAAAAACATAGAATTCCATCCAAATTTCATGCATATCTACATATAAACCATGCAATACTATTATGTCATAAACATATTTCCATCATTATATTTTAGGTCCAAGTTTGCATAATAAGTATGAAAAGGTAGTATAATATAGGAGCATTGTCTAGAAAGTATATCTAAAAGTATCTCAAAGTATGTATGAAAGTAACAAAAAATAAACTAATATGTAGACCCATCAACAGGTGCACAATCTCCAGTACTTCTTAGATTTTCCTATAGTAAACCATTTCAGTCTATGTGCTTATGAAATATTACATTTATCTTATTAGGTCATATAGTTTAATTAGGTTAATCATTTCAAATCATTTCCAATCCACTTTCAAGGCCCTATAAAAAGAGATCCAGGTCTAACTAGCTCACCTTCAGTCAATCTATTCACCTTGTTGATCTCCCTTCTAATGTAATTTTGAAAAAGGAAGATAATTAACCCTAGGTTTCACATTAAACTTTGTGTTCCTTTTTTCTTACATTATAGTTGTCACTTATAGCAAGCAAACAATTAAGAATTTGAAGATAACATACGCTCATATTTTTTGATATTTTCATGTATAGGTTCTATTTTTTGATAACCTATTTCTTATACTTAATATTATTTTTAGTGAGAAAATTTTTCCATATCACATGAATTAAGCTAGATATCACTAACATTAATATCTAAGACATCTATATTTTTTCAAATTTTTGTTATAATTTTTAATTTAAATTAATTATAATTTGGACATATGTTTTACCATACATCTTTTTTTGTGTTATCTAAATTATAATTATTTTTTGAAACAAGAACATCAATATAGAGGGTGGGTGTCTTCTTTAGATTTATTTCTACTTTTTTTAATCTTTCCATGTGTATCAAAAAATACCTTTATGTTTGGTTAAAAATCTATGTTTAGTAGAAAGTAAAAATAAATATAATGTTTAAATTAAAATACTACAAATTTTATACTTTGTAAAAAACTTCCTCTAATGGCTATGACCATGCAAAATCTCATATCATGGTGACTTAATTTGGTTGTCAAAAACTTACCCAAACTAACATTTTCATGAAAATTAGAGTGATGAAAAGTTCAAGGGCCACATAAGGGGTTTGAATGAAGGTATTTCTAATGAAGGATATTCATTTGAAGTTTCATATATATTTTTATTTTAAAATATTATAAATTATTAAAAAACACCTTCAATCAAAACTCGTTGGCATGTGACAAATCATACACCTTCAAACGAAGGGCATTCGTTCAAAGGTGTTTAATGATTTTTTCATTCAAGAGGTCATTTTTTGTGAAATTTCCCATAAGTGGGACACACCTTTATGCTTCTACCTAGTGATGATTATAGTTTAATTTATGTACCATCTCTTAGAAAATATATCTATTGTGTTTCTTTCCTAGATGAATTATCTCAAGAGTTTGGTGTTTTTGGCTTTCTTGATGTACCATATCTTGGAAAATATCTCTAATATGTTTCTTTAGTGGATGATTTCTCTCAATATCTTTGGCCTACTTCCTAGAGCATAAATCTAAAGTTTTTAACAAGTTCAAAGAATTTAAATTACTTGTTGAAAATCAAAATGATGAGAAGATTCAAAATTGAGACCTAACAATAAGGGGGAATTATACACCACGCAAAAATGGGATTATTGAGAAAATAAATAAAATATGAATGGAAAGAACTAGGATCATGCTTATTGGTGCTAAGTAAGAACAAAATTTTAGGTTGGAGATATTAGGATTCATTATTATCTAATAAATAGGTCTCACACAAGTAGCATGTTTAGTAGTGCTAAGAATATAATTTAGGTTGAGACTATTGGTAATAAATAGGTCTCCCACAATTATTTTGGATAAGAAAATCCTTCTCCTACACATGTCAAAAATTTTAATGTGAATCTTTTGGTCATGTGTCTAGGAAAAATTAAATTAAGTTAAATTTCAAATTAGAATTCTCATTGGTTATGGTGAAATGTTAAGATTTATAAACTTGACAACCCATTAACATAAAAGATGGCATATTCCTAATTTTTAATTTCAAGGGAGTGTTTAAATTCTAGTGTAGATTAGTCAAAAGAACAAGAAGACACTAAGATGCATTTTGAGACTAAGCAAGAAGAAAATACATCTAACCATAAATAGGATGAAGAATAAGATGGTTCAAATTTAGAGTAGAAGGAAAGAGTTTCAAATCTACCCTTGAGAATATCCATAAGAAAATGAAATGAAATGAAAAGTTATGACCTGTTTAATTTTTAATGTATATATATTTTACCTTGTTCAATGAAGAAATATCTTGCATCAAGAAAGTACAAATATTGGAAAGAGGACATGAAAAAGGAAATAGTTTTCTTGAAATTTAGGGTAAACCTTGGGATGTGGTTGATATTTTTAAGGGAAGAAAGTCGATTGGATGCAAATTTGTTCAAAAAGAAATACAATATAGATGGTAAGCTAAAAAAGTATATTTAGCAAGATTAATGGCAAATAGATATTTTCCAAGTTGAGAGAATATATTTTGGTGAGCTTGTCTACCCAATTATAAAGCTAATTTTTATTATATTTTTCTTGTATGTAGCTACTAGATATAATCTTTAGATTGAATAGATGAATGTTACAAAAATATTTTATATGGGGATCTAGAGGAGGAAATTTGCATGACAACCTAATCATGATATGTTTAAAGGTAAGGAAATAATGGTTTATAAGCTAAATAAGTCTATCTATGGATTAGAATACTCAACTTATATGCAGTATTAGAACTTTGATACATATGTGTTAAACTTGGGGTTTGTTAGGGAAAAATTTGTCTACTATGTTTTGATTATACGGGAAAAATAGGTTTTGAAGGGACCCGAAACCATTTACAACTTTAGGTACAAAATGTTGCTCAAAAGATACTAAACTAAAACAACAATAGTAGCCCAAAACCCAAAACACCAGAAACTAAAAAATGTTTCTCCAAAGATATAACACTAAACTATCAGCAATAGTGTTCAGCAAAAAGCAACAAAAAATAGGAAAGAAACCAAGACCCGACAACAAAAAAATAAACAAAAAATAGACAACATGACACTACTTCATACTACTTAAGGTGCTAGACACCTCAAGCTCCTGGTTCCTATGCAACCCAATCATGTCCAACAATTCATTTTTCTCAACTTCAAAGGACTTCTTCCAATCATCCAACCCTCTAGCAACAAGGCCTTTACCATCATCCTTCGCACCTTTTTTCCCTTTACCTTTGGCCAATTGTTCCTTCTCCATTAACTCAAAAAAATACAACTGGTCCTCTCTAAGCTCACTAATCTTGCAAAACAGGACCTCCAAAGATTTCGCACTATAATGGAGAAGTTTCTTGATATCCACATTGGTGTCCAATACCTTGGCTTCTAAACCATCCAAGTGTTGCTCACAAAGGGACTTGAATTCTGTGAACGAACACTCAAGATCAACAATTTTGTCTATGAGAATATATGAGGCCAAACTGTTCGGAATGTTCTACAGGTTCTCTTTCAATCCCCTTATTTTGATGTTGACCTTATTTAATTCTTGTAGAGTCTATTTAGCCAATTTGAAAGTACTAGTAGCCCCTGCCCTCGCCATATCAAGAAGCTCAAACATAGAGGTGGAGTCATCATTAAGATAGAAGAAGTCCTCTGACAAGGGCTTAACCTTGAGAGGCTCAGTCTTTGCATGCTTTTTCTCAACATCCTCCTCCTCCTGGACCATTTTTTCACCCACAAGTTACACATTCGGAGAGTTTGAACCAAGGAATCATTAATTTCCACCACCTTCTCCTCCAGAGCCTTCTCCTTGTAGAGCTTCATGGACTCCTTAACCATATCTTTAGAGGCCTAGTTTTTCATCTTGATGATGTGCTTAGAAGCCCTTCTTGGCTTATCCTTTTCCTTAACATTTTCATGAAGCCCCTCCTCCTTACCACCAACCTCGTTATCACCCTGACCAATGTCCATAGCATCATCCTTGGCATAGAATCCCTAGAACCCACCTCCATGTCATCACCATCAAACTATGACTCTGAATCATGCATAATAAGACACTTGGCTACCCATTTTCCTTTAGGGTTCCCCTTCTTCCTCTTTTTAGAGGGGGTAGCCATATGGGATGGGGTCCCTTCTTCACCTTCTTCATTCCACTCTTCATCCTCAGCCACGCTGGTATTAGAGCCAAAAGAGCCAAAATTCTCACTTAGAATCTTTTCCTTGACATTAATAGATGAGGCAAGGATTAGGACTTTTACATGCTCCATAATTAACAAAATAAGGCCCTCATGTAGGATCGATGCCCTCCTATTTTTTAAGTGTGCATACACAGAGACCTCCATGGAAGACAAAAGAAAAAACAAAAAGGAGATAAACATCCCATGCCTAAAATGGTTTAAAAGAGTAAAATGATGGCCAAGAATAGCAGTAAACCTACCTTCCAAAGTCACATACCACATTATTATTTCTGCAATATTCACCAAATCTTCTTGAGATACTTCCGCTCATAGCCCCAAGCCTCCATCTTAACAAGTTTATTTTGCTCGTCATCTTTGAAAAATTGAGTCATTGCCTCCTTATTACTCTTCTTGTCTTTGAAGAATTTACAACCAACCATAGGCAAGCCAGTCACAGTAGCTATTAGCTCCTCATTGATATCAACAACCAAGCAAGAAAAAAACTTCGCCAAAGCATTCGGGTCATGTCCATGTAGCCTCTCCAAAAATGTTAGAGAATCATCCAAATTTTCTTCTTCTTTCTCAAGCTTGCACAAGAATGAGGCTCAATTCTACTTTTGTCACCTCCCATATTGTCTACTATGTTTACTTTAATAAAATAGATATATTATTTTATTGTTCTAATTAACATGTTGATGAAACATCGATTGATAATAATAAAGATCTATGGATTATTGATTTTATATTGGGTATGGATATTAGGAGAGATGGGATCAACATTAAACATTGGTTGAGTTAGAAGAAATGTGATAGCTTTATGTTTCAAAAATTTAAGATGCAAGATTGTAAACTAGTGATTATTTTTTTTCTAGTGAAAACAAATTTATTTATGGAATATTTTCTTAAGATAGAGGATAAGATAGTGGGCACATGTCATGTTCTATATGCTAGCATTATTGAAAGCTTATGTATGCATTACATGTACAAGATCAAATGTTAAATAAGAAATGGAAATTTTGAGTAAGTTTATGTCTAATATAGAAATAATATGAGAAAAGAGAACTATAATGTAATAAAGAGGATGTTCATATCTATCTATGACACTTCAAAGTGTTCTAATTACTACTAGGAAGAATTTAATTAAATTAATTTCTACACATAACTATTAAATTAAGTATATTTTTCCCTTATGTAATATATACAATAAATAAAATAAAGTTGTATATACATACATAAATATATATAGACATATATACAACATTTATTTATGTTTGTATATATGTATGTATATGTGTGTAATATATATATTATATACATGTAGAAATATGTATATGCATATATATAAATACATATCTATGTATATATATTTATGTATGTATATATAATTTTAATGTATATATGTGTGTATTTGACTTTAATTTGTTTATATATTCATATATTACATTTATATAAACATACATAAATTCAAACACACATATATAATATTATATATTTACGTATGTATATATTTTATTTTTTATATATATTCAATTTATATAGGTGTACAAAGGGGAGATGATGATGGTGTTTCGGTCTGCAACTGCAAGGAGCCGAGCTAGGGCATCCGAGCCCTAGCTTGTGTTTGCTTTCTCTATTTGTGCGAAGGTTGGGGTGGGCGTTTGATTTGTTCTGTGGGGGGGTTAATCTTTTGTTGCGGCTGTCCTTTGAAGCTCTGGCCTGGTTGTGTTTGGCCATTTTCCTACGTGTGAGGATTTCCTCTAATCTATTGTGCCTGAGGCCAGATCTTTCTTGTGCTGGTCTGTCCCGGGCCTTTTGGCGGCTATGTCTCAGGGTGAGCCATCTAGGGTTGCACCCGACATGGATTTTCGTGCTGCGGTGGGCTTGAAATCACCAAGACAAGGAGCGAGGGTTTTTTAAAACACCCTCTTCTCTCTGAATATAGGGTTTATGGAATCAAATTCATCTAGTGGATCTTGGATCTCGAAGATTAACGGCTGCCTTGAGTGCTACAAAGAGAGACCTAAATTGGTGATTCTGATTGAGATGATTGTTGAGGATATTGAATATTATTCAAAGCATTCTCTGTATTGCAATTTTTTGGGAATGAGAGTGTCTCTATAATTTTTGGAAACTTGGGCTCAGAGGACTTGGGAGCCAGACGGTGAAATAGAGGTCACGCTGCTCGCAAATAATTTTTTCATGGTCACATTTATCTGCTTGGCTGATCGCAATAGGGTTTTTGAGGGGGGCCTTATTTTCACAACCAGGTTGGGTTGTTCATCAAGCCATGGCATGCAAGCTTTAATCCCTCTAAGGAGCTTCTGAATCGTGTTTCGGTGTGGGTTCGGTTGCCCAGATTTCCAATTGAATGTTGTCGTGAGGATGTTCTGCACATGCTTGCTTCGATGCTTTGGAAGCCGGTGGGGTCTTTGACACAAACCCTAGGTAAGAAAGTAATGACTTTTGCTCGAATTTGTGTGGAAATTGATTTGAGTAGACCTTTGCTAGATGCTTTGGATATGTGTGCGGGTTCACATTCTTAGGTGCAGCAATTGGATTACGAGACCCTTCCTTTCCGATGTCACCTCTGTCATGAATATGGTCACCTATTGCATAGATGCCCGAAGGCTAATCCTATGGTGCCTCAGCCTCCACCTCCTCCTCGTAACACCCCTAATGTTGATAAGGGGAAGAATCCTGTTTCTGTTGAGGGGACTGATGCTAAGGGTTATGTTCCTGTTAAGGCTCATAACTGGAATAGAGGTCAAAAGAGGACTTTGATGGAGAGACAAGATGAGGATACTTTTAATAGGTTTGAGGTCCTAGATGATTTGGGTCAGCAAGAAGTTAATCCAGGGTTAATAAGTGTGGATCTGAGTGTGGTGGGTTCTGGCCTAGAGGATCACACTTCCATTACTCCTCCTGCTCCATAGGAGGAGTCTACCATGCCTATGGTCATGGATGTGCAAGTTGGGGCTTAGGTGATGTTGGGTCCAAATGTTGAGTTGGGGCAGGGGGATGGAGGCACTTCTTTTCCTACATGGAATGTTGGTTCAGATGTGGCTAAGAGTAGCAAGCCTTCTCCTCAACTAGACATTCTGCAAAAGGATGGCAAGAAGGGGGGTTCAGAGAAAAGCACTAAACTTGGTAGGAAGAAATATTTGGAAAAGATTAAGATGATGGGGGAGACTTTGGTGGAGTCAGGGTCTGTTAAGACCTTGGATTCTCATTTTTTGAATCCTTTAAAATGATCATTATTTCATGGAATGTAAGGGGCTTGAACAGTGGCCCTAAACAAAAATTTGTTCATGAGTTGGTAAGAAGTCATTCTCTTGATGTTCTTTTTCTTCAGGAGACCAACTTATCTCTTGAGTGCATGATGGGTTTAGCGCCTAAGTTGTGGAAGAATGGTCAATGCCAGTGTATTGGGGCTCAGGGATCCTCGGGGGGTATGGCTTGTTTCTGGAACCCTCAGAAGATTCAGCCTTTGTGGTGGTTATCCTTCAAGTCCTCTTTATCCATGGTTTCTTTGTGTCTTGAGTCAGGAGAGTCTGTTCTTTTCTCCAATGTCTATGCTCCTATTGAGTTCCAAGGTAAACTTCTTTTATGGACAAATATCTGTTTTGTTCGTAGCCTATTTCCCTATCTGCCATGGATCATTGTAGGTGACTTTAATTCTATTACTGAATTAGCTAAGAAATAGGGTGGTATTGCAAGACTAGAGCATTCTACATTATTGTTTCAGGACAATATATCGGCTCTCAATCTTGTGGATATAAAACCTAGCAATGGTCAATTTACTTGGAACAACAGAAGGGTGGGAGATAGTTGCATTGCTGAACGACTAGATCATTTCATGGTCTCCTACTTTTGGGTTGGGGGAATGTGGTCCTCTAGTTCTGAGATATTAGATTGGAGAGGTTTGGATCACTAGCCTATAAAGCTAGTTATATGTTCTGCCTGGATTCCTTAGACGCCAACCTTCAAATTCTAGCTAATGTGGATGTGGGACCCTGACCTTTATGGATGTGTTGTTGAATGGTGGAGGTATGGTAGACCTGCTTATGGTACTGCAATGTATAATTTTTCTAAGCTCCTTCAATATGTTAAGTATCAGCTTAAACGGTGGAACCGACAATGCTTTGGAAACATTTACCATGCGAAGCATGCTGCACAAGCTGAATTGAATGGTATTACCAAGTTGATTAGGGAGGATGGGGTGTCTGAGAATTTGTTGCGGGATGAGGCTAGGGCATTGAAAGCTCTAGAGGAGTGGGAGCTGAGAGAGGAAATCTACTAGAAACAAAAAGCTTGGATTGAGTGGCTTCAGGAGGGAGACAAGAATACTACCTTCTTCAATTCGGTGAAGGCCAGATGTCATGGTAATTCTATATCGGCTTTGGTGACTGACAAGGGAGAGGTTCTTTCTTCTACTGATGATATCTCAAATGAAGTTGTGCAGTATTTTGCTTCTTTATTCAGGGAGGACTCGCAGGGGGACTTGGTTGAAGAGGCTCAAGTCCTCTCTTGTATTCCTTCTTTGATCTCTTGGGAGATGAAGGAGCATCTTATGAGTGATATTTCATTGGAGGAGTTGGAGAAGATTGTTTTCCAATTGAAAAAGGGTAAAGCTCCTGGTCCGAATGGTTTCCCGATTGAGTTCTTCCAGGAATTTTGGGAGATTATCAAGTTGGATTTATTGGCAGTCATTCAAGAGTCTCAAAAGAATAAGCAAATGCTTCAGGCCCTGAATTCTACCTTCCTTTCTCTCATCCCCAAGGGTGATGGGGCTGATCGGTTAAGTCAATTTCACCCCATTTCTCTTTGCAATGTTATTTATAAAATTATCTCTAAGTTGATTACTAATAAGTTTAAAAAAGTGGCTTACACTGCTAATTTATGAGGAACAAAGTGGTTTTGTGGCGGGCCTCTAGATTTTGGATGGGGTGGTTATTGCTACTAAGACTATTCATTATATGGCCAACTCCAAAGATAAGGCTATGTTCATCAAGCTGGACATGGCTAAGGCTTATGACAGAGTTCGATGGTCCTTCCTCTGAAAGGTTCTGGGGGCCTTTGGTTTTGAGGAGGAGTGGATTCGTTGGGTTATGAGTTGTGTGACTTTGGTTTCTTTCTTTGTTTTGATTAATGGGGAGCACTCTGAACTCTTTGGTAATTCTCAGGGTTTACAACAAGGTGACCCCCTCTCTCCTTACTTGTTTCTTCTTTTGGTGGAAGGTTTGGGTCGATTGATAAAAAGGAATGTGGAGGCGAGTTTCATTCAAGGATGGCAATGGGGAGGTGGCTTACCTATGCAATCTCACTTATATTTTGTGGATGACACTACCTTGATGGGCATGGCTACTATTAGGGAGGCTTCAAACATGCGCAAGGTGTTGGATGTTTATCTTGCTGCATCAGGCCAGTTAATTAATGAGGGAAAGTCTTCCATTTTTTTCTTCAATACTTTGTACTCCATTCAGAGGAGAATTGCTCATATTCTCATATTTCAGATTGGGGATCTCCCGCTGACCTACCTTGGGATTCCTATTTCAATTGGTAGGTATTCTAGGGATTCTTGGCAAGCTATTATGGAAAAATTTTGTGTTAAAGTCACTCATTGGACCCTTTGCTAGTTGTCTTTTGCAGGTCGGGTTCAGTTGCTCAAATATGTGGTTCAGGCTCTCCCTCTTTATAGGTGTATGATTCAGGTGGTGCCGATGGGCTTTGTTAGGGATCTTGATTCCTTAGCAAGACAATTTTTATGGGCTGGTAGTTTATTATCTTCCAAGTGGAGCCTTGTAAGATGGGATGTTGTTTGTAGCCCAAAACAGTTTGGTGGTCTTGGGTTAAGGTAGTCATTGTTATCTAGTACGGCTCTTGCTGCTAAATTGTATTAGCGTTGGTGTGTGGAACAGGACTGAGTGTGGGCCAGAATTTTGACTCAAAAGTACTTTCCAGGGATTCCTCAGAGTGATATCCCTCATTATAGTTTGATAGGGAAGGGATTTGTGATTTGGAATACTCTCAAGAAAGGGGTTGCGCTCGTTAAGGGTGGCTTATTCTGGACTTGCAAGAGCGGGTCAAAGGTACATTTTTGGCATGACACTTTGGATGGTCACCCTCCCATTTTTTCTCAGTATCCTCATTTGCTTACATTGTGCCAGAGGTTCTATGAAGCAGGATGGTCGAGGGTGTGTGACTTTAAGTCTCTTTCCTTTCAGGGGCAGTTGGTGGAGGTGAGATGGAAGAATCCAAAGGAATGGCCTGTTGTTGGTATGGAGGAGGAGTGCGTTGAGATTCATTACATTCTTTCTTGTTGAAGCTGTAGCTCCCTCATGGATGAGGATGTGTTGGATTGGTCTCCTAACCCCAAGGGTGCTTACACTGTTTCTTCTGGGTATCAGGAGTTGCTTTCCCAGCAGATTGCATGGGTGGAGGTTCATTGGTGGAAGAAAGTTTGGAATAAGTTTTCTTTGCCAAAGTGTAATTGCTTTATTTGGACTTTGGCTTGGAATAGGTGTTTTACTTGGGATAATATCTAGAAGAGAGGTTTTTCAGGCCCATCTAGGTGTGTTCTCTGCAGGTGTGGGGAGGAGGACTCTCCTCACTTGTTCTTCCATTGTTCCTTCACCTTACAGCTCTAGCATTTCTGGTGGGGTGTTTGGGAAAGCCCATGCATTCATGCCTCCTCCCTAGTTGAGTTTTGGATTAGTCAGGGGAGGCCCCCCTCCTTGGCCTCTTTCGTGCAGGATGTTTGGTATGTTGGTCCCATCTTTCTGCTTTGGCAAGTTTGGTTTGAAAGGAATCAGAGAATCTTTCAGGGTGAAAAATTGGGGATTCAACAGGTTTGGTTTAGAATTGTGGGAATGATCCAGGAGATTGTCAAAGCTAAAGGTGAGATTGTGTTGCCATTAGAGAAAGGAGATGTTGAGATGGTTGATCAGTTGGGAATTCAAGGGCTATCTTCGACTTCTGCTTGCATCAAGAGAGGTAGGCGTGTGACACAAAAAGTTCAAAGGGTGGGGAGTTGGTTGCCCCCTCCTGCTGGCTTTTTGAAAATTAATATGGATGGCTCATCTAGGGGAAATCCTGGACCCGCTGGGATTGGTGGGGTTGGTAGGGATTCTTCTAGATCAGTGGTTTTTATTTTTTCTGCTAATGAAGGGATACAGACTGTTAATAGGATGGAAGGCTTGGCTATCCTCTATGCCTTGAAGTAGGCATATGCTTTAGGGTGGCGTAAGGTTATTTGTGAGTCTGATTCTCAGGTCTTGGTCAATTTACTTCATGAAAAGAAGATTTTTGATGTTAGCTGGCAGTTGGCTATGATGGTGCAATAAATATTACAGGTTAGCTCTTTGATGGAGTCAGTGTCTTATGTCCATATTCCAAGGGAATGGAATAGGGCGGCTAATTGTCTGGCCAAATGGGTCTCAGAGAATATAGATGGTGGGAAGATTGATGGGTGGGAGCAGATTTCCAGTGAGTTATGTCAGGATTTGGAGAGGATTCTTGCGGAGGATGGGAGTGGTATTGGGGAAGGGTGATTTTGTTCCTGGCTTTTCTTGTGGTTTCTGTTGGTTCCTGGGGATTTGGCCCTTTGCTGTTATGTAATGCTTTGTTCTGATTTTCAATAAAGTTTTTACCCCTTTTTATTTAAAAAAAAAAAAATTATATAGATGTACATAAATATATACACACATATATATAAATACATAAGTAAATTTTATGTATAAGTGTATATATATATATATATGTTTGTTTGTATATATAACTTTAATTGTGCATTGGATAAGGGGAAAAACTTACTTTAGTAGTAAATATATAAACATAAACATATGTTAAAATAAAAAATTATTAGTATTACCAAGATCTCTACTTGAGTGTTGATATCAACAAGTCTATGAGATTTAGAAATAGAGAATGCATTGAAAAATGGAATGAAGTAGAAATTGTGTGATATCTTCAATGAGGAAGATGTACATATAGGAAAAATAGTTTTTCATTGTAAGAGTACTCAAATCAAGGTGGCAAGAATTCTCCGCCAAGTGGTAAATGAGAAGTTCCACATATCTTTGAAGAGTTCAACTAGCTCTTCAAATGACACATCACCGCCTAAGGTGGCTTAACACATAAAGTAGAATAAAATAATTAAATAATTATTATTATACAAACACCCCCCTTTAATCTCAACTTACATGGGTACACCAATCTATGGATCCCGGTAACTAGGCCTAATGAGGTACCCATGCATAATGAAAATCACCCATAAAGTGGAGAAAGGTAGAAAAACCTATGGGAAAAAACTAACCTTCAGAATGCAGATGATAACAAGAAAGTACAGTGAAGAGAGACTGTGAAGCCCCCTAAAATATGATGCTCAACCACTCCTTGTGATCTTCTATTGGAAACAACCTTTGGATACTCTCAATGAATTGCCTTTGAATTTTGAGACAATACGAGATAGTGGAGGAGTTGAATTGTCCATACTAGAAGTGGAAGAATGAATCTATAAGTATGAATCCAATGGAGCAAAGTGTGAAAATATGTAAACATGAGAGAGTTGATCAATATGCCCACTACAAAAATATCTTTTCTCTGTGAATCTTGTGTTGTCACTGAATTAGTTGTAAACTCAACCATCATCCCATAAATTGTAAGTTGATAAATGAAAATAATGTTGTTTTCCAATTTAGGAACAAACAAGACATTATGGATATAATTGCATATCTCAACAATACCTTGCCCACAAAAACATATGAAAGTATTATTAGCTACATGTACTTTGTTTACATTAGAAGGATAAAAGGACATGCACACTTCTAGATAAGGAGACATATGATGTGATTCTCCTAAATCAAAAACCCATTTATCAATCTTTGAACCTGTAACTTTGCCATTCATACTTTTCCTTTAGATATTTCCTTTCATTTTGAAGATTTTGAACTAGATGAAGATTCTTTGATGGATATAGGAACCCCTTGTCGCTAAAGTAGATGTGTAAGGTGGTATATTCTTTTCTTCAAACATATGTCTTCATTATGCCCAATTTTCTTGTAGAAAGCACACTTCACTTTTTGTTGTGATTTACCATCTTTTATTTATTTGACCTTCTATTTAGTTGCAACAAGAACTTGTGGCTTTGAATGTTGCATGATACCCATTTGAATTGGTTTTTCTTGCTCCTTTGTGAGAAAAACAACAAAATCTAATAGAGATGGCATAATGTAGCATGCACCAAAAGCATTATTTTTTGCATGAAAAGTGGAAACAAACATTGAATATTGAGGACCTAACTTTGATAAGACACTTAGGACAATTTTTTCATCTTTTTTTAATATTACATATTGCTTGAGTTGAAACCTTAACCAAATTCAATTTACTAACAAAACTCTTGAATTGTGTTAAAGTCTTGCGGATTAAGACTTATTAGTTCATTCTCTAGTTGATATCCCCTCATTACATCTTGCTT
This sequence comes from Sequoia sempervirens, assembly GCA_007258455.2. NCBI lineage: Eukaryota > Viridiplantae > Streptophyta > Pinopsida > Cupressales > Cupressaceae > Sequoia > Sequoia sempervirens. The sequence goes on along the minus strand of VDFB02047230.1, from coordinate 634,336,221 downwards.
ATCGAATATAATTTCTAATATTTTCCATACATCATTAGGTTTTGTCATAGAATTAATGGGAAAAATAAGGTCAGAAGAAATTAATCTACACAATGTTTCATAGGCTTCATCATTTTGATTATGTCATTTTCATTTTTCAGCTACTCATGTAGGTTCAGATTCCAAACCCATAGTAACATAATGTAATCCTAGTTTCTTGAGCTTTATCTTCAATGATTGATTAATTTCATATAATTTAAATGAAGTTAGGATTGTGTCCATTTTTCATAATAACACATAAGACAACCCCCTTTGATTATGATTTTGATCCCCCTTGAATTTGGAACTTTATATGTTTTAGTACATATAACAATTTCAATGGAATAAATAATGGCACCTTATAATTAAGTGTGATATCATTTCCAATAAAATGGGTGAGTGATATTCACTTTTACAAAAGCAATACTCAATGTGATTAGCTAATCAAAAGATACAATAATCCTTTTTTCCTAGTTTTGTACTTAGAAACTTAAAAGTTTTCCTATTTAAATGAGAAGACAAAATATGTGTTGAACAACATAATTTTCACATCATCTTGATGCTAAAGTCTTTGAAATAGAAAGAGATTTCCATTGACTATTGACAATCAAATTTTTGTTTTCCCATTTGAAAGTTATGGAAAATTGAAATTACAAACACTTGAAAATCACCAAACAATTAAATAAAAGTATTAGTGGGTAGTGTAGACACATAAAAATGACCTAGGCCTCCTAGCTACATTTTTCTATGTCAAACCACACTTCTTCCTCACATAATTAAATTATTTAATTATGTCCTAATGTCATACTTCACACTATTAATTAGATAATTTCTAATTATTTAATTAATTCATGTCCTATATTCCTCCATGATTATTTAAATAAATAATTTACATTTGTTTATTTAAATACATCACTAACTCATCTTTACTCCTATAATTAAATAAATTTATAATTTATTTACCCATTTCCAGCTACAAATTAAATAATTATCATTAATTATTTAATTTGTTCATTATCCTTTTCTCCTTCAATTAAATAGAATTAATTATTTAATTCACTTTTCATCCCACAAGTAAATAATTAAAATAATTATTTGCTGCTTTTTGTCTTATTCCCACTTTTGAATTAAATAATTATTTAATTCAAAAAGGTCAAATTATTTAATTCAAAAAGGTCAACTTCCCTCCATAAATCAAATAATTTCCATTAATTATTTGATCCTCAAGTTACCTCTTTTTTTGTGTCAAATCTCTACATTATCTCATTTATTCTCCACCATTGATTTAATTGTCTCCAATTAAATCATAACCTTTCATTTCAAATCTTGCCCTAATTTTGACTTAATGTTTCCCTAACCCTATTGTTGTTCATCACATTGAATTCTAGCCTTTGATCTTAGGGCTTTATCAACTTCTAATCCTAGCCCTCCATTGTCAACTTCACATTCTTTAAAAAGTTCTCTCAAGTATTACCATTGTTCACGTTCTTTGGTTTTGGAAAACAATAGAGAAATAAAATCAGCACCAAACTCTTCTATTGGAAGTAGCGATTCTTTTATTGGTAGTAGCAATTTTTTACACCGAGAGGTGTAACCCTACAATGGCAATAGCCCCTCTAGGAGGCCAGCAAATGTAACGGTGTAAGAAAAAAGAAATGATTTGTATTCTGCCAGCTATTAACAGGAGGAATAGATAGTGGATTAACAAAATTTAATATAGAAAAGGGATGGTATTATAAGATGAAAAGCCCCCTTAGATTTATTTTTACATGCATCTAACGATAAATATGGAAGTTGAAGAGGTCTTCACTGGACTTGGACATTAGTGGAAGATAGAGGGTCTGTAACTGATAATAATGGAAAAGTAATCAAGTGCTTGATTAACATTACATACCAATGCCACCACGAATTACATTAGAGAAGAGCTTTAAAAACTCATGACAATGCAGACCCAGGTTTTTGTTGTTCATATGGCATTTGACCTGGGGCAGAATATGTTATCTATGGTGATAGATATTAGAATGATGGGTGAAGACTATATGTGGATTATCACAGACAAGTTTAGTTTCATTCTGGATACACTGAAGCCCTCTCACCTCAACTCCATGAAGGGTGCCTTAGCAACTAGGGCTTCAATAAGAGACTCTCATGGTCCTTTTTCCAAGTAGTGGGAAAAAAAATTCAGAACTAAAAACACCCATGAAGACAAACTTGCGAAGATAAATATATCCACATATTATGTGTATGATTTTGTTTCCATAATCGCTATGGAATTACAACAATTAAATGTAACCCACTTTGAATTCTCATTAGTTCCACCAAGCTCGAGGATAGAGCTCATAGGCGATAAAATTTTCTAGCAGGGAGAGTGTTTAATGTAGTTGCTTTTGCAAATGGATTACATGGGCTTGAGTAGGCAGTTGAGGGTGACAACAACAGTGACGGCGAGTGAGCTTGTAGATTCCCCATATGAAATTCTTAATGTGGTGCGAGGATCAGAGGTCCATAGCTACTGTACAATTGGGTCATGGAGTAACGGGTCTAGGAGTGTGAAGTTAACAGGCCTAGAAAACATCACCTGGCTTGGCGAGTCAAAAAAAGTGCCCCGTGGGTTTGCGGCATCCATTGACACCACTATGGAGTTAAAAATTATTGTTCCTGTAAGATGCAGTTTTGATTAGTTTGCCGTGACAACCCATGATGAGGATCCCAAGATCAATGGCAGTTTTGTCATCAATGTTTTTGATGAGGTCATTAAAGCACTGTCTTATAAATTTGTTCCTCAGGGGGATGGCAATTTCACGCCCCTCTATGATGATCTTGTTCAGAAATTCTACATGAAGGTTTCTATCCATTGTTTGTTTGTTTTCTTTTTTTCTTATTTCTAGGATTTTTGTATGTCTAGGATTCTTGGCATGATGATTTGTTTTTACCAGGAGATTGATGCATTGGTGGGTGATGTTAAAATTCTGGAAAAGCGAAGTAACTTCATGGATTTCACACAGTCGTATTTGGAATCTAGGTTAGTGATGGTGGTGTTGGTCTAAAAAGTTGATACTAGCAATGCCTAGGCATTTCTACAGCCCTTCACTCTGGGCATGTGGATTGCAACGGGTTCATTCTCTCTCTTCACTAGATTCATGGTTTGGGTGCTTGAACATAAGCAGAACACCACCTTCAAGGGAATCCCCAGGCACCAAATTGTTACCATGCTCTGGCAATTTCAAAGAAAGTAATCAATCAACACGTCTTTTAATTTGTGCCCATTTTCTTGAATGAACAATCACATTTTATCTAGTAATCTCACTACACTTAATTCAATTGCTTTATAGAAAACACTTGCAGGTCATTTTTTTATTTTGAACCATTTTTTAATAAATAGTCAACAATTTTGCTAATAACTTTGCTATATTTAATTCAATTTACTTTTTCATATACAGATTTTTTTTGGAAACAGTTAATACATTATTATTTTATTTTTTGTGAACATTTTTTGGGCCAAGATTTAAACAATCCCATGTCATTCCTCCCTTTGATTTTACCTTTAATCTTTTACTATGTATTTGATTTCCATGCATATCTATTCTTGAATGCTTTAATAGGATCATAAAATTGACTTTAGGCACATGAAATACAATGATTTTTCCTTGCAAAGCTTTACCTTTTCGTGGAGTGAGAGGTGGGCTCATTAATATCTCATCTCTCATTGAGTGATTTTCATAGTTATGTGGTTCTTGAGAGAAATTTAAATTATTTATTTTTAAGTTGTTTTAAATTAAAAGTGTTGATCATTTTAAAATATTTGGTTTTCTTAAATTTGTGTGACATTTGTTGGATTGAAAATTAATGTATGATATATTAGGTAGTTTGTGTACTCTTCTATGATAGTGTACACTTATATTGTAATATGTTAATTTGTGTTGAATAAGTTTACATATATTTTGGAACATTTCACCTGTTGCTAATTTGTTGAGGTGAAATTATTCTTCAATATAAGGTTAAAATATTGTTTTATATGCAATTAGATTAGCATAGTTTCCATGTCATGTTGGAAATTGGATTTCTTCATTTTTGGTGCAATCTTCTTCATCTACTATGCCAAAATTATGGCATGTCATCCATACAATCCCATGCCATACTTAATGAAGGCTACAAATTGACCTTAATCCTTTGGTAGTATCTTGCCATACTACAATATACTAAAGTTTCTTACTTCGCAACAAGCATTTTATTTACCACAACCTAATATTCAAAATGAATACAAATTTATTTATTTCAAAACTTGGATTTGGAAGCACAAAATTTGTTTCCTATTCAAGATTCCATAAGAAGTTTGTAAAATTTTGATGAAGATTTTTTTGTAAAAAATCATTAAAATTTATTAAAGATCTAAAATGTTATATTTGTTGATGCTAAGAATTGGCAAGGTAACATTCTTATGGGAAACTCAATTAATGGGGTGACCAATTGCACTAAATTGAGTGACCTTTGGGTTTTTAAAGAAGTCGGCTTCTTTTGTATTTGGGGTTTTGGAATGGGAAAATGAAGAAGATAAAAAAATATAAAGATCTAACTAAGGTGATGTGCTAAGATGTAGATATAGGCACGATATATCTATCTTTTGGATGCGATTTAAGAGTGAATTCAACAATCTGCTAAGTCCCAGAATAACAGAAATCAAAGATGAAAACCTAAATAATTTATTCAATAACATAAATTAACTCTCATACACATTTATTGAAAAGAAGAGTCAAATACATGGTCTAAATTAGAAAACTTATATTGAAATCACAGAAGTTCTTCAAATAAACTACTCAATACAGTAATGGCATAGTATAGTGTTTCATCAAATAGCTTAAGAAAACAGAAAGGTCAAATAATGGCACAATCTGTGAATCTTATACAATAATCTAAAAATAATACAAAAGGCTTGGTGTCTTTTGCAATTTTTTCTATATCTTCCAAACTCATTTTTTAAAGGAAGAAGCGGTATATATAGAAAATAATCCCACTGCTTAGCGAGCCAGTAAAAAAAAAGATTCCTTCATCACGAGAAATGATTCCCAGAGCAATGATTTCCTAAGGCCATTGCAACAGAAAAATATTTGAGCCATACAATGTAGTCACCTTCGAGCCAGATGCATCTCCTCCAAATGATGGTGGTGGTCCTAGTGTATAAGCAGCAAAACCTCATGCAAAAATTTGTCGCTCAATCATGAAGTCAATTAGGACATGTGGCGATAGGTCGAGGCTTGTTGCTCACTCTTTCCTTCCCTTCGATGAAATCCCCACAGAGAAGACACATGGATAAGTCTTTATTGCTAGTGCTAACTATGGGGTCCACCAAAAAGTGTACATTGATCAATGTTATGTGATGCGCAGACAGAGCTCGTTAGGGAAGTGAAAGGAAGGAGCATTCAAATGCTCATGCTGCTGACATGTGGAAGCATGGTGAGGCACACTGAAGAAATAGAGGGAATCCTTGTGAGGAGCGCTTGGTGGACATGTAGCGACAGTGGGTGAAGTACTTCAAAAAGGGGCCTGAGGAATTTCAAATATATAAGGTGTGGGCCAGACTTAGCAAAATAAAAATAACCCGAAGGCAGCTTGAGGAATTTTATATCCACAACTTTTGGTGACTACCAAGGGCATTTCGCTTGCAAAACAAGGAACCCAAAAATTTATGGTTTGCAAACCAGAGCCTTATTCATTAGGTGATGTAATCAAAGCTTTGAGAGAGTATTCTACAGAGGTAGCCAATTGGCCTTGGATGTCGTTGATATGTCACACAGATTCTCTTGCGCGTCATGCAAATTGATCACTTCTTTGTACGACAGCATTGTGGATATACTGACCCCAGACTCAAGTTGGAAGAGCAATTGTGCTATCTAATGAGTGACGCCCTCAATATCCTTAGCAGTAGGGGTTGACTGAAGCTCTAAAAAGTAGATGTTTCCTACTACTTCTCCTGAATATTTGTTACAATCTACTCTACTATGGCCACTAAATCATTAGAGAGAAATGGGGAGGGCAGGCCCATCTAAGTTAGCTAGGAGAATTTTTCCTGCATGTTGTTCATAGTTCAGCCCAGTGTGACAATGCACTCGCCAACATGGAGAATGGCTTCATGGCAACAAATGAACTCTTTTTTTGTCTTGGCAGTTGACTTGCGGTCCTCAATCCCCATGCTCACCAAGTCCTCATTTGGCACTATGTACAGTTTATTTAACAACTTTTCTATCTCAGGAACCTTCTCTATGATGAATTGTGGGAATCGCTCAATAGTTCTACAAACCTCCATGTTCAACCTTGTTGCCTCCACCATGAACTGAAGCGTCGGCTGAAGAGTCAAGCAAAAGGCCTTGACCTTTTCCTAGTATGAAATATATAGCTAATAGGCTACTTGAAGGAGGTCTATCTAGGTAGCAGGGGTCAGGGACGATTCTTCAAAATACCAATCTTTGCATCCTTTGAACCAACATCCTATGTCAGTTCCACAATCCTTTTGTCTATAGTGGAGATTTATTCCTACAGGGTTCTCAAATCGGTAAGTCATCTTTCTTCAACTTGGCTTTTGTTTGTTGATTCTCTTTCGAGAGAAAACTTCACCTCCAGGATTTCCTTCTCAAATTGAGCCTGCTGGCCCTAGAAATCTATTTCCCTCTGTTGCATTATTTTCTCTAATTGAGCTCTTTGATGTTGAAACTCCTCATTATTTTGTTGCATCTCCTCTTTCGCCCAAGCCAACTAGACCTATAATTCTTGGTTTCTCTGTTGCAGCTCGGTGACCAGGTTGGAATCATGGGCTTGGAACTTTGCAAGTTCCTCCTGAAGTTTTTCCCGCTTTGTCTATGCTTGTTATGACAAGCACACAATTTCTACATCCCTTGCCTTTTCTTTCATCAGCAAGACCTTGACTCTTTCCTTGACAATTTTAAGCTCTCTTCCTTCTTCTTCAGCTAGCAACCATACTTGAGGAAGTTGGTGATCACCACTCGCTATGTCTCCTCCATGAGCTCAACTTTATCTTGCGGCTAGGCTATGCTCAAATCGAGTCCCATAGCATAGATGTTGTAATCATCGGGTTGAATCTCTCCTTGTGGTTTGATGACGATTGGATGCATGGTTGCAAAATGCAGCAATTGTTGAGCCTCATTGAAAAGTGTCTGCACCTTTGGCTTAGTCGTCCTTTTAGCATCCTTGGTATTTTGCTTCTAGATCCTGATAGCTCGTCCTTGTTTTGTTTTATCACCTTCCAACAAAAATTATGCTAGCAACCTAATGAGCTCGCCTATGAAGGGTGCACCACAAGGAAGAGCAAAAGGGAATGAGAGGGTAGTGGTTCTGGCCAATTTCTTCCTTGGAAGAGAGATTGTTAGTGGGGAGAATAGGGGAATATTCCAAGGCCCAGTCTGTGAAGTAGTGGGAGGGCTCAAGGGAAGCGGTGGTGGTAGCAAAGACATGGCAGATTCTATCTATTGGGCGATCTGGGTCAGGGCCGATACAGTAGTAGCAAGAGGGGTATTAATGGCGGTTGTGGATTGGGCTCTGATGAATGGTGGAATAGACTACAGAGGAGTAAAGGCAAATTGTCTTGCTTGGTAAAATTGGGAGAAACCTCCTGCAACCATTGCGGCAAAAGCAGAAAAAGGACCCACACTTGAAGTGATGAGCGACATGGAGATAGTAAGAGGAACCAAATATTGTGAAGCAAGAAAAGAGGGAGTGAAAGATACTTGCGATGAAGATGATTGCGATCCATGGCTCGTCATTGGCTCTGTGCTCATTGCGGGCTCCTGTGAACCTTCTCCAGAAGTTGCATCTGTGTGCTACCTTTTGTCAAGTGAGGAATCACCCACCTCTATGGCCTCTGACTATTGTTGTCAGGCTATTCTAGATCTTTTTGCAGCCCAGGTGAGAGTCCGTGAGGCTCCCAAACATGATATATTCACCCGCACATTTGAAGAAGCCCTGCTAGGTTGCTTTGCTGCTTGTCTGGTTTTCTGCATTAAGGCCACCTACACTTCCTTTTCCTTCTCCTTCCCCTTACCTATGTATTTTCTAGCCTCCTCCAGGTCCACATCCTCATCACCACTTGCGTCGGTATCCTCATGTTCATTGTTCCACAAAGTATCAAATATGTCATATGTCTCTATGTCCTAATAAGGGGTATCAGGGCGTTGGATATCTTGATGGTAAATCTAGAAATTTTTAATCCTTTCCTCACTCCAATTGAAATTCTTTACCAAATCATTGTGAAGGATGGCCCCTATTTGGTGCTTCTCATTATACTTCACCAAAGGGAAGTAGAACTTAAGCCATGTTGGCCTCCCTTCCTCTGTGGGAATGTGAACCAAGTCTACCAATAGATCATCTTGTTCCTCTAGGGGACTTCACCTCTTTTCCCAATAAGGCTGAGGGTTGTGAGTTACCTTGATGAATGCGTTTGGTAAGTCATTGTAGGGGTTGTACTATCATTTGTCGTGGATCAACACTAGCCCTAGATGAACCAGCTTTGCTTCAAGCAGCTTATGTGTTTGCTTTTTTTCCATTAACATTGTTTTGAAAGTCAGTGGGCAGTATAAAAATCCTTTCTTTCCCTTTTCTCCACAAAAATTATTGTTAATAACTATCATTTGTCAGAACATCTCAAGGGCCAACACCCTATTTATGATGCATTCTAGGAGCTAGAATGGCTCCTTGGTAAAGCCACACATTCGAATGAATGTGAAATCCCTCCTGAGAAACCAGTCGCAATTAGGAGAGAAACTCTACATCCACCTCATTTGATCGGTGGAAAGCCGATAAAGATTTCCATCCTCACTCAAGTCTTGCAGAATCAAAGTCAAGAAATACTCTAAAAATGCATAATAATCATGTGTTGTGGAAAGGACAAGAGTCCATATAGAAACTAGATTTCTGAATTCCTTCTCATTAAAAATAGATAACCTCATCCTTTTATTAAAAAAGTCTGGGTTCTGGTGTAAAAACATATGAGCAAGGAGAGAAGGAAACCTAAACTTACGCTACAGGAAATACTCTTTGATTTGGCTCACCATTTCATGGTAGATGACTTTTGTGAAGTCATACCAGAATAAGGATTGTTGCCTACACAACTAAAACCCCAGACCCAGTTGAAACTCATGCATGAACTTGTCCCCATCCATGCCACAAGCAAACGCCATCATAGAGAAGGTGTCCTACATATCTTGTTTGAAAGCGACATGTGAGACTGGAATTTTTGGCGGCTTGTTGAAATCTTCCTAGGGCCTTTGGGTTTCCTAATTATAAAAGTCCATAGCATGGTCTCTGGTTCTCCATATTTTCTCCCCCTTTTCTAGAGTGAATGACTCCATCTTGTCCACTTTAGAGTTTTTTACAGGGATGCATAACATGCTCCAGATAGCTTCTACGTTGATGTTAACTCTCAGCTCCCAATCCTTGATGGTGTTGGTATCTGGGTTGAAATGTTCAATTCCCTCGTGAAGGAGCTCTAGGCAGTAATGCACAAGGGGACCATTTATTGTGGAAGACCATTGAACCATAGCTTATATGCCATTTTTCATTCGCTAGTAGCCACTTTAATTCCTTTGCAAGCTCCTTCCCTAAGAGTCTTAGAGTTAGTTCTGAGAACGATATCATGAATGTTAACCCATTCTTCTTCTATCTGGGACTGGTCCCTATGAGTTTTCTTCTTTTTTGGAACCTGCGTATGAATCCACTTTGGCTTTTCTGGCATCCTAGGCAACGCGTAAGAGGTTTCATTGAAAATGTTGGTGACTGGTGTTGCTCGCATGGCATCAAACAAGCTTTGGATTGCCTCGACTTGTGCTTCCATTTGAGGATCTTCAGCCATTTTGAGATACTATGGATTTATGTGATGTTCAAATCTTCTACAATTCACTTTGACTCTGGCACTTCTTCACTCAAAACTCTTTGCACTGGATAGCGTATTTAGGAAACTTTTTACAATGTTATCCTTTCACATGCAATACTTAGCTATTTCTTTCTTGGATTGGTAGACAACAGTTGCCTTTCAGCATTAATTTTGACATGTGTCATCAACTCCTTTGCTCATGCAAAATGAATTCCTTTCCATTTTGAAAAGACAATAATTCATAATGGCAATTAGTCATTATGTCCTATGACACACTTTTCCTAGGAAATTGAGCTAGCGATTGAAGGCATTTTTAAGCTTTCGCATGCTTTGGCAATTAATATCTTAAAAAGAATAATTAAGCCAAAAGTGCAATGAGTACTTGAAAAGATTTGAGTTCATCCTCAAAGTTTGAAAAATTCCTACAACATGACACATCAACACCTAACCGTATGGACAATCACTTGGGACTGCCACCAATTTGTGCTACTTAATTACCTCTTCTTAATTTTGCATGCAACAATTCGTACATAGTAGACACAACTAGGTGGGAAATTTGAGCCAGCTCTTGGTGGGATTTTTGAGTTAGTACTCAATTAGCATCATTCTTATGGCATGTAGATACCTCAGGTATTTCTATAAATAGACCCCAAGACAACAACAAAATCACACTTAGCAATTGGGAAGAGTTGGTATTGGCAGCTATGTAGAATTAGCATTAGGCAGTTGGGTAGAACTAGCATCATGAATACTCCAATTAGGCTAGTTAGCAACAAATCTCAGATGGCTTTCTTAGGTGAAATCTCCAATAAATTCCTGAAGCGCATGATGAAAAACAAACATTTATTGGCTATTATAGCAATGAAGTGGGTGTTAGGTTGGGACTGTGTGGAGTATGAAGATAAATATAGTGTCAATACTGACGTTTGCTCTCACTTTTTTGCCTCTTTTTCTTGATATTCAGGTCCCTAAGCAGATGATTTTGTGCCTAATGTTGGAAATCTTCCCGAAGTGGTACCTTGACGGCCTTGGAGAGATTATGGCGAATGCAGTGTATGGACTAGGCATTCTGACAACAAGCGACCTTCACAAGCATATTGAAGAAGACATCATGGTGTCGTGGGTTCCATTTCTGAATGGGTTCTGCATTCTCACACATGAAGAGCACCGCCAAAGGGTCACTTGTGCCTGTCACTTCCTATCGCCTTGCTATAATGTGGTGTTATTCTATGGCGTAGAGTGATATACCAACTTCAGGGACTTGGTATATCCCCCACCACTGGTCGTTGCGGCTACTAATGCTCCTATTTCCATTCCTAATTCCCCTGTTAATGATGATGTTCCAAATGCTACTGATGATGCTCCCATTGTTGCTAATTGAGACCCAACACTTTTATATGTTTTAAGAATCAATTTATTTTTTGTATATACACCTTAAAAGGGATTTCAACGTATATATATATATATATATGAAAAAATTGCATGATATATAGATATACTTTAAAAGTATGGGCTCAAAGCCATTTTGGGAGTGTATTATCAAAGCATTTAATTCCATATATAATGAATATATAGCTTTTACTAAATTTATGTCTCTTTTGCTTCTTGCAATTTTGTAATATGGGTTCCATTTTCTCCATTTCTTTGAATACCTTTTCAATTTTGCACATGGGTTCATTTTCAATTTTCTGCATATGGGTTCATTTTTCTGCTTCATGGGTTGCTAATGGATTTGTGGAAAGACTAGCCGACAAAAACACGAAAGAAAAATAATTACAATACTTACATATCTACATTGGAAAAATTAATAATGAAGCTTAATTAAACAATTTGAGGTGGATTTCGTTAACCAAAATCCCCAATGCTTCATTTTCCATATTTTTTAATTCAAATGTGTTTTGTTGCTTGCATTGAATTAGTCTAAAAGGTCCTTCCCACAAACTGTCAAATTTTCCATGTTGACTAGGCTTTGCGGCCCTTTCATTGAATTTTAATACTAGGTCTTTGCATTTTAGACCCTAGTTTGAGGCTTTCTTGTTGAACCATCTCTTAACCACCTATTGGCGACTAGACATGGCTATTAGGGCCTTTTCTCTTTTTTTTTGTACATCTGGTAACTCAGCCAATGGTACCTCCCTGGCTCCATTTTCTTCAACCACTAGGGATTTGAGCAACTATAGTGCAGGAATCTCCATGGAGATGGGAAATAGTGGTTCTTTCCCGTACACTAGCTCATACAGTGAAGTCTTGAGGACTTGCTTAGGAGTTATGCAATCTACCCAGAGCGCTACCCAAAGGTTCTTATGCCACTCCTTCTGATGTTCTGACCCGATTCTTTTAATGAGTTAGACTAAATTTTTATTAGTCAACTTGGCCAAGCCATTCCCCTATGGGTAGTCATTTGATGATGTTTTTCAGAATATATCATGGGCGAGTGCGAATTGACATACCTTAGAACCTAGGAAAGCCTTAGCATTTTCAGAGATGATGGTCTTTGGAGGGTCGAATCTCGTTACCAAACCCTCAAGAAATTTCACAATCTCTGCCTATGTTGCATTCTTTAGGGGAATAGCCTCGGTCCATCTAGTGAAGTAGTTCATGGCCGTCATGATCCATTTGTGTCTGGAACTGGAGGTGGGATTAATCATCCTGATGAAATCAAGGCCCCATTGTGTGAATGGCTCATCAACCACTATCGGATTGAGAGGCATTTCAAAAAAAATCTTCTTCCTATGAAGAATTGGCATTCTTTGAAGGCTTTCACCAAAGAGTATGAGTCATTGAATAGTGTAGGTCAGAAGTATCCGATGCACATGATTTTGATGGTGGTGATTTTTTGCAAAGAAGTGTCCACTCGCAAGACTGTTGTGGAAAGTATTAAGAATTTTCTTCGCTTGCTTCATGGTGACATACCACAGAAGAATGCCATTGAAGTTCCTTTTCAAAAGGATCCCATCAAGGAGTGTATATACATAGTTCTAAAGTCTATGGAATCTTCTCTTTTGAGAAGGAAGGCCCGACAGATATTTTTTGGTATGCATGAATCTTACTCTATCTAATAGCCAACAGCCTTTGGGCTCGGATTCATTTGTTAAAAAAAGTTCAGGTTGCTCTTCTTCAACTATCATTTCCTCGTCATGTGCCAAATATTTGCACAGTCCTCTTCCTTAGACAGTCTTTGTAGGCTTGACTTCAATGTGATATTCAAAGATCTTGTTGATGTGTTTTTATGCACTATTCAACACAGGCAGTGCATAGGTGCACTACCTCTCTTGAAAAACAATCTTCCACAATCAGATTGCAGAACACTATCCCAAGGTCTCTAATGTCAGGTCTTGACAATGCTTGGAATATCTTAGTTGTTTGATGTGATTTGCTAGAATCACAAGGCAGTTTTACATATGGATTACAAAGCATGGGAAGTTGGATCTTGAAATGGAGTTCCTAAGATGGGAAGTTGTTGTGCGTTTGTTGTAGGTTCAAGCAACGGTCTTAGACTCCATTTTTATCATTAGATTTAGCTTTACAATGTGCAATGAACCTTTCCTAAGGTACTTATTTTTAAAAAAAGGAAAAAAGGGCAAGGAAGAGAGAAGGCTCCTGGATCTGCAACTAACTGTGAACAGTGATAATGGAGTTCCTGCAATGGACAGCTTCCTGTAAACAATATTCCATTTAACCAGAAATCTCACAGTCTCATGGAATTTGTGCTATCTTCTAAAGTCTGCAAATGTTTCATCTTTCATTCACCATGAGCATGCATGAACAAAGATAAAAAATTTGGAGCAACTTTGAATTCAAGCCCAAACTAACTTTACACAGCTATCTACCATCAGCAAATAGCAAAAAGTATGGGCTAAGAAGTCATCTACACAGTAGGAATTTTCAAGATCACAAGATAGCATTCCTAAAATCTACCAAGGCAAGAGAATAATTAACTAGAACAACAATAAAAATCTAAGTTAAGCTTCTAACAATGGAGGTTGAATCAAGCAACATGTGAGAAACTCAGAAAATGCACCAAGTCAATGTATTTTAATTATAAATTTATGCAGCATGTCTTTACAACAACTCAACTCCTTTGCAAATGAGAGGAGACCCCTATTTATAGTGCTCAAAAAGTCAAATGAATGGTCAAGATTAATTCTTATTATGTGGCCAAGATTCATTACAAAATAGGGTTTCACCAACCCCCAATATATCACAATTTAAAATTACATTTTGTTATTTTCCCTATTTTGTCCTCTAGTGACAACACTGTAGCACTTTATCTTTTTTGTTGATTGCTTTTTACTGTAGCTACTCTTTAAGGAGCTCTTCATTCTTGACAGGGTTGTCTTCCTGCTTCTTGGATGCTGCATATTCTATGAACTTGAGGATGACCACCTGGAGCTTGTCCACTTCAATAATCTCATACCTTAGCACTTGGTAGCTCCACTCCTTCGCATTATCCTCTAGCCTTTTCCAGTCCTTATCATATTTGGCGCCCTCATCCCTGAATAGCTCTGATTGATCAAAGGCACAGGCAGCAAAACTCATGAACTCCACCGTCACTTTGCTAGACATCCCATCCTCCATCTTCTTTTATAAGTAAAGCTTCACCTTCTCTGGATCCATCTGTACTGCAGGCATAGCACTGTGGGAAACCCTCCTTTCAAAATCCCTGGTAATCATTCTGACAATATGGGCGATGAAGTCGTCATTCACTCTGCAATACTCCCTCTTGAAGTTTCTATATTGGAGCTAGGGGTATCCATCATAGACCTTGAGTTTTCAACCCTGTTCTTGATTGGGTGCCACAAATAACCCATTGTATTGTCTCTAGTCCGCAAAGGAGTAGACGAGATAGGAAGTCATATAGAATTTGGAGCTTTTCTTCACGTTGAGGAACTGCTCATGAAAGCAAGTGCTAATTATACCTCCCCAATCGAATGAGGTCTTTTTTGTAACATCATCATTCCCCTTAAGGATCTGCTCAATGAAGTACACCATCCATTCCTGGAAGAAGGTTCCCGTAGGAAGACCCATAACCCTACTTAGCATTGTGACTAGGTCGTGGTAGTCTTCATGGAAGTCACTGCAGAAGATTTCGTGAGGAACCTTCACAGCACTGCCCCGCTTTTCTTTAAGCCAATGTTGATTTATTGACCTTTTACAGCCCGTCGGATTATCATCCCATGCTGCCTGACATTCTTCGATGGTGGGCATTTCCATTTCTTGAAAAGTAGGGATATGGAAGGTTTTTGTGATTCCTTCATCCGACATGTTGGCAAGAACATTACCATCCCTGTCAACAATTGTCCTTGTATTTGATTGATATGCTTGCCGACATGCCATGATGAGCTTTGAGGCTACAAGAGATGGAGGAAAGCCCATATCTTTTGCAATGCCACTCTGTCTTATCAGTCTTGCATTCTTGGTTGTTGGGTTGACCCTGACCCTTTGTGTAAACTCGTCAATATTGACATGGCCTATGTTGGTGTTAGTGATCTCCCTCCAGTCCATGGTAACTTTCGAATGCAAGGGTTCACCCTAGAACTAGTATTTCATTTGGTCTTTATCCTCTTTCCCTCGAGGAGCCTTGCCTGACTTCTTTCCTTTGTCCTTCTCGACGGGTGCCCCTAAAGGTCCTGCACCCGATTCCATATATTCTGCAAGCAAAGGCATAGTCAGTGTAATTGATCACGAAAGCATTCACATTAGTTGAAATCCCAAAGATGAAATCCATTTTAAATATTCTATCAAGCATAACAAGAACTTTTATCTCCCGATGTCATTGATCTTTTGATTAAGGGCATTTGGACAGTTCGATCCCAGAGGGCCAGAGTTCCCTGGCAGGAATGTTGTTTGGGCAGGAAAATGGGGAGGAACAATCCTGGAGACTCTTCTTGATCGAATTTTGATAATTTAAGAGGTTCGCAATGAAGAGGCCCAAAATTAAGCATGTGGGTCAAAATTAGATTTCAAATTTGGGCTCATCTGGATCGATCTAGGAGAATCTAGAGGTCCCATGCCGGAGAGCCGTCCGGAGATGCTTGTTTGGGACGGCCAAGCAGAAACGGAGTTCCAAAGACAGAACTCTGGGGTATGGGGTTTGGTGAGTTGCAAGGTGGTCAGGTGATAACATTTTCAAGTAATCGGGCCCAAAGGGTCGGGATGCCGCGGTGCATTCATCGTTCGGGATGGCAATCGCCGAATGGAAGTCTGAAGCCTCAGGCCCGGCAGGGGAGGAAGCCACCACTTCGTTTCAGTTTTCAATTGGTGTGAACATATGCCTCAGAGAAAAGTCTCGGCGACAACCTTGTGTCTCGCTTACTAAGCACATCAACAGGAGTTTGTACCTTTGGCGAGAGGTCTCGGCGACCTCTGAATGTTTGGTCAACTGCCAAAAGGTGAACCGGGCTTGGTGTCAGTATTGGTCATTGAGTTTTATTTTGAGACTCATGGCGATGGGGAGGGCGGAGCCTAGAGCTCAAAAGGACAGGTGAGACTTGCCTCTAGAATGGCAGACAAGGGAAGGATTACCGGATGGCGGAGCCTGACACGAATGAGGGTTTTCATTGTTCAAGTCGGATCCCAGCGGTGAACGAAGGTCCAGAGCCTGGAGGCCGGAAGGATGTCGGGTATTCACCAAGAGGAAAGTGATGTCTCCGTGAGGTATTGGCGAACATGGAGGGTCTTGCCGACAAGAGGAGTCTTCGGCGTAAGTTTTCCAAGTTGGAGAAAGGTCTTGGCAAACACACAATGTCTCACCGACGAAGAGGCCCGTCGGCGTAACCTCTTGCCAACCTTGTGAAGTCACCCTGACAGGGGAGCCGAGCTCGCCAAGATGAAGGGTTTCGCTAGGAAGTCTTGGCGACTGTCAGAAGTCTCGCCAAAAGCGGAGGAATCGGCAAGACAAAAGGAGCTCGCGGTGAGGTCTTGGCGACAGATGAATGTCTCCCCGATGGGTCACTCGACAAAAGCAGGGTTTTCTCGGTGAAAGGTCTTGCCAAATTGGGAAGGTCTCACCGACGGAGAACAAGGGGAAAAATCTCGGGTGCGGAATCCCGAATACCCGGGCCCGAGAGACCTTAAAGTTGATTCGAAATCTTGTTTTTGCTAAGTATCTACTAGCAAAGGGAGCATCCAGGCCAACGGTCATGAATGCCCCTATGAAGAACGATCACGCAGAGGTAAAGCTCTGAATTGGGCATGAGGGTGTTATGTTGGTTTTCTCATTTTTGAGGGCATGGGGGTGTTATGTTGGTTTTCTCATTTTTGAGGGCATGAGGGTGTTATGTTGGTTTTCTCATTTTTGAGGGCATGAGGGTGTTATGTTGGTTTCCTCAATGGTGCCATATTTGATTGTTCACATCTTGTTTTGATGGTTGTTGTTCATTTAAATCCTTAGAAATCATGAAAACAATGTTTGGGAAGGTGAATGGAGAACCTACCTCTAACACTTAATGCGGGGAGGTGTGGGATCCACTTACGATCGATGAGGTGATGGCAAGGGCGATGAGCGTGAAGGTCTCAAAGATGATGGGCTCCTCCAGTAGGTTCTCTAATCGCTCTCTATGATGCTATCAAGTGAGAATGACAGGTCTGGGCAAGTGATTTATACCCCTAACCGCCATTAATGGCACTATTAAATGCAGGTATGGTGAGCAAGGAAGTTGGTGATTTTGAATCCACCCACGGCGGCGGGAGACCCGAGGTCCGGCAACCAGGAAGACGTAAGACAACGACTGTTTAACAAGTTTCACTTCAGAGTGGTCGGCGACGGCAAAGAGAAATTTGGGGCCCAGAGGGTAGAGTTCCGGCAGAGGTCTGCCGTCAGAGACAGTGAAACCTTCATAGAACTCTGGACTCGAAAGTCTAGAGGTCCAGGTCCGGAGCGCTCGACGATAGCCAAGATTTCCCCGCAAACACTTCAGACAGAAATTATGGATCCAGGGCTCAGGGCCCGAGGTCTGGGAAGACACAGCCCATTCACCATAAGGGACGGTGAACACGACAGGGAAACCCAGCAAGGGAAACCCGAGAGGGCGGGCCCGGTTGGGTCCAGGGCTACTGGCAGAAGCAAACTGCCAGGGAGAACCCAGAAGGCATCAAAACTAGACAAAACTAGCCAAGGGGGAGCACGATCAACTTATGATAAAACTTTTGAGGTACATTGACCATTAGGGGCACGCAAAATGAGGCGGCGACAAAAATGACCTGGCAAGGGAAAGAAAAAGAGGGTCCCCGTTCTAAACGGGGCGTGTGTGCTAACGGCACAACATATCTTAGTGATCCAATTGTTCCTTTTTTCGATGATCTTTTCTTCCATTATATATTTGTGCACACTGGAATGCACAACATATACAATCACCTTGTTTCAAGATATGAGGTGTCAAAACTTCTTGAATCCCTTAACAATGGAAACTCTTGCCTCTCGATGAAGTTGTAGTTTGTCTCATAATCTTTTAAGGTCCGGGAATGAAATGCTATTAGATGTTCTCCCTTTCCTTCAACATCCTTTTGGGTTAAGACAGTAGCAATGTTGGATTTTCTACTGAATACATACATTATGAAGTCCTTGATGGGTCTGGATTGACTAGTACAAGAGCTAAAGAAATAGCATCCTTAACCTTCTCAAAGGCCTCTCTAGCTCCCTTTGTCCATTTGAATAATTGATCATTTTTTACCATTAGGGTGATAGGTCTAATTAGTCTTGCAAAATCATAAATGAATTTTCTTACAAATTTTACCTTCCCCAAAAAAGAATGGGCTCCTTTCTTATTGACTGGTATGGGAAGCTCTCTGATTTCTTTTATGCGCTCTGGATCAATTGCAATTCCATCTTTGTACACTACATGTCCCAATAGTTTTCCTTGCGGCACTCTGAAAACACATTTTTTTAGGTTCAGGGATACCTCAAACTTCTGGCATTTTTTGAAAACCATTTCTAGGTGATCAAAGTGATCCTCCTTAGATTTAGAGAATACAATCAAGTCATCCAAATAGATTAAGATAATCTTGCTGATCAATTTGTTGAAAGCAATATCCATTGCCCGCTGGAAAGTGGCTCCCACATTTGAGAGGCCGAAAGGCATTTTTGCATGGGTGAATGTTCCCCACTTGGTAGTGAATGTTGTTTTGTATCGATCCTCCTCTTTTTCTCAAATCTGGTTGTAATCGAAGAATTCATCTAGTAGAGAAAACATCTTTGATCCTATCATTGTTTTTAAGATAGATTCCATGGAAGGAAAGGGGTAATGGTCCTTCAGGGATGCTCTATTCAAGTCCCAAAATTCAACACATAGGCGGATATCTTCGTTCTTCTTTCAGACTAGAACTAGGTTGGATACCTATGTATTGTGCTTGATTGAGAAGAAAATCTAGGACTGAATTAGCTTTGTTAGCTCTTATGCCATCAAGGCTTCAATCTTGGGATTCACTAGCCTCTATTTTTGGCGAACAGGTTTTTCTCCTTTTGTCAGCTCTATAGTATGTTGGATGATTTCGAGATCATATCCCTTGAGGTCATCATATGACCAAGCCACTACTCCATATTTCTCACAAAAATAGATGAGTCTTTCTTTATCATGATGCAAGACATCTTTTCCAACTTTGAGTTTCCTTCCGTCTCTGACCTGAAGGTCTACATAGTCACATTTGTCCACTACAAACTTCCTCTTGTCATTTCTTGCATCATCACAATCGAATAGGTTTTTGAGAGTGACTAATCATTTTGGGATCTTATTGGACCTCAATTGAATAATTTTCCCTTCATAGGCCTCATGAATTCTCGGTCGAAGTTGCTTAGTGACCTCTCCTGACTGTTGGATCAACGAGGCAATGTGTTCATCACTTTCGAACACTTTCCATCTCTGATCATTATATGGTATTTTTGGTCATACGATCACTCATATAGAGTGAATGTTATGAATTAGGTCAGAAGCAGGATCAAATTGTCTCCATGCAATCCACATCTATATTTTGCTCTTTGGGCACTATCTAGATATTGAAAGCTTCAAAGCCCTCAATTAGGTCCCAAATTCTATGTCTATAGGATTTCATGTGGACATTCTTAGCTGCGAAAATCCCTTGGACATGATTGACCACTAATTCAATGTCTCTGAACACCATTATTTTCTTGATGCCCATCCACTCTGCAAGGCCTAGACCTTGCACTAGGCCTTCATATTCTGCTTCATTGTTCAAATAAGCGAATTGGAAGCAGAAAGATTGGAGTGTCTTTTCATTGAATGGGGATGTCAAACATATCCCAATTCCTGTGCCAACTTTACATTTGGCTCCATCAAAATGCAACGTCCATAGCTTTAAGGCTTCACCACTCTCGATTTATTTCATGACCTTCGAAAGCACTTGATCTTCATCATAGATTACATAGGTCCCCAACTCAGTGGCATGATATTTTTTGAAAGGATCAGTGTCTATATATTCACTCAAGAGGACCTCTTCTTGATTGGTCCTATCCCTGATCACTTTTTCATCCTCTAGTAACTCAATACAATACATTTCCTCTTTGGTGAAAGAGGTATGAATAGCCTCAAAGTTGATCATGGCTTCATCGGCCACATGTTTTGAATGTAGAGGTTTGGATATTATCTTCATTTTAGCTTCGTGCTTAGTCCTGAGGATCAAGTGTGACCATTCTAAGGAAAGATATCAGCCTATTTTTGAAGTGAATTCTTGGGATAAGTAGAGGCTGAACATGGGGGGAACATCAATGATCGCGGTATCTTTTGGGACTGTGATACTAGGGCAAGAGAATATAGTCAAAGGGAGGTCCTTAATGACACCTACGATTTCAACCTTGTTCCCATCAAGTTGCATAACCCCCTTCTTTAAAGGTTTATAGCTAATTCCTAAGGCTTCAACTATCTGCTTGGGCATGACTGTTGTGTTGGCACTAGAGTCAATCGTGGAATTATGCAATAATTTTTTACCCACAATAAGAGTTAGAAAAAAGGGCTTGGGTTTCGGCCTATCTCTAACTTCAATAGAGGCTTCCTATGTACTATTTGTGAGAAATTTGGACATAGGATATGGATCAATGACCTTTTCCTTGAGTGATTTCTCTGTTGATTCAATGATTGCATCTTCCCAGAGAGCCTTCTACAGCAATGATTTTTGCTCCAGAATAGCTAAGATATCCCAAAGGGACACATTAGCAGAGGATTTTTTCAATTGTTCCACCACATTGAATGGTGGCAGATTTGAAGGCTTTTGTTCCTCATCCCTAGTTATAAAAATTTCATTTCAAGGTTGAAATTGTTGTGCAACTGCAGAGGTACTAGGTGTCTAGTCAAAATCACTTTTGGGTTGCAGGACGACTAGTTTGCTCATGAATCTCCTCTTAGAGCAAGTGTTGTAATCAGACTACATTTATGGGGCTTTCAATGTGGATGCATCATTGGAAAACAGTGCCTCCTCTTCTTCCATTCATGAGAAGAGTGTGTGGTCAAGAGCTACATCTGTTTCTTGCTCTAGGGACATCCCTTGCATTTACGCGGTGAGTACCGCATTTTCCATTTACGAAGAGGCATATACATAACCTCTAGGGTCTGATGTCATGCCTTGGCTGCATTTTTCCGCCACCTTTTGTTGCAAGTTTTAGCGTGGGAAGTTTTGAAGCATATGTGCGTCACCGCAGGGGAAGCACCAAGGATTAGTGTCATCAGTGAGATTGTTTTTCCCCACCGTCAGCTCTCTGCTAGAGCTTAGGTGAGCACCTTGCAACAAAATAGGTACTAGCACTATTTGATTAGTTGTTTGAGCCTGTGGATTTGTGCGTGAGCCTCCTTGAAACTGATTTTGTTGGTAGGAAGATTCTTCTGCCTTGATAATTTTGGTAGGTTGGCTTTAGAGGTGCAGACTGGTTCCGCTTGATGGTAGTTATTTCCTTGGTTATGGTCTGCAACATCTCCTTGGCGTCACTCATCTCATCTTTTGAAAATCTGGATGTGGAAACAACATTTTTTGGAATGCTTGGATATGTGTACATGGATTGAGGAGCGGGCATGCTGGTAGATGGCATCTCCTGGGTAGGAATTGATATTTCGGGAAATATAGGCATAATGGTTTGAGGTGGAAACTTCCAGACGTCTATCAAATTGTTCTCCTCCTTGAAAGCGACGTTGTATGCATCTGGTAAAGTGGTCCTGGAAAGATACTATATCATCATCGAGATGTCGGCATTGATGGATTTCAAGTAGAACATAAATGCCAACTCGGCTGGCGGGTGGATAGCAGCTTGGATTCTCTACCAAGTTGTGTGAAATCGGGCATTGAAGTCAATCATGGCTTCATATGGGGCCCACTTTATGATCACCAGTTGATGATATAGCAAAGATCAATCTCCATCATTTGAAAATATTTCATAGAAATGATCTTGAGTTGATCCCAGGTACTGATAGTCTTAGCTTGCAAAGTGTGGTACTAATCTAGAGCCTTACCCCTGAAAGAGGTTGCGAGAAACATTAGCACTATATTTTGGTCGGTGAATCCATTCACCAAACACACATCTGCCACATCTTGTAGGTGTTCAGATGGTGTTTTTCAACCATCCCCAGTGAATTTTGGTACAACTTTTAAAGCAGAGGTTAGGATAGGGGCCTAAACGACAGGTGCTACTGGTGGAGGGATCGGAACATTCAGTAGATGGGTTCTAGTTTGTACTATTACTAGTGGCGGCACTAGCAAGCCAAGGTTAGCAGTTGTTTGGGATCTAGTAACAGGTCGATGGCTCATACACCCACTTTATGTTTAGGTACATTTAAGCAATCCTATTGGGCGTGCCAGAAAAATAAATTATTGATGCCAAAAATTGGCAAGGTAACAGCCTTATGGGAAACTTAGTTAATGGGGGGACCAATTGTGCTAAACTGAGTGACCTTCAGGTTTTTAAAGAAGCTAGCTTCTTCTGTATTTGGGGTTTTGGAATGGGAAAAGGAAGAAGATATAAAAAAATCAAGATCTAACTAAGGCAATGTGCCAAGATGTAGATATAGGCATAGTAAATCTATCTTTTGGATGCAATTTAAGGGCCAGTTCAGCAATTTGCTAAGTCCCAAAATAACAAAAATAAAAGACTAAAAGCTAAATAATTTATTCTATAACATAAAATAACTCCCATACACATTTACTAAAAAGAAGATTCAAAGACATGGTCTAAATTAACAAACTTATATTGAAATCATAGAAGTTCTACAAATAAACTACTCAGTACAGTAATGGCACGGTATAATGTTTCGTCAAATAGCTTAAGAAAAGAGAAAGGCCAAACAATGGTATAGTCTGTGAGTCTTATACAATAATCTAAAAATAGTACAAAAGGCCTGGTGTCTTTTGTAATTTTTTATGTATCTTCCGAACTCATTTTCAAAAGGAAGAAGCAATATATGTAGAAAATAATCCCACCGCTTGGCAAGCTAGTAATAGAAAAGATTCCTTCATCACGAGCAACAATTTCCTAAGGCCATTACAAAAAAAAAATATTTGATCCATAGAACGTAGTCACCTTCGAGCCAGATGCATCTCCTCCAAATGATGGTGGTGGTCCTAGTGTATAAGCAGCAAAACCTCATGCAAACATGTGTCACTCAATCATGAAGTCGGTTAGGACACATGGTGATAGGTCGGGGCATGTTGCTTGCTCTTTCCTTCCCTTCAATGAAATCCCCACAGAGAAGACATGTGGAGAATTCTTCATTGTTGGTGTCGATTGTGGGGTCCACCAAAAAGTGTGCGTGGATAGATGCTACATAGCACATGGACAGGGCTCATTGGGGAAGCGAAAGGAAGGAGCATTCAAATGCCCACACTACTAACACGTGGAAGTATGGTGGGGCATGCCAAAGAAATAAAGGAGGGAATCCTTTCGAGGAGCGCTTGGCAGACACATGGCGGCAACGGGTGAAGTACTTCAAAAAGGGGCCCAAGGAATTTCAAATATATAAGGCATGGACTGGACTTAGCAAAATAAAAACAACCTGAAGGGAGCTCAAGGAATTTTATATCCACAATATTCAAATAAGATAGAAGCATGCACAAATATTTACATATATTATTGTTAACTTACCTCAATAATCAATTCATTATAATTTCCTCTAACCATAGACATTTAAAGTCCACCTATTAGTAAAAGAATGAAAGGAATCTTCTAGCTACACATAAAAAGCAATTTTGTAATTGTTTATATTTGTATTGGTTGATCAATTTCTAATTGTATTCCCAAAGATAACTTTCAAGCTAACATGGGTGATGGAAAATTTGTTAATGATATTTATATTTAGCATTAGTATTCTCATATTTGTGTCTATCTTATTGTTGTTTAATGTAGTGGTAAATAAGTTTATTTTATCTAATCATTAAATTTGATGTGGATTTGTTAGGTTGTGTCCAAAAAATGATACCTTTCACATAGGATGGTGTTCATGAACTCAAGCTCCTTTAGGAATGCACTCCAAAATCCATAGAATGAATATACATATTACATGTTTTAGAATTTGAGCTCTTTTAGTGTATGCTATTGATTATCTCATTCAAAATGCCACCACAAACATCAAATTTGGTTCACAATAAATTAACTTCCACTTCAATTGAAGTGAAGGATACAATAAGACCATAAAAATAACAATGAGAAAGAAAATAAGAAAATTTGAATAGAAAAGAAATGGATAGAAAGAAATCTCCTCTCACCTAGGGTGAGGCAAGCAATGTTGTTCAAAGTTAGGGCTAGAGTTCAATTAGAGTTAGGGCTATGACATAATTAGGGTTAGGGTTCAAATAGACTTAAGATGGTTCAATTAGGGTTAAGGTTAGGATTGGGGTTATGATGGAGCCAACATTAGATTAATTAGAGTTAGGGTTAGGATCTGGGTTACCTAGGTTATGGTTAGCGATATAATAAGGATTATGATTGGGTTAGCATTAGGATTAGTGTTAGGATTATGGTTAGAGATAGGGTCAAGATTAGAGTTAGGGTTAGGGTTAGAGATAGAATTAGGATTGGGGTTGGGGTTTGAGTAAGGGTTAGGGTTAGAGATAGGGTGAGGATTAGGGTTAAGGTTAGGGTTAGAAATAGGGTTAGGATTAGGGTTTGGGTTCAGGTTAGCAATACGAATAAAATTAGGATTAGGGTTAGGGTTTGTGTTAGAGAGAAATAAAATTAGGATTAGTGTTAGGGTTTGTGTTAGGATTAGGGTTAGGGTTAGGGTTAGGATTATTGTTAGGGTTAGAGATAGTGTAAGAATTAGGGTTAGGGTTAGGGTTAAAGATTGAATTAGGATTAGGGTTAGGATTAGAGATAGTGTAAGGCTTAAGGTTAGGGTTAGAGAGAGGGCTAGGATTAGGGTTAGGGTTTGAGTTAGAGATAGAAATAAAAAATAGGATTAGTGTTAGGGTTAGGGTTACAATTAGGATAGTGTTAGGGTTATAGATAGTGTAAGAATTAGGGTTAGGGTTAGGGTTAAAGATAGAATTAGGATTAAGGTTAGAATTAGAGATAGTGAAAGGATTAAGGTTAAGGTTAGGGTTAGGGTTAAAGATAAAATTAGAATTAGGGTTACAATTAGGGTTATAAATAGAATTAGGATTAGAAATAGAATTAGGATTAGTGTTGCAATTAGTGTTAGGATTAGGGTTAGGGTTAGGGTGAGAGATAGAATTAGGATTAGGATTGGGGTTGGAGTTTATGTTGGGATTATGATTATGATTAGGCTTAGGGATAGGGTTAGTGTTAGGGTTAGAGATAGAATTAGGATCAGGGTTAAAAATAGAATTAGGATTAGGGTTCAGGTCAGTGCTAATATTAGAGTTAGGGTTAAGCATAAAGATAAAATTAGGACTAGGGTTGGGGTTAACATTACAAATAGAGTTACGATTAGGGTGATGGTTAGAGATGGGGTAAAGATCAGGGTAAGGGTTAGGGTTAGACATAGAATTAGGTTCAGGGTTGAGGTTTTTGTTATGATTACATTTATGGTTAGATTTTGGTTAGAGATAGAGTGAAGATTAGGTTTAGGTTACATTTAGAGATAGAATTAGGGTTGTGGTTACGATTAGTTGGGGTTAGATTAAAGATAGGGCAAAGATTAGGATTAGGGTTAGAGATAGAATTAGAATTAAGATTGATGTTTCTATGAGGGGAGAAATGTCTTTCAAAGTTAGGGCTAGAGTTCAATTAGAGTTAGGGATGGCACAATTAGGGATAAGGTTCAAATACACTTAAGATAGTTTAATTAGGGTTAAGGTTAGGGTTAGCGTTATGATGGAGCCAACATTAAATTAATTAGGATTAGGGTTATGATTAGTGATATAATTAGGATTAGGGTTGGGTTAGCATTAGGATTAAGATTAGGGTTAGGGTTAGAGATAGGGTCAAGATAAGGGTTAGGGTTAGGGATAAAATTAGGATTAGGGTTAGGGTTTGAGTAAGGATTAGGGTTAGGGTTAGAGATAGGGTTAATATTAGGGTTAAGATTAAAGGTATAATTAGGATTAGGGTTAGGGTTAGGGTTAGGGTTAGAGATAGGGTTAGAGATAGGGTTAGGATTAGGGTTAGGGTCATGTTAGAGATAGAAATAGGGTTAGGGTTAGGGTTAGGGGTAGAATTAGGATTAGGGTTAGGGTTAAGAATTATGCCACCCTTCACATATGATAGATATGAAAAAATGAAGAGAGGAAAACAAGTTGCTAGAAGAAAAGAAGAAGAGAGCAGACTGAAATCCTTAGAAATTATTTGATGTAATAAATATTGTCAACACACTTTTGTTATTTTTATTTCTCTAATTAATCAACAATATCATGATCCTTTCCCTCTTGATCCAAATGCTTGGTAGTAAAAATCTACATGTTCATTCTTTTATATTGAAAGAGTTTGGTAATTGCACAACTAATCATCAATTGTATAAAAATTATTAGCATTTATTATGTCATTGTATGTATTTTATTTGTAGTTTAATAAAATATAAAGTTTAAATTTCTTTATGTAACATCATTTCCTTATAATTCTATATATTTTTTTTGGTATTTCAAATGATTTTGGTGACATTTCAACATAGTAATTCAACTAATATCTTATTCTAAGTGTTTACATTATTTGTTTCATAGTGTGTATTGCTAAACATTATTAATTTCAATTTTTATTTTATCACAAATTATGGATAGCTTTATTCTCGTAATTCCTAAATACTAATCTTTTTTTTTTAAAATCAGCAAAGAATTCAAACTATGGATGTTTCAGAGAATGAATCATAAATCATTGTTGCAAGCCCAAATGCCTCTGTAAACTTGAATGAAGTTTTTGAAATTAATGTGGAAAAATGTGCAAGGTTTGTTTTAGAGTCCTGTAGAAAAATTATCAAAGATATTGAGCACACAGCCTTAATGATTGACAATGTTGAAAAACTATAAATATTGAAAATGGAAGACGTTGCAAAACTAGTTAATGAGACATTTATAAAAGTAGTTGCATTTCCCTCTATGATGAAAGAAGTATATCATGATCATTATGCAAATAAAGGCCGCAATACCAATCTCATCATTGAAGAATATGTAGTGTACTTACATCATTACGGTGAAGTGTTTTTCATATAGTTACTTCTTTTTTTACCTTTGATACTTCTTAGTTATTCAAGTTGGTTGTAGTGAAACATATATTTTCTCTCTGATTTATATAAGTTCAATGAACAACAATATTAATTTTCATATATGTGGTTTATTAAATTGTGTGGTGTTAAAGATATTTTTGAAATGGAGGTACGATAAATATATACGAAATATTAAATGTGTGGCAAATATATATGATATAATTTTTGAAAATTTTTGACAAACATTTTACTCATTTTAGAAAAGTTTAACAATTTGGTTTAACTTATATTATAATATAAGAGAAATATTTTTTAGAAAAGATTGAAGTAATGTGTAATAGTAGATAAGACATCCATAAATCTAAATTTTAACTTTCTGTAACATATCTTGTTCTACTACTTATTTGTAATATACATGGCTTTCTAAAATGTGTAGCATTAAATAATGTCTTGAAGTGGATGTGAGGCAAATATATGTGAAAAATTAATTGTAATGATTGTGTCACAAATATATGAAATACTAAATGTGTTGCAGTTATGTGTGTGTGTGTGTGTTTCTATAACCAAAATCATAATTCTAAGCATAATCCTAACCATAATGTAAACCCTAAGCCTAACCATTATTTGAACTCTAACATTAACACTAATCCTAATCTTGAACTTAAACCTACCATAACTATTATTCTATCATTCTATCATAATCATAACAATAATCCCAATCCTACCCATTTCCTTATCCTAACCATAATTCTTACCCTAACCCGAACATTAATGTAAACCCTAAACATACTCCTATCCATAGAACAAAATTCTAACCCTAACCATAAACCTAATGTTAACACTTACCTTATCACTAAACCCTAACAATAAGCCTAAACCCTAACCCTAACCATAATCATAAACCTAAATGCTAAACGCTAATCCTAAATAGTTAACCCTAATTCTAATGCTAACCCTAACCATGATATAAACTTTAACCCTAATGCTAACCCTAACTGTGATATAAA
Organism: Sequoia sempervirens; assembly: GCA_007258455.2. Lineage (NCBI taxonomy): Eukaryota > Viridiplantae > Streptophyta > Pinopsida > Cupressales > Cupressaceae > Sequoia > Sequoia sempervirens. Next base: position 634,307,734 of record VDFB02047230.1, on the reverse strand, counting down.
TCATAACCCTAAATTTTAACCCTACTATATTAATTTATTCAATGTATAACACTAAACCCTAATGCTAACTATAACCCTAATCATAAGTCTAAACCCTAACCCTCACCATAATCATAATCGTAAACCAAATCCTAACCCTAATGATAATTTTAACCTTAATCCTAACCTTGACCCTAACCCTAACCCAAACCATAGCCCTAACCAAATATAAATACTTACCCTACCACTAATTATAATTCCAATCCAAACCTTACTAGTAATTCCAACACTACCCTTAACACTAACCAAAGCCTTATTCCTAACCTGAAACTTGTTATAATTATAATCCAAACCCTAGCCCTAACCACAATTCTACCCCTAACCCTAACATAATTCTCAAACTAACTATGACCATAAACCCAACCTTAACACTAAACCCTAACCCTAATCATAATAATAAATCTAAACCAAACCCTAACCCTAATGCTAACCCTAACCATGATATAAACCCTAATCCTAAATGCTAACTCTAATCATAACCCTAAATATATTAATATATTAATGCTATTGGCAGCCTAAAGAAATCTTCTTTGGTGGAAAATGCCATGGCTGAAAACTTTTGAAAAAAAAAATTCTATTTAGTTCTTTTTTAAAAATTTAGGGTTTTAAGTTAGTTTAGTTAAAGTAATTCTTAAATTTTATAGTTAGAACTTTTGAAAAAAAATTATGTAGTTTCTTTTTATTTTGAATTTAGATTGTAATTTAGTTTAATCTTTTTTTAATTAGGTTAATTTAATTAGTTTTTAATTTTATAGTTAGGTTTAATTTAAATTTTGTTAGTAATTTTTCTTAGATTAATTGGGTTAATTTGGATTAATATTAATTTTTTTTAGCTTTTATTAATTTAGGTTAATTTTAATTTTGTTAACTTAGATTAAATCTTAGTTTTTATTAATTTAGATTAAATTTTAATGTGTCAATTTAGATTAATTAATTTAGATTAGATTAATTTTTAGATTTTTTAGATTTTTAGATTAATTAACAAAAAGCAACAGACATTTAACAATATTTATTTATTTAAAAAAAATAAAAATAAACATAATAATTATTTTAAAAATCTAGCCACAGTTTATCCTTATTAAAAACAAAAGAAAACGTAAAGAAAATTAATAATATATATTTATTTAAAAAAATAAAAAAGCACGAGACATTAGAAATATTTATTTAAAAAATCCACCATCACATTCTTGTCAAAAGAAAACTTAAAGCGAGTTAATAATATATATTTATTTTAAAAAAATAAAAAAGCATGAGACATTAGAAATATTTATTTAAAAAATCCACCATCACATTCTTGTCCTTATCCAAAACATTAGCCAAATTGTTAATAAATCAGTTTTAGATATTCTCTCCAATTAAGAATTTGGTTAATAATATTTATTTATTTTAAAAAAAATAAAATTAAGAGAATTATTAATAATAAAATATTGAAAATAATATAATATTGAACTAACTCTAACCTAACTACAAAATTAAATAGGTAACCTTAATCCCTAATGATATTTCATTTTTTTTCAAAAATAATAAAATAGGCCTCCAAAATAATGTCTCATATTATATCAATTAATATTTAAGATATATATACTACTTCATATATATACTACTTCAGATAGATTTACTTCAGATAGATTTAGATTTTAATTTTCTAATTTTATTTTTTTTAATTAAGTTAGATTTTTAATTTTAAGATTTAATTTAAAGATTTTCCCTTTATTTAGTTTAGATTAAATTTTGGTTTTTAAATTAGTTAAAACTTAGAATTTTAATTTTAATTTTAATTTTTAAAATAGATTTTTCCTAATTTAGTTTAGATTTAAATTTTTAATTTAGATTAATCAGATTAAATTAATTTTGTTAAATGTTAGTTTTCTTCTTAGTTTAATTTTTGATCTTGTGGCTAATCTTTGGCTCATTTTTTTGCAAGTTGGAATGTCCAAGATTTGAAAATTAAAATCTAAGCTTTCATTTGTCAAATATTGGAGGTCAAAACTACTAATCGTGCTTTGTAGGGCTTTTGCTTTAGTTTTCTTTATCTTGAATGCCTTTTTCACATAGAATGATTAGTGGGTCTAAAAATAACTTGAGTGTTTGATTTGACATCATAAGCGGGGTTAAAATTAATTAGTGCTTGCATTGTCTTGTGGTTTACATCTTTTCTTTTGGACATCCCAGAGTGACTAAGATGTTGGCTAATGTGAAGCCATTGTATTTCTAGAAAGGAATGAAAAGGGATGTTGTAAGATTTGTGGCAAGTTGCTTAGAATGTCAGAGGGTGAAAGTAGAACATCATCACCCTGCCGGTCTTTTGTATCCTAATGAAATTCTAGAAAGTAAATGGTAAGTCATTAGCATGGATTTTGTGCAAGGTCTTCCAATGTCAAGGAATAAGCGCAATTCCATTCTGGTAGTGATGGATAAGCTTACAAAGGTGGCTCATTTATTTCCAAAGAATATGACTGATGGAGCTCTTTTTATAGCTCAAAATTTTATTCAAGAGGTATCTAGGTTACAAGGAATTCTTGACAAGATTATTTCTGACAGGGATGCTCATGTGACATCTAGGTTTTGGAAAACCATATTTTCTTCACTTGGGACACAATTGAACATAAGTTTAGCATACATCATTCAGAAACTAATGGTCAAACTGAAAGAGTGAACCAAGTGTTAGAGGATCTACTAAGAATGTATTGCATGTATCAACAATACAAGTGGGAGGGTTATTTACCTTTGGTTGATTTTATGTATAACAACTCTTATCATTTTTCAATCAAGATGGCTTCGTTTGAAGCATTGTATGGCATGAAGTGTTGAACTCCTATAAGCTAGGATAAGCTATAGAATAGGATAAGCCTTGGGCCAAAAATGTCATAAAAAATGGAGGATCAAGTTGGTATTATTAAGTAGAGGCTAGTGAAAGCCAATGATAGGAAGAAGAGTTATGCAAATTCTAAGTGGGTACTTAGAAATTTCTCAATAGGAGAGAAAGTTTTGTTAAGAGTTAAACCTCACAAGAGTTCTATACAATTTGGAAATTCATCCAAACTAGCTCCATGTTATGTAGGTCCTTTTGAGGTTCTCGAGGAAGTTAACCCTATTGCATATAAAATTGCTTTGCCACTAGCTCTTGCCAAGATGCACAATGTCTTACAGGTGTCATACCTTAATAAGTACATGCTAGGGGATAACCATGTTATTAATTGGAATGCTCTATAGGTACACGACCTAGGAGTGGTAACAATTGAGCCTCTTAAGGTGCTTAGAACACGTAAGCTTTACTTATGTAATAGAGAGGTTTTGTAATGCAAGGTCCAATGGGATCAGTATGTAGAAGATTCTACCACTTAGGAGGACTATGCTAAGATGAAGCAAAAGTTTCCTCAAGTCTTGCTTGATTATGAAAACTCCTAAAAAACAATGTTGTTATAATGTTATGTTTTATGTTTTATGTTTTATGTTCATGTTTGATGCTTAAAAATCATCAGGGATGATGATTCACAAGGGGGTATATGTTACACCTCATTGTGTTGTTACCTGTTTACTATTACCTTGATGGGTTAAAAATGCTTTAATATATGATTATGTTTTATCTATGAATCTTGATGGAAAATATGATGAATGAATGTTCAATTAAAAACTATTTTAGATTTACTGAAGAAGAAAATATATGATGCATGTGAATGTAATGTTATCAACTAACAACCATTGTGATGCACTAAGTTGGATGTATGAACAGATACAAACCTCCAATAGAGAGGGGGACTATCAATCAGAAGAACTTGGTTTGGTAACCCTTGATGAGTCTGATTGAGCATACACACACTCACATCCTAGTTAGTCTAGTTGAATTAAGATAGTTTGGGAAATGGTAAGTAAGCTTTTTTTAGTGTTTGAGTATGTTTCATATTGGTATGTGGTTAAATTAGTCTTTGAATGTTCTCGTTTGGGGTTATGTGATTGAGTCTTTGTGATAAGTAATATAAGTTCTTTTTCATATTTTGGTTTATATATTAATCGATGGGTATATACATAGAATGTATATATGTATGTATGTACATGTCTCTGATAAACTCATACATATGAATATATACATACATGCGTATACATAGATAGACGTACTTACATATATTCATTTATGGATATATCATATGCATGGGAGTATCGATTGGACATACAAGACATATATATACACCTTTTGTATATATGCACCAATCAATGAATATATAAATATATGTGTTTAAGTATGGATATAATTAAAATAATATTATATATAATAGATATATTAATATATATGTATATAATAGTGTTAATGTAAACACATATACATATATATTAACATATGTATATATGTATATATATAATTTTTTAATATATGATTATATATATTTGAATGGCAATTAATGCATTTTAATAATTATGTGGATTTAAATATATATACATATATTAATATAGATTATATATTATAATATATATATATTAATATGTATTATATATTAATATATATTATATATTATAATATATATATGTAGTATTGCATTATATTTTAAAATGCTTTGAAATAAACTATAGTGCATTATTAAAATGTTGCCATATATATTATAAATGGCTAAAGATGAATGTTGTGCATATAGTGCATAAAGGAATAAGTCAAAAGGCATATGAATAGCACATGAAGTATAAGCAAATGATGATTCAAACATTGTTGACTTTGTCTAAAGACTATGCATAGAATAAGGCGTGTAAAGTATGAAGGTGGTGCCATGTTTTGCAAAGAGTGGGAACTAAAAGAAGTCTATTTCTTGCGTCATATTCCAACACACAACCTTCTGATAAAAATGAGAATCAATCTCAACCACGAGTTGGCTAAGGTAGTCGACTTATATTGCAATAAGGAAACCTGTAGGTTACATTTTTTGAGTTTAATTGTAATGCCCCACCACGCAACCCTAGAGGAAGTTGCAATTCACTACTTAAATGCACCAAATTTATTTATTTTTTTGTTTAAGTACAAATAACATGTAAGATGAATACACATTGCCAACAACCTCTAAGGCCACGAGACAAAGATTACTTTAAAACCCAAACAACAACAAACATTAATATAAACTGAAACATTAATCACTTAAGGAAATGAGACAACATACATTCCATACAAGATAACTTACAACGAAGGATAAGAAATACCAAAAGATTTCAATTAACAATATTTAAACAATAAGATTACAACACTCATTCCCCGAATGAGGTAATTCCAACAAAATGATTACATATTACAAATTCCACCTCGATAACAACTGAGGGGTAATAAAATACAATAAGAACTGAGAGAACAAGGCATGAGAAGAAACTGATTCCCACAAGCTCTCCAACTAGAAATCACGACCACATGAACAAGAAAAAGAACCAATGGATTAAGATGCACGCCACCCGACCATGTGGAACCCAAAGGTCCCACTCCCTCCATGCTAGGAGATAGTAACAAGGAATTCCTACACAAGACCATCTACCACTAGGCACAGGCTACACAAAATTGATATGAAATAAATACAAGTACCACATCACATGAACTGAAGGGTCAAACCAACAACTCTAGTACAACTCACACATCACTGATATAGGTTACATTGCTTCCAAACATAGAATAGATCAAGAGTGTCACAAATACCAAATACAAACTCGTTGACTTAGGAAGAGTGTCATCACATAGCTCGTCAAGGGATATCCTTTGGGAATCTTCCTAGGCTCCAACCCCCACACCATGGGTTATCCTGGTGGCCTCTACCGAAATCCCGACACCCATGCTCACTCATGCAGAACCAAATACCTCTCGTGAAGATGAGATAGATGATCTTGCCATTCTAGGCCTTCCTGTCTCATCCCAAGTCTAAAACAAGCCCTTGGGCCCATGAGCAAGGCACAAATTATCTTGTTTAATGTTTGATGCAACCTAAGCTTCTAAAAGTTTAATTTAGTTATCACTGAATTAACCAACTTACAAAGGGTTATCCTGGCACCACTTTGTGCGCCGGCGCCCATTGCAAGCCACTCTTCTAAGACAACACACACGGTGAAAACCACAATAGGTAACAAGATAACACGCCCTCTCCATTTCAAGGAGATAACAATCAAGGAGACTCACTCCAAACACTAGAGGCAACAAGGTCAAGACCCTCTCCAAACACTGGAGGAAACAAGGTCACAAAACCCACTCCAAATACTAGAGGAAACCAAAATACAAAAACCACTCCTTTCAAGGGAGGCACAAATTACATAACCCTCTCCTATTCCCAAGGAGACACATATCATCCCCGTTCGTGAAAACCGGGTGAAACAGCATGGTGTAACTATGCACATTTTCCATGACACACCAAAAGTTGACTTACGTACAACAACCCATACCAACAACAAACCCCTATCTGGAAGACTTTCAAAACATTCACTCTAATTCCACAATATCGAAGATGAACAATCAAACACTAAAAGCATTTTAGACAATTAGATAAGCTAAGGTTCGGATTTCCTAAATCCAGTCAAACACAGTTTTCATGACTTGCACATATCCAATCAATTAAACCCATTTCTTTTCACAACATAGAAATATCCAAATAATAGATCATTTACTCTAAATTTCACAACCATATTCCAAAATCAAAACATTTTAATAAATAACACCATCGAATTAAAATTAAACCAATCAATAACTCTACGTCCAACAATCATATACAGTAAATAAATCCACTTGTTTAACAAAACATTTCAATTTAATAATAAGTCCCTCCTTTCTCTAAGTTTCGCCACTATATTCTATAATTAAAACTTCTTAATAAATAGCACTTAGATCGACAAATTAGTCTTCAATTTCAACTCAACATTAAATAAATCAACTAAGTCTTATCTCTACTTGAACACAAACTCATTTCAACAAATATACTTAATAGTGCACACTCGATGTATATCCTGTTATATATTTAAATATTTAAATCACATTGTCGACATTAAAGAATCTAAACCAATAATTTATATTTTGTTTTCCAATCTCATTTCTTATTAAATACAACCTTTAAAATAAAAGCAAATGATTATTTAAAATCTACTAAAACTCAACGTTCTAAATAACTCATTTGAATAAAATATACTTTTGCTTCTATTTCGTAACAAATTCATCTTACAATAATCTATATTTTAACTCTGTCTATTTTATTTCATTTGTCTCAATTATCCGTAATAATCAAAACTAAATTATAAATAACTCGAGCTAAAGTTGTCTGAATGGAATAAATCATTTGTTAACCTTAAGCTCCTCAATTATGTTCCATAATTACTAATTAAAACCACCTGATTGAACTAAGTCATTCATTATCTCTAATTTTCACTATTATATTCAAAATAAAGACATTTTAATAATTTAACATTTAAATTAAACCATTTATTCCATATTTCATCTTAGAATAAATAAATCAAAGTCAATTTTTTATATAAAACATATGATCAAACATCAATTTTCATTTCCTCAATACCAATGTCGTAATCACTTCATATTAAGTTCTATTTTAGATATTTCAAATATCATTTCAAATTCCAAGATTTCCCGTTCAAAACATAATTTGAATAAATTTGATTAATTAGAGGAGCTCCGTTTATTTAAACTTTGATGGTCAAAATCAACTCCTTAAGTCAATTATATCTAAATAGAACATATTTTAAATATATAATTATTCCTTAAATATTTCTATTTAAAAATCTCCAATTAAAATTCCATTTTACCACTTAAAGCGAAGACGAGAAAACTTTAAATATAATATATATACACATTATATATATTATATATTTTAAAATCTATATTTAATATATATTCATTGAATATATATTAATAACTATATATAATCAAAATTTAATAAATATAATATATATAATTTAAAATTAATATATATATTATACATATATTATAATAAATATTATTATAAAATGAAATTTTAATAAAAACTAAAAAAAATTAATAAAACAAATTTATTATTAAAAAAAAAAACCATAAAGGCCTTTGGCCTTTGGCTGCTACGCAGGCCCAACAGGGACGCACCTTGTGCGCGGGCCTTTTGGTGGCTGCTTGCAGCCCCCTCCCCATCCATGGGGAGTGCTGCACAGCCAGTGCCCCCATGGATGGGGGGTGGCTGTGGACAGCCCCCAATATATAATTTTTATTTTATTTTATTTTTTTAATTTAATCCATTTCGTTTGAAAACAAAAATATACGAAAAATAGAAACCCTCCCCTACGCATGACGGATTTTACCAGGGTAAACAAAATTTTGAAAATAAGAAATTTTCTAGAACTCAAAATCCATATATGTATTACACAGATTGGGCAAAAATTTTTGAAGGGAAAACTGATAAGAAGAAATTTTAAGCACAATAATAAGATGGATTTTTCTGGGTTTTCTTTAATTTGACAAATAAATCAAATATTTTCATTTGAATCCATCTAAGTTTCCTGTTGCTAGTTTAACAGGAATTTTCATGGGTTTTCATCAATTTAACCTTCATTTCAAGGATTTTCAAACAAAATCAAAAGGATTTAACTCTTTCCAAAATGAAACCAGCAAGATCAAAGAGGAACCTGATTTCTCCTCCAAAACTTGAAGCCTTCAACCATGGTGTTTTTCCAATTCCTCCATTGAATCCAACTCAAACAAAAATCTCCATCTCCTTCACAATTCCAAGCAAAAAACATAGCCAAGCCAATTCCCCCCCCCAAATTGAAAGATTACCCTAAAATGAAAATATATTCTTTTCCAAATTTTCTAAATTCAAATTCAAATTCACCTCAAATTAAGTTTCAAATTCACATTAAAATTCAATACAAATTAAATTGCAAATTCAAATTCAAATCCAAATTTAATTCAAATTCCAATTTCAATTTCAAATTCTAATTAAATTCAAATTCAATTTTAAACTAAATTCAAATTCAAACTAAATTCAATTTCAAATACAAATATCTTTTACCAAAATAGTCAACTATTTCAGAAAATATCTTTTCTACCCCAAAGTCATTGCATTGAAGATATTTGGAATTTTGAATAACTTAAACAATTTTCAATTTTCTAAATAGAATTCAACATATTTTAAATACTTCTTTTTACACAAACTAATTTAAATCTTTTTAACACTTTTAATTCAAGGAATAACTTAATTAATTCACACAATTAATATAATTAATCAATAAAATAAACCTAATCCAATATTAGATTATTTTATTAATTAAATTAAATTAATTAATAAAGTAAATAGCATTCCTAGCATTACAACCAAATATATTTAAGTCACAGATTAGCAACACAAGCCAGTATAACTTGAATTTAATTAAAGACCAAAGTGACTTGGGCAACATGAAACAACCAAACCCGACTACAACCCGACGACACACTGTGACTAGGGTAACGACTTGACACAGAAAACCTAGCTACTATCTCCCAATCAATTTCTGTTGGTCAATGGACATGCTCAAACCTGGAAACCAGGTGGAGTCGATGTCATGTACCTGCCAACCTGCAACAAAGAGCATGTCGAATGTGCATATATACATAATATGATCAAACACACCGTGAAGAGGAAATCTCAGAATCGTAGGGCACTCGCAAGCGAGTGATACAATCTCGTCCCCTTCACCAATACAGTATCACTAACTGACACATCTAACATCAAAGATATGATCAATAGCATAAAACATCATTTAATCAAATATCTTCTAAGTTACTCCAACACATGTCGTAAAGATGGCATCAGAATAAAATCACATCAAAATATAGCTTCACATCGTTTAATTATTGCAATTAGAAGTAACCAAGTTCCAAATTCACATCATAACATAACAAAGCATTACAAGGAGAACACTGCCGAACAAAGAGCCAAAACAGAGGGGTGTTACATTAATCTTTGTTTTCATCAAGATATGAGTGACTCATTCTTAATTGAGAAGTTGGATAGTTTAGGTGTTTGCAAACTAATGTTTTAATCAACCACCTCTCACCTCTTGAGCCTAGTCAATGCATTTAGAATAGGAAGGTGGTAGATTTGGGAGCTTATTTGTAGCATTAAGATGGATTTTAGTATATATAGAGGTATCCTCTCTACCCTTTGTTACAATTATTCATTATGATTTCTTTATCCATCATTTTGTTGTAGTTTTTTGTGCAATTGTATTTCTATGAGTTTTTGGTGAGAAAGAGAGATGTCTTTGTGTGTTTGCAATTGTTGAAAGCTTTGTGAAGAGGCTAGAGTTTGGAGACAAGTTGGGACTAGAAGGAGTAGCAATCATGATTGTGAAGGCTAAGTTTGGAATGAAATATTATTAGTTGGAGCTACAAATCCAGGTAAGTTGATTTCTATTCCTCTATTATTTTATGATTGAAAGGTTATTTGTTTATAAATGCCTTTATTTGGGAAAGATTGATTTTAAATACAAGTTAAGCTTGCCTTGCTTTTATGAACTTGATTTATTTCCTAGTTTGGGATAATGTTGTGTGATTCTTGGTTGAGTCTTGAATTGGTGAAACACTTTTATTTGGAAATAATATATACTATATTAGAATTTGTGTGGCTATAATGCTACTAGAACTATACTTAGTTTTTCAAGACTATATGAATGTTGCATGAAAACTAAAATGTGGAATATGTTGTTATCTTGTAGTACTTTAATAAAAATGTCATTTTTGAACATGGATGGGTAGCTTGGTTATTCTCTGGGTTAGATAGTCCATGGGAATGGGAGTAACCTAGTTGGTCACTTAATGTGTGTGCATGTATGGTTAGCATGGTTATACCTGGGGTTAGATTAATTTATGGGAAAGGGTGTAACCTAGTTAGTCAATTTGTTATCATTTGGTTATTCCTAGGGTTAGAATAATCCATGTGAAAGGGTGTAACCTAGTTAGTCAATTTGTTATAATTTGTTTATTCTTGGGGTTAAAATAATCCATGGGAAAGGGTGTAACCTAGTTATTTAGTTCAGTTAAGTCTTGGTTATTCCTAGGGTTAGGATAATCCACGAGGAAGGGAATAACCTTGTTGAACAATTTTTTATGTCATCACCTTAGATTAAATGTGTGTTATGATTGTGAATGGTCAATACCAAATTGATCTAAAGGGTAGGTGGATAGATGACTTGCACTCAAAGTATTGGGTGTTGAATTCTTTGGCCAAAGTAGTGTAAGTAGCCACTATTTACACTATTAGATCACTGTGATCCAAGATTGCATACTAGGTAGGAAATCATACATGTAGGTTGTAGCCAATATATGGTAGCTCTAGTTATGTAGGACACAACATTATGCTCGAGAAGGCTAGGATTATGGGGTTACCAAACTAATATCTTCATTGAAGGGTAGGGCCATCTTACTAGTTAGGTAGATGTGCGGGGGACTATAGTAAGTCCACAGTTGGCAGAAAAGTGCTTGAGTGATTCTCTCCCTCGTACATTTGGTGGTTGATATTTGAGGGTTTAGCACCAATTTGGGGACACCTAGAATGTATGCACCAATGATAGGGACATCTAGGAGGTATGCACCAACATTGGGGACATCTAGATCACTATATTTTGTTTGTATATCTATATCATTGAGTTCATGGAAGCTATGAATGTAAACATGTATCTCTATTCTTAAGTGGGAAATTGAAAAATGGAAAATCTCATCATGAAATTATGTAATGTGAAATCGTTACTTGAAATATTGTAATGTTTCTTTGTTATGCAATGTGAAAGTTTGAAATGGTTATGTTTTAAATGTGCATCTTGCTATTCAAATAGAAAAGAAATTTTTTATTGCCATAATGTTAGTAGTATAAACTATTCACTTGTGGGTAATACATAGTAAAAACAATGGGTAGAACAATGGGCATGTTACACACCAACATGAATGACTAGTTAATCATGCCTATGCCATTTTTACCAATGAGGGTCTTCACAAAGTTGACTTCCATCCAAGAATAGTTTCAATGTTAGGGCACATTCATGTTGAGCCCCCAAATGATAAAAGGAACCCATAGTGGGTGATGATGACCCCCCATTTGAGGCCAAGCACCACCACCTGAGGTGAGACCAGCCCCAAGCAAAGCCCACAAAAGACATCTTTCAACCCCTACTACCACCTCGACCAAACTAATTCATTTATTATTTACTCCACCACTAGCATCTCCTCCCCCACATCCGAAAGAATCACCATAAACATAGATGAAACATTTGTGTTGACACAATACCAGATGGGGTCATTGTAATCCTCATCATTTAATTTATCAATCCAAGGCAGTTTCCATGGTTGTATGCAAGATATAAAGTAGAAAACTTGTTTGACAACCAATTCTACTTACAAAAATAAATCCTATTTGCATGAAAGTAAAGTTGCATGAAAGAGAACTAATCTTAAATCCTATTTGCATGAAAGGAAATTTGCATGAAATGGAACCAATCTAAGGAAAGATTTCATGAATTTAAAAGACTAAAATACTTCACAATTTTTGGAAATGAAAATCTTTCTTGGATTCAAATTTAATCTAAAAATTTGGAATTACACTACTGGTAAATGAAACTAGATCTATCCTATTTCCTTAGGCTGAAACAAGCCTTTATAATCCCCTTATTTTCTAAAATTATTACATTGTATTTATATAATTCATATTCTATATCAATCCACTAAGAATGTGGATCCAAGATCATATTTTTGAGGGGTAGTTTATAAAACTTTAAGAAACTTGAAGTTGTTGTCCTTCATCACACCACTTTTGTCTTAGTCATCTTCTGACACATACTGCTCCTTCCCTGCTACAAATCATGCCAAATTATCAAAAGGGTTTTTAGATATTCAAGTTTACTTTCCAGATCATTTTTAAATTTTGAATTTCATTGAAAAATGAGGGAGATATTGTCATTTTACTGAGACTACATTTTTCAGAATTTTTGGGCACCTGATTTGTAGGAAGTCTTCAAGTTTGAACGTGAATGAAGGAATTATACTTCAGCTCAGTTGACCAAATCATTGATCTTTGGCATGAATAACATTCTATAATCATGCAACAATAATTTATTTATGTGGTAACTTGAGTTATCTTTGGTGGAAGAAGGAATCATGAAATGTAATAACTGTGAGAGATCTTTGAACTCAACATGAAACAAATACTCATCCCATTAATTTAGGAATGAATGATGCTCCATGATTTTGCATGAATTTAGGAGTGTTTTGGGAGTCTTCTCTATCTTCTCATTACTTCTTCAAAGCCTTTTAAAGCTTTCAAGAGTTAACTGTCTCAAGTATAGAGCTCTTTGCTACAAGTGTCTAATGAAATTTCTTCTTACCATGAATTATTTAATAACTCATTTATTTGCATTATATCATCTTAAACACTTCATGAAGACATATTAGAGGAAATTTGGATCACATTTAATTACTAAAAATAAATCAAACATTTACTTTATATTCTAATTTAAACAAACTAAAGAACTTTCATTCATCACTCAAATCCACTTTAACATTAATGCATTAAGAAGAAATAGATGGTTTTCTTTGATAACATATGAGACAATTTATGGTCTCATCAATACCTCAACTCCTCATTGGTGTATGCATCACCCAAAATCAACCTAATGGTATGCATCACAAATCCACAGCTGGACTTGAAAATATCCTACAACCATCTCTCAAAAACCTCTCCCAAGAAGGCCATTTGCCTATGCTTGGTTTTTAGACAAATAGTTGTGTCAATTTTCAATCTATGCAAGAAAAGGCCTGGTTGCCCAAATGAGGGGTACATCCTCATCTTAATACTTGGCAGCAATAATTTTGCAACACACTCCCATCCCTTTTTTCCTTGTGCCATGAATAGAAATGATTAACTTTTGTACTTCACATTTTAAGCATATGCACGTTTATCCAATCCCTTGTGAATCTTCTCGATGTAACTCGTGCCAATTTAATGATGAGTCCACCTCTGCCTTGTAGATAGCCACATCTATTTCCATGTTGGTGGTTCCATCTGCCACCTATTTCCCACCCAATACGCATGGGATATTTTAGTCTTCTAAACCTTTCAAGTGTTGTTTGATCGCCCCCAACTATTTTAGAAAATTCTAATATGGGGTAAATTTATTTCAAATGGAATTAATAACATTTAGAGAGTCCCCCTCAAGTTGGACCTTAGGGCATTTTAATTTTTTGGCCTTCTCCAATCCAAACATAACAATCTAAATTTTTCCTTGTTATTTGTGACTTGTCCCAATTTCCTTGCTGCCAACAATCTTACTTCCCCTCTCCAATTGTGAATTACACATCCAGCACTAGCATGTTCCAAGGTTTCCACATGATGTCCCATCAAAATTTACCTTGATCCAACCTTCTTCCATGGGTGACCAATTAACCTCATTCCTCATATTAGAACACAAATGAGCCTGCAGAACCCCATAAATGGGGGGAGTTTTTAATATATTTATTAATAATAAAGCAAAAAAAATAAAAAATTATTGTTCAAAAAAATATATAAATACACACTTAATTATGTTAGTTATATTTTTATTTTATAGTTAGACATATGTTAGTTTTTTTTTGGCCTCTATGTACATCATCACTATAAGAAATACATCTATCTTAAAAACATCAAGAAATATCAATTTGGAACTATTTTATTTACTTAAACGTTGTTTTAATTTACTATAGAACTATTTTTTTTTAGGTAAGATTACAACTAGGGTTGCTCCTTCTCAAAATAAAATATTGCAAAGAGCTTTGTATTTTGCATTTTTAATTCCAATTTTAGTTTCACCTAGTAAGTCATTCTTAGATTTGGCTATTTTCTCCTATTCTATACCACTATCTGCTCTAGGGTAAAACAAAACCTAAGATATTTCTATTTATTCTTTCCTCCCATCTATTCTAGGTAAGGAAGAGCTTAAAAAACTTATTTTCTATACTAGAATATACATTATGATTTTGTCCATGGTGTGGGAATATAGATTCCCTCAACTCCTCATAGTTGATGAATTTCAGTGTCCACTCAATTCCAAAAGTTGGCTCTAGATTAGAGATATTTCATAGGATTGATTAACCCTTGTATGTCTTGTTGCAATAACTCATCAATATGGAGGAGTTGAAATTTACTAGAAAATAATGTCATTGTACCACTACCTTATCTACCAGGAGCTGCTTGATATCCTTTAGTTGTGGTATGCCTACCCTAGGTTCAGTCACAAGGAAAACCTCCTCCAAACCACCTAGGAAATCTTTCTTTATTAGCTCTTGAGCCAAAGCTCAAAACATATCTTTTGATTCACCCAAGTCCAAGAATGAAGCCACAAATCTAGAGGAAATACTGGTACTTGCCTTATAGGTTAGTTGTTTGCAATCATAAAATCATTCCCAAGAACCCATTTTACTACCATCAGCACCAACCCATGATGTGTTTTGAAAACTATTTTGAGCCTATGTCATGTGATTTCCCTCAGAAATGCCATTTTCCTTTTGGCACTCACTAATTTGATTAGGGTATCCATCACTACTGCTCTTGATAAATTCTCTGAAAATTGCTTATGATTTCCTTCTCTCCTCAACTTGAAATTAAATAAGACTTTTTCTCTTTGTTTCACACAAGCCAATTGAAATCCATCAGAGACATTATTGCAAAAGATTACGTGAGATTATATTTCCAATTATTACAACTACTCTTTGTTGTGATTATTCTTTTATTGTTGTAGTGTCATAAATTGTCACCCTTGACAATTTCACACTATGTTTGGCCCCCCTTAAGTGCTTGTGCTCAATTATGCTTATTAATCATCTATTTTATTATCATTTTTTGAGAAATTGAATAAAATTTGGGGAGTTAAGTTAACTCGTTATTTAACGAACACCTAAAATTCAAAATAGGATTAGACTAGGGTACCCTCGCCCTTGTCTCCTCTATTTTGGCCCAAAATTTCAAGATTTATTGTCGAATATTTTTGTAAATTCATAATCATTTGTCAACTTATCAAAATGGTTAATGTGAAATATGTTTAAACTCATAAATATAAGTATTTCCCTCCATTTAAACATCTAAGCAATTTTGAATATCAATCAGGAAATCAAAGCAATTTTAAGATCAGAATAAGTAGAATATCTACAACACTTTATCAGCCAATTCATGTTTACAACACATAAAAAAATCATGATATGCATAGTAAGATGTTTCATGTTTCATGTTTTTTATTGTTATGACCACTAAAATTTGTAGGATTTTCAAGAAATTATAAATTTCTCCTTGTGTGAGATGATCCAATTAACCTTGGTCCAACAAGGAAGGAAAATATGAGCGGTAAGTTACAACATTGTCATTTATCATTCATTTTTATCCATTTGCCTCTACCTGGCCTAGGGTAAGCACTATTTATCATTATCATCATAGCCATTTGTGGAGGTGGAAACATCAAAATAAGGTTTGACCAAGGAAATCCCCTATATGGAACAGCCCTTATGTCCTTGTCCTTCTTTCAAGTTACAAGTTTGAATTGGATTGATGTGGATTGGAGATCTCAAGAGTTTAATACCTTAAGACAAGCATTCAAATACCTTCTCTCATTAAATGAGGGTAAGATTGATTATTCACAAACTAATGGACTTCAAAAGATAACTTTGACAAGGAAGAACCTATAGACCGTGATGCTCCTGTACATATGTTAAAGATTTAAAATTAACCATTTCTAGAAAAGTGCCCTTGCTCTTGTCTAGCCATTTTTTACTCAAACTTTAATGTCAAGTTCCCTCCTCTCTACACTTTGTATTCTTTCTTTTTTTTTATGCATTTTTTTATGTGATGTAGTGCCCCTCTAGTCTGACCGTGGATGTGCAGGTAGTTTGGCTTTGGAACTTGGAGATGAAGCTAAAAGAATAGGGATATTTAAAGGTATGTGCTAATGATGTTGGAATTATTGCTATGACACTTTTGATACTTGAGGCTTTATGTACATGTTATGATTAGTATATGGTTTTATTTGATTACGAGGACTAACCCTATCATGAGCAATGTATGATTATCTCATCATGACTATTATGCAGTTATCTTGTGACTGTTCTTATCTTGATTGCTATGTAACTATTTTTTATGAGTTGATGTGATTACATGGCGATGTTCTTACTGATGTGTGTTGGGTGGAAGGGACAATGTCACATCATTCACTTGTGAGTACCCTACAATGTTGTGATTTCCTTTCACAGTGTGTTTGATTATATGTATATGTATATGCACAACCATTTTGTGTGATGCAGGTTGCAAGTACTAGGCATCGACTCCACCTAAATTGGCAAGTTTGAGCATTGCCTTAAACCCAATGGAACGGAGATAGCACTTGGTCCTATACCCTAGCCATCATCCTCAAAGAGGGTGAGTATTCATTTTGGAACCTCGTCAGGTTTGTCAATTTGTCAGTTTGGTCAGTCGATGTTGCCTGAAGTCTTTCTTTTCGACCCTGGATAGTGGTCAGGTATTGATTGGCATTTGGTTTATTTAATTTAAAATTGTTGGATAAATGTTTTTGGTTAATTGTTGCATTAAAATAAAAGTATTAAGTTAAAAAGGTACTTTCGATAAGTAAATATATGTGTGTGTGTGTGTGTGTGTATAATCATAGTTTATGATAAAATAAATATTATAAAGCTAAGTTATTAAGCCAATTATTAAATGTAAATTAATTGGGGTATGTTTTGATAAATACTTAAATAATCATAATGAATAATAAAAATAATATGATAAATAAAAAGGTTTTTCATGCAGCACATGCAAAACATCAAACAAATTGTCTAAAAAGAAATTTTGCATGGAACATTTAGCTTTGTCTCTTGTAAATATGGTTTTTGAGGATTTTAGAGATTTGATTGGATAGGATTTTTGGTTTCGGAAAAAAAATGAACAACCTTCTTCTTCCTGTAAATATTGGTTCTTTGAGAGAGATTTTCATTCTGTTCTTTTGGGTGGAGGAATTTGTCTATAAAATTTTCATACATTGTTGATTATGTTGGGAATGGGGGTTTTTGTTTTGGAAATGAAAAGAGGGAGAATGGTTTTGTAAATCCTCATATATTGTTGATTTTGTTGGGAATTGGGGTTTTGAAATTTTAGATTGTGGAATCAAATAAGTTGGAATTTTCAGAGCTCGACATCAATTCTATTCTTGCCAAGAGTTGGATCCAGGTTGGATTCGATCTTTTGTTGTATTTTCCTTCCTAGTGTATGATTATTTGGATTGATTTCTCTCTCTTTGTTGTCTGAAAATGATTGTTTGATTGCTTAATTCTGCCTGTGAGAGAAACAATTATTTATTCTAGAATAAAGGAACAAATTAATAAATGAATTTGGACACCTTAAATGATTTAATATATAGATTTATATATATTCTACAGTTGTGGTCAAACCCTTTATTCTGAATGAAATGTTCCTGTGCTTGGCTTTTGGTGTGTGAATTTTATATTCTCTATAAGCATAAGATATTAGATTTTTAATTCTTCATCTTTCATGTTCCCTACCAATAAAATGGTTTGATTGTGTTGTCCATAACCTGGCTTTTATGAATTGGGTTGGTGAGAAATTTAAAGGGTTTCTTCGCCTTTGATGTCTTCTAACCTTTTTACAAAAATATCAAATATTGAGATTGTAGTTTTTGAGTTTTTCTTGAAACACGGAGCTTCTGTAAGGTTGCTCCCCCATGGCTACATTTTTTAATTATATATATATATATATATATATCTTTTACTTTTAAGCCAATTTCTTTCATATATGCAAGGGTTTAGAGATTATAAATCCCTTTCAAAGTCATAATTTCCCTCATCATGTCAAATTAACCCATATGCAATTTTTTGGGTCCCATCAACTATCAAATTAGCTAAAGAATCTACTTCCATGTTAGCCTCTCTATATGTGTGATTGGCAATAACATTTCTAAATTTAGCTAGTAATTATAGCACTACATCAAGTAGAGCCTTTATCTTCTAATTTTTCCCCATTTTAGACCTGATTGCATTTATAATTAGTATTGAATCTCCTTTTATTTCTAAGTCAACAATTTTATTCCTTAGACATAACTTAAGGACAGAGATGAAGGCTTGTATTTTGGCCTCATTATTTGTTCCTCTAGGAAGAGGCATTGAATCACTATATATGATTTGTCCCTTCCAATCCTAAATCATGTATCCAACTCTAGAGATCTCATGATTTCCTCTAGATGCATCATCAAATTTTAGCTTGTACCATTTGAGTTGTGGAAGATTCCATTTTTCTAGGGATCTAGCGATTCAAGACTTGTCCCCACCAACCCCATGAATAAGGGGAGGGTAAAGTCCAAACCATCCTTTTAACATTTTGTTATCTCACCCTATCAATGTCTTGTTCCTTTTGGTTTGGTTGGCTACCCTACTATCAAAAATTTCCACTATTATTTCTTCCACTTTGTTTAGGAAGGAAGGCATACACATTTATTTTTCTTGGAGGATCCTTCTATTCCTTTTCTTCCATATTTTCCATATGAGGACTAAGGGGAAAATAGTCAAAAAACATGAGAAGGAGGCTTGCATATTGATAATTGGCCATGATTTGAAGAGGCTCGGTATCATTGGGAAGGACTCCACTCTAGCCCAACTTAGCACATAGCCACTTACAACATTCCTATAAAAACTAACAACCCAACAATAGGTGATCTACATTCTCTTCCCAACTTCTACAAAGAGAGCACTGAGAAGGACTGTTAAATCCCATTTTGGTAAATATATTTGTTGTTAAAATCCTCTTCTATAAAGTGGCCCATGCGAATGCCCCTACTTTTGGGAGGCAAACTTTACTCTAGCAAAGGTGAATAGGAATCTCAATTTCTTCTACATTATATTCTACCAGCTTATAACCATCTCTTGAATTATATTGTTCATTCTTAGCCCCATTCCATTTTATGACATCTTTCCCTCTCCTAATTCTTATATTTATTTCCTTTGAGATGTTTTTCAAGATTTCCACCTTAGCAACTGGTATATTCTCATTTTTCATTTTTTTCCATTTCCATTGTATTAAGCCCTCTATGAAAACTTCCTCCAAGTAATCTCTAACCTTCGATCCCCAATTATAGGTTAGAAGGATTTTTGTTTGTGCTAGGTTCACCAACTTATCCATAGGTGAGTATCTGCCCCAAGAGTCCTCCCAAAGGAGGGTCATTTTCCTGTCATGAATGTCCCGAGTAAGATTGTTATTATTGACCTACAATTACTCATAAAGTTCCAATGTCTAGAACATTGTGGGAGCCTTTTTGTTGACAAAATTCTTGAAGGTTCATTATTTTCCAAATATTTCTTTTGAAGGATTTTTATACATTTCAATTGCGGTTGATCAAACATTTTCCAAACTAATTGTAAGGAAATATGTAGCCTCCCAAAATAATTTCCACATAACCCAAATAGATAAATATATGTAAACAAGTATTCAAAGATGACACAAGATATACCCTGGGAAAACCCTTGAGAGGGAAAACCCAGTCTCCAAAAGCATCCATCACTCATGTATTATTCAACAATGAAACCATTACAATACATCTTCATGGTTCTCTATGAACACCTTTAAAATAGAAACTCTTTACAAGCACTCCATGTGAACAAGAATGTAACCACACATCCCATGCCATGCTTCAAACCTCACAAATGCAATAAAGATATTCTCTCAACCCCTCAACCAAAATTACCAATTAGCCAACCTTAGACAAGTACCCATGTTCTTACTTTTATAAACATAAGCTTGCATAAAAGCACCAAGTGGTATTATATAAACCATGTGACTAATACCATGATCTTACAAAACCATTATCCCCCACATTTATTTTTTGGTACTAAGTTTTCCCAATATTATATTGTCACCCAATGTGCAAACCCACATTAAATATCTATCACAATGTTACATAACACATACAAAGTGGCCCTAAGAATGCTAACCCCATGTGATGCACACATCCCTAGATCCCCTAGGTGCACTAAAAATAATAAAATATTACATTATAACATTATGCAAGGTGGACACCACACCTTTTCCTAACACCAATTTGGCTCCTAGAGCTTTGTTTTGTGACATCTGCCTTCAAAGACCAACACCTTCCTCCTCCTCTGTTTTGCAAACCTTGTCCCAGACAAGTTTTCCTGTCACTCTTGCTTTATTCATTGCCCTCCCCAAAACATCTGACATAATAACAAATATAAAGGATGATAATGGACCCCCTTGTCAAAGGCCTAAAAAAACTTTGAAAAATCCTTCAAGGGAGCCATTTACAAGGATTGAGTATTTCAACTTGGCTATTATAAAACTATTTTATTTATTATAAGATACATATTTTTTTATTAATATATACTATAGGATAAATAAATTTTAAATTTTGCTTAAAAATTATTTTGTCAACTTACAACATGTAGCAATTATATATTTTTATCTCTTATCTCTAGTTACATTTAAAATCAATTTGAATGATAAAATTATCTTCTAATTTTTTTTTTGTTTTAATCTTATTTTTTATATTCTTTAAATCTACAATATATATTAATTTAGATTGAAGTTTTAAAAATATTATAATATCGGTAATTTAATATTTTTAGTTTTATTGAACCAAAAAATTATTTATAAATTTATAATTATTACATTCTTATAATTTTAAATTAATATAATATTTTAATACTATATCGAAATATTCATTAGTTAAATACCTTTTAGTTTGTTAATATCAACTATACTTTTAACAATGATGCAAAGTCATTACAATATTCAATATTTTCTTCTCTTTAACTAATTATTATCAATTAGTGCGATGATGAGAGCAGGAGTAGGAGCGATGAAGGCGGGAGCAGGAGATTTCAAATCTGTAGACGATGCAGATGAGGGGGATCTAGATGGAGCTCGTCTGCTTCCTTGGGTTTGCCCTGGCACGACTAAGGGAGAATCTGGTGCAGATGAAGTTGTTGTGGCTTTCCTTGTCATGGCTATGGTGGAGGATGGATTCTTGGCACTTGCTCGAGGGTCTTTCCTGGAGGTGTTTATTCTGGTTGGAGACTTGTTTTCCTATCCTTGCGGGCTTGTTGATCAAGTGGTTCTTTTTGGTAGTCGATGGCTATCTCTTGCCCCCTGCACTGCTTGTGGTGGAGGCCTTTCTTGTTGTTTCTTTAGGGTTTGGGATATGCTTGGTCAGAGGTTGGATGGGTGGATTCCTTAGAGTTTGGATGTTGTGTCCCCTGTTGTTTCCTGGGTTGCTTTTGTGATTCTCTTTGTGCTTGTACAAGCTACCTTGTGTGGTTTGGGGTTGTAGACTCTGAAGTTTGGAGGGGTCCGGCCTCTAGTTTTCTTTGTCCCCTTAACTATGGGCGTTTGGTATGGCACTTATGGCTCATGTTGGGGTTTGTTGTTCAGGCCTCCCAAGGCTTCTGTGGATTGGGTGTGTGGTGCTTACTTGGGAGGTGTAGGGTCTCTTGCTTATGGTCAGTTGGCTTGGCTTCTCTAGTTGTGCCTTGGCTATTGGTGGTGTGGCACTTTCTTATGGTGCATGGATCTTAGAGTTGGTTTCATGGGCTCTCTTTCAGAGATCTTGGATATTTTTTGTTTGGCTTCTTTGCTAATGAGGGAGGAGTTTATGAAGATGAAGCTTTGGTGGTACTTGCTACTGTAAGCGGTAGAAGGGGAAAAGTGAATTAAACAATGCATCTACGCTTCTAAATAAGATATTGCATCTAAGATTAAGGAATTTAAACTAAATTAAACTACAAAATCTACAGAAATTTATCCTATTACTCTCTAACTCTAAAGACTTCTCTAATTTACTTAGCTCTCAGATTCGTAAGCTAATTAAACTATTAAGTGACACTTAGAGAATGAGAATTAAGCTATTGTGAGTC
Organism: Sequoia sempervirens; assembly: GCA_007258455.2. Classification (NCBI taxonomy): domain Eukaryota; kingdom Viridiplantae; phylum Streptophyta; class Pinopsida; order Cupressales; family Cupressaceae; genus Sequoia; species Sequoia sempervirens. The sequence continues at coordinate 634,284,789 of VDFB02047230.1, read as the reverse complement.
TATAATGCAACTAAGATGATTCTACAATGAGAATTAAACTACTGTAAACAGCCATGATTTAAAACTATGAAATGCTGAAGAAAGCTTGATGGATTGATCCTAAAACTTGATTGCTGGAATGCTTGAATGTCTGGAAACCTGCAGAGTAAAATTGCATAAGTTAGGATCCTTTTTGTGTAGCCCAAGAGCTGTATTTATAGCTTTCACGGCAGCACAATTGCACAGGAAACCGGGATGAGGGGCTGTGATTTCTTCTGGAGAATCTAAAGGCTTGGGATGAGAAGATGGAGCTGATCATGGAGGATTGTTTCTCTCCATGAAAACACTAGGCAAGATGTGAGGAAAGATTGGAGGAAGGAGATTGAGAGGACTTCTTGCAAGTTTGTCCCTGAAGCTCTTCCCGTGAATGGAAGTTGCATTAATTAGATTTAAAAAATCTAATTTTATTGGTGAGTGAATAGTGTAAATGATTTATGCATAAATTTAAATAATTTTAATTTATTTAAATTTAGCAAAAAGAGAGGAATAAATAATTTAATAAATCAAACTATAGAGTTTGTTTTATTAAATTAAAAGGAGAATGATAATTAAAATAAAAGACTTTTAGCAATCTTTATTTAATTAAGAAGAAATGTGATTTTAAATAACACAAATTGTGTATTTAATTTTAAGATAGAAGAAATAATGATAATAATTAAATAAAACAAAGTTTTTAATTTTGTTTATTTAATTAAGAGAGAATTAATGTGATAAGATGATAATAATTAAATAAAACAAAGTTTTTAATTTTGTTTATTTAATTAGGAGAGAAAAATAGAAGAATTAATAAATGAACTTAATATAAATAAATATTTCTATTTATTTACTAAGTAGAAGGATTTAAGATTAGTTAATCAAATAAGGCGTATTCGATTAATTGGATTCTCTAGACCATTTTTAGGTGTCTACATTTTTCCCTTCTTTGAAGTGATGTGTTTACGCAGTGCTTCAAAGAATGATTTTGCTTCAGCTGTCAGTATTGATGAAAGGTTTTTAAGCATGCCCCAGACTTGCCCCAGATGATAAATTTCAAAAAGATAGTGATATATGCCCCCTCGGGAGATAAATTGATGAATTTTGGATTTTTTTTTTTTATGCTTTTCCAAGAAATTTGAATATTTATGATGGTTTGATGATGAATTAAGAAGAAACAATTTATCTCCCGACAAGATTGTAAATGCCTCAGTGATTGATAAGAATTAATTCCTTAAAAGGAAAAAATAATTAAATCCCATAAAATTCTCCCAAAAATAGCCTATAAATGCTCCAAAGGTCATTTTCAAAAGTCATTTGTGCATTGACTTTGACAACCTTGAGATAGAGACCCTCCAGAGTATTCAGAGCTAGGATGTCGATCCCGTTCCACACCCACCGACTCGAGCGTGTGCGCCGTCACTAGCGTCTGGCCGATTATGGTCCTCCGGTATGTACCTCAAACCTTTCTCATAATTCGCACCATTAATTTTGATGCATTTTGGCACTTTTTAGAGTTTTAGCGCGCGGAGAATGCGGTGTAGCGCGCCCGTAATTTTTTGTAGCGCGTCATAGTTTTAGCGCGTCCGGTCTATAGCGTAGCACGTCCAGTAAGTTTTGCAGCGCGCCAGCAGTTTTAGCGCACATGGTAAGTTTTGCAGCGCGTCTATGAATTTTTGTAGCGCGCCAGCAGTTTTAGCACGCGTGGTAAGTTTTGCAGCGCTTCTATGAATTTTTGTAGCGCGCCAGAAACATTAGCGCATACGGGGATTTGTGTAGCGCGCCGGACTTTTTAGCGCATTTGGTTGATTTTGTAGCGCTTTGGGTAAAGATTGATGTAACATTGTGCGTTTTGATTTTTGTCGATTTACTTTTGATTCCATCTATTTTAGTTTTGATCTTGACTAAAATATATGGGAAACGATCTCATGATGAGCGAGATCTATTTGATTGATATAATTACCCTCATGATAGGCGAGGAATAATTATGCATTTTGAATGATTGAACTCAATTGATAGATGAGAGTTCCGTGATGATGTGATAGGTTGATAGGTAAAAGCACAATGTTTGAAAATTTGATGATCTTTGATATTCTGATTAAAATGTTTTTGTTTTGCTTGAGTACAGGAGCAGTTGGATGTGATCCAAGTGCGGGAGCAGTTCCCCTGGCCGTTTGATATGATTTTGCGACTGTCTCCTGACGAGAGACAGCATATTGCTGCCTGTGGTTTGGCTACATTGTTGGACATGCCCCATATTAGACTCAATAGGGGTCTATTGACAGCTTTGGCGGAGAGGTGGCATAGTGACCACAACACATTTCATTTACCTACTCGTGAGATGACAGTGACGCCAGAGGATGTATGGCGTATTCTTCACATACCGTTTGTTGGAGAGATTGTGGTTCACGACTCGGAGGAGGTTGGTGGTGTAGAGGCCATGCAGAGAGTCTTCCAGGATCCTCACATTGTAGGAGAGTGGATCCCATGGATAGATATATATGAGTCATATGCTCCTCTTCCTTCTGTTTTGGCGGGTTTCATTGGTGGATTCCTTTGTCCTGATAAGAGGTCAAAGGGTCTATCGCTTGGATGAGGTCGTGTGTTAGAGGGCCTGGTGGTCCATAGGACGGGATATGCATGGGGCATGTGCATGCTTGCCCAGTTATATCATGATTTGCATTGGATAGTATATCTCAGCGGCAGTAGTTTATCTGCAGGGGCTACCCTTCTCCAGGTATGGGCCTGGGAGCATATTGCTGTTACGCGTCCCGTACCAGTGTTGGCCAGACCAGCGACGAGGCCATATGTATTTTGATATAGAGGTAGGCCTACCCAGCATATGATGGGTAAGCTTGAGTATTGGAGACGGATCGTTGATGATATAGAGGCAGTGACCTGGTGTCCGTACCTAGACTGTGATGCCTGGTACGACGATGATATTGAGTTGGGGTTCTTGTCCGATTCTATGTATTTGATCGGGAAGAGCCCCAGGGTTTTGGAGCGGTTCCTATTTCGTCGTGTATACAGACAGTATGGTATTGTGCAGTGCATGCCATTGGGTGTAGCACATTATGGACGGCGACGGATTGATGTTCCTGATTGGGGTCCCAGCTTGCCTTACGGGGCACTTGTTGAGGGTTACCGTGCTCTACAGCCATTAGCATGGGATGTTCAGCGGGATATTGTCGAGGTGCCTATTACTCCTGAGTATGGAGAGTATTTGACTCTACATCCTCCTCCACAGATCACTATTCCAGATGAGCCAGCACCTGTACCAGCGGCAGCACCAGCAGTAGCACCAGCAGGGGGTGTTCAGGTTGGTCAGAGACGAGGTAGAGAGGAGGATGTTGATGTAGATGTGGAGAGCAGCTTAGAGACGGATAGTGATGAGAGTTCTGATAGCAGTGATGATAGCAGTGACGATGATGGCGGAGATGGGAGGGGTCCGAGCGTAGCAGTTTCATCAGAGCCATCCTCCAGTGCGCCTCGTAAGAGGCAGGATGTTATGTCTTCATCGGCGGATCCCTCAGAGGTGGCAGGCTTACAGGTGCAGGTGCAGACATTGCAGGGTCAGCTAGCACAGGTGCAGGGTTATTAGCTCAGACTCAGGCTTAGATGCAGGCACAGCTAGCCACTGCTCATACCCATATTACATCACTGATTAGTGAGAGAGATGGGGCATTACAGGTAGCAGCGACCGCACAGGCTCAGGTGACAGGATTACGAGCACAGTTGTCCACCGCCCAGGCACAGATCACGGCCTTGACTGCAGAGCGGGATACCATTAGACGGACAGCTGAGACAGCACAGGCGACTACAGAGAGGTTACAGAGAGTGGCAGATGGGACCTCTGTAGTGGATTATATGCGTGAGGCCATGCAAGCCGGTGCTGAGATTGAGTTCTACCGGGGCCGCTACCATGAGCTATGCCCCCTAGAGCAGAGAGTCAGCTATGCACAGTCGCGCTCAGAGAGGACTTAGTCAAGGACAGTGAGCAGAGGTGTGACACAGCCTCTGCCGAGAGATCCGAGAGATTCTAGGACGTCTGGTGGTGGTGCTGATACTGGTGCGAGACCTGCTCCTTCTGGTGGGAGTACTACTTGAGACTATATGTGTACCTATTGAGAGATTGATACAGCTATTTTTGACATGATGTTATTTTCATTATTTTCAGACTTCATTGTATACTTGACACTTGATGAGATATATATGTGCAGCGGTTTTATGATACGATTTTATATGATTTATGTGATGGATGCATTGATTTTATGATGGATGTATTGATTTTATGATGTATTGATGTGATGGATGTGAAATGATATTGATGATGTATTTCTTTTCTTAATGAGATGTAATGTATGATAGATAAAATGTGATGGATGATGTATGGAAAATGTAATAAATACAAATGTGATATGTGAATATGTGAAATGAATTGTAAAATGTGATATGTGATAAATGGATGACAAATAAATGAAATGTAAAATGTAATGATATATGTATATGAAATGTGATAAATGAAGATGTGATATGTGATAAGTGGATGATGTATAATGAAATGTGAATGCAATGATATGCGATGAAATGTGATTTAATTGTAATGATAAATGAGTAGATGATTTTTAATGAATGATGAGATGTAAATGTAAATGAATGTTTGGAGAAATGAAATGTAAATGAAATGAAATGTACTGATGTATGACAATGTAAAATGAAATGTAATGAAATGGAATGATTGATGAAATGAACTGTAATGATGTATGTAAATGAAAATGAAATGTAATGATGTAAGTGTAAATGATGTATGGATAAATGAAATGTAATGATGTATGATAAATGAGATGTAATGCAATGATATGCGATGAAATGTGATTTAATTGTAATGATAAATGAGTAGATGATTTTTAATGAATGATGAGATGTAAATGTAAATGAATGTTTGGAGAAATGAAATGTAAATGAAATGTAAATGAAATGAAATGTACTGATGTATGACAGTGTAAAATGAAATGTAATGAAATGGAATGATTGATGAAATGAACTGTAATGATGTATGTAAATGAAAATGAAATGTAATGATGTAAGTGTAAATGATGTATGGATAAATGAAATGTAATGATGTATGATAAATGAGATGTAATGCAAATGAAATGGAATGATGAAATGTAAATGTAAATGAATGTATGTAAATGAAATGTAATTATGTATGTAAATGAAAATGAAATGTAATGATGTAAGTGTAAATGATGTATGGATAAATGAATGGTGTAACATAACATGTATATGATGACATGAAATGCGATTTTATTGTGAATTTATGATGAGATGAAGATATGATCCTATGTGCATGTGTCAAGTATACTCAGTCTTTAGTAAAGAAAGATAACATCATTTGCGATTGAATCATTGGAACTTGTGTCACCAGTACTCTGCAGATGTATTATTATGAATGCATTCTATGTTAACCATGCAAATGCCTATTTTATCAATGCAAATCTAAGTGTCACTTCAATAATCATTTTATTCTGCTTTGTATCATCACTGAGCTTTTAAAAATGTTGAAAGCGAATACAAGCATCAATGATATGAGATAGACCAATGATGACCTGAATATTTCTTTCATGATTTTTGATATTGCAAGCGAACACAAGCATCATGGTATAAGATAGACCAATGATGACCTGAGCATTTCTTGCGTAAACAAACAAGAATTAATCATTTTCTTAAGTGAATTTGAATGTCATCCATGATACTTGGTAGAGCATTTCCCGCGACAATTCACAAAACAATAATGATTAATTCACAAACAGTAAACAAAGAAAAGGTATCAATCTTCTTCCATACTTCTCTAGTTCAATACATCATTGAGTTGCTCCAAAGAAATGATAATCAAATGATAAAAAGCACAACAATTCAAATTCTACTTAATGTATTTTCAAATCATTATTCAGATTAGATCATCAGTGTTTTTTGTGTGCTGATGTGTGTATGATTTTTCCAAACGTTTGACCAAATGATGTGACCTAAAGACCTATCCTAGGGGTCTCAGGGACTGATCAAAGATTAGTCTTGCCTACGTTATATACGTAGAGACCACGTAGTTTGACTGACACAGACTCCACTTTTGACTAATGTAGACTCTATTTTGATTTTCTAATGTTTTTGGATTTTGGATTTTCTGATGTTTTTGGATTTTGATGGGTTTTCTGATGTTTTTGGATTTTGATGGATTGTCTGATGTTTTTGGATTTTGGTGGGTTTTCTGATGTTTTTGGATTTTGATGGATTGTCACTTGAGGTTGTCGTGTTTGACTGCCCTTCCATGCAAGCTGAAAGTCTACTTGTACCAGATAACATTTAGGATGTTGCCCCCAAGCTAGGGTAAAACTTGGTATCCTTGCTATGATATGGATAGTGATAATCTCAAATGATAGATGGAAATGATATGAAAGGAAACAATCGTAACAACACTGTACCCAATAGATAGAGGAGTTTGGTGAAAATCACAAGTAACGCCTGTTTTCCAGGTTTTCATCACTTGTTTTTATTGTGTCCTCTTTCTTTTTCTTTTTGTATTTTCATTATTTTTCTATTTTTTTTATTTTTCTCTTTTTCTGTCATCATGACCCTGTTTGCCAGGTTTTCATCAAGACAACTTTATTGACCGTGCATTGGATATCCTCAAGTGTAGAATCGCCTGAGATGAATGTTGTTCATGGGCTCCTCCAACATGTCTCCTTCTGGTGTAGACAGTCGGTATGCTCCTGATCCATAGACTGATATGATGACATAAGGTCCTATCCAGTTAGGTTCAAACTTTCCCTTCTTTTCTCTGTCTGCTTGTTTTCTAGGTTTTTCCCGTAGGACCAAGTCTCCGATCTGGAAGACTCTAGGCTTAACCCTATGATTATAGTTCCTAGACATCCTTTGTTGATAGGCTGTCAAATGATTGACAGCTTGTTGTCGACGTTCATCGAGTAGCTCTAATTCCTGAAGTCTAGAGACCCTATAATCTTCATCTGAAATGAGTCCCTTTAGTGAGACTCGAAGGGATGGAATTTCTACCTCAATAGGTAGTATTGCTTCTGATCCATAGACAAGAGCATATGGTGTAGCTCCTGTTGGTGTTCTGATACTAGTCCTGTAAGCCCAAAGAGCAGGATTTAGCTGAACGTGCCAATCACGTCCCACTTCATTTACAGTCTTCTTGAGAATCTTGAGGATTGTTTTGTTCGAAGCTTCTGCCTGCCCATTACCTTGAGGGTAATACGGGGTTGAAAAGCGATGTTGAATGTGGAACTTTTCACACAGTTCTTGGACGTCTTGGTTTTTGAAAGGCCTGCCATTATCTGTGATGATTGACTGGGGTATCCCATATCTACAAATGAGATAATTAAGAATGAAAGATGATATTTGCTTTCCAGTGATTGTGGTTAAAGGAACTGCCTCCACCCATTTTGTAAAATATTCGGTTGCTGTGATAATGAACTTGTGTCCATTAGATGAAGATGGGTGAATTTTCCCTACCAGGTCTAATCCCCACTGACAGAAAGGCCATGTAGTTGCAAATGGATGCAACTCCTATGCTGGTGCATGTATAAGATTGCCATGGATCTGGCATTTTGAACATCTTTTGACAAACTGATAAGATTCTTGTTCCATGTGTGGCCAGTAATACCCCAAACGAAGGAGTTTCTTGGCTAAAGATAACCCACTTGAATGTGTTCCAAAAATTCCTTCATGGACCTCGTGTAAAGTGGAAGCGGATTCGTCATGTTCTAAACAACGTAAAAGAGTACCATCTAGGCCTCGACAGTAAAGGGTGTCGGCAATAATGGTATGTTTGGCAGATTGGCGTATGAAGTTGCGCTTTTGGTTGCGAGAAAGATCTGGTGGTAAGATATTATCTTTCAGATAAGCATAAATGTCTCCATAAATGGAGGATTGGGCACTATCCAAAAGGCTTATAGTTTGAGATTTGGGATTTGCATATGCAGGATTTGATACTTGTTCTACAATAAATCGATAACGATCTTGCGTTTCAGGCATTTGTAGAAGAGATGCTATTGTGGCCATGGCATCTGCTGCTTTGTTCTCTGATCTTGGTATCTGCTCAAATTTGATTTCTATGAAGTATTTTCTTAGGTCATCCACCAGCCTCTTGTACAAAATCAGTGTGTCATCCTTAGTTTGGTAATCATTGTTGACTTGGTAGATGATTAACTGGGAGTCTCCATACACCTGTAGTTCTGTGATTTTCCATTCAATAGCCACTTTAATTCCAAGGATCAAAGCTTCATATTCTGCCACATTGTTAGTGCAACGGAAGGTAAGCCTGTATGATCGCGGGATTGTGTGCCCAAGAGGTGTGACAAATAGAATTCCTGCCCCTGATCCATGTTGTGTGTAGGATCCATCGAAGTAGAGTTGCCATGGTTGTGTTGTTACATTGAGGATATCTGCATCGGGAAATTCCATGGTCATAGGATGACTGCCAGATAATGGAGCTTCTGCTAATTGGTCGGCGATGGCTTGTCCTTTGATAGCTCGCCTTTCAACATACTGAATATCAAACTCACTGAGGAGCATGACCCACTTTGCCAACCTTCCTGTTAAAGCTGCTTTGCTCAGTAAATACTTGAGAGGATCAATTTTTGCAACGAGCTTGATAGTGTGAGTGAGCATATAATGTCGCAATTTTTGTGTTGCAAATATTACTGCTAAGCATGATTTTTCAATGAAGGTGTAGTTTACTTCATGTCCATTGAGTGTCCTGCTGATATAGTATATTGCCTGTTCTTTTCCTTCTTTATCCTCTTGTGCTAGCAAGGCTCCTAAAGAAATATCTATTGTTGCGATATATAGCAACAATGGCTTGTCTTCGCTGGGTGGTACCAAGATTGGTGGTGTCATCAGATAATGCTTGATTTGATTGAAAGTACTCTCACACTGTTCATCCCATTTAAAAGGCACATTTTTATGCAAAAGATGGTTGAATGGATGACACCGATCGGCTAGTTGAGAGATGAATCTTCTGATGGACTGTAGTCGACCTTGTAGAGATCTTAATGTACTGATATTCTTAGGAGGTGGCATTTCCATAATGGCTTGGACTTTTGTTGGATCTACTTCAATTCCCTTTGTAGAAACTATGTATCCTAGGAGTTTTGCTGATGTTACTCCAAAGGCACATTTCTTAGGATTCAATCTGACTTTGAATTTTTCCAACCTGTCAAATATTTTGGCCAATATCTCTAGATGTCCTTCCCTGGTGTAAGATTTTGCTAAGATATCATCCACATAGTCCTCCATGAAGGTGTGCATCATATCATGGAAGATTGTTGTCATAGCTCGCTGGTATGTAGCTCCTGCATTCTTTAACCCAAAAGGCATGACATTCCAGCAAAAGGTGCCCCATGGACATGTAAATGTTATCTTCTCCTAGTCTTTAGGAGCTATCTTGATTTGATTGTATCCTGAAAATCCATCCATGAGTGATAGCATTTGATGACCGGCTGTGAGATCTACAATCATGTCTATGTTTGGCAAAGGAAAATCATCCTTTGGACATGCCTTATTTAAATCCCAAAAATCAGTACATATTCTAATGGTGTTATCTGGCTTTGAAACAGGTACAATGTTGGATATCCATTCTGCATAATCAATAGATCTGATGAATCCAGCATCTAGTAATTTCTTCAAATCATTTTTCACTAATAATGCAACATGTGGATGCATTTTTCTCAGCTTCTGTTTTACTGGTTTAGTGCCAGTTGTTAAGGATAAGTGATGCATAATGAGATCTGTGTCCAAGCTTGGCATGTCAGAGTATGACCAAGCAAAATTGATGCATCTTTCTTCAAAGAATTTGATAAAATCTGGCTTTTCTGTATCTGTCATGGATGCGGCCAGGTGTAGTATTCTTGCTTTCTCTGTTGTGCCAATATTAATAGACTGTGTGGGTTCTATCAATACTGATGATCTTTCATGGTAATGTTGCGGGAGGATGTCAAACCTTCCATCCTTTGGTGCCTTAATGAGGTTTTCACCATCGGATGTGTTCTTTATTTTTACTATTTTAGGATCAAATACTGCCATAGAATGGTTTTCACCATTAGATCCATTTTTTTCTTTCATATTTTTGCAACTGGAAGGCTTGGCATTCTCCTGCCTAAAAGCGTCATTAAAAGAAGTGTTGGTAGAACAAGTATCAGATTCCTCATAGCAAAGGTAGTTGATAATGGAGGAGTCATTGTCAAAAACAGGGAGATTGATAGGATGTTGGGGTTCCCATTCGATAAGTTCGGGATGTAGTAAAGGCAACGAATCATTAGATGGGTTGAGGTCGGCGATTGTGAAAGCTCGGACGGAAATGTCGTCCAGGTTGTCTGTGGTTATTTCGAGGCCTACAAAGGTATTTTCTTCCACATCATTTATCTCAATCGATGTCCGTTCATCTTCACTTGAGTCATTGAAATTTTGTGTTTCAAAGACAATAGGATTAAAACTTGAGCTTTGACATGCCTCGTGATTGGGGGTATACTTTTTGATAATGTCAACCTGAATATCTTCATAGGAAACCTCTGATAAGTTGTCCCACTCATACTCATTTGAATCTGTTTCTGAATTATCTCTTATTTGAAGAATATGCTCCACAGTTTTATTGGTGATTTCTGCTCTTGCCTTTTCTATGTATCCTAGTCCAGTTTTATCCTTATGTTGGAGAGTAAGAGGCTGGATTGGTTCTGTTATGCCTTGTTTCCTTAACCCAAGAGGTCCCTGTCCTAAATATCCCATCTTCTCAAGAATAGTTTTTCCTTTCCCATATTGATTTGTCTCTATGATGTTACTTGTGGAAGCGGGGGCTTCCTCATCCTTATAAAGCCAATTTAGTATGGCCTTATCTTCTGATTCTTCATCTAAGCTCCCAGCTTTTACAAATCTACCATCTAATGTTGTTGTAGATTGTTCTGAAGTGTGGGTGTTTGTAGATGGCTGTCCATATGTTTGTAAGGAGGGTAACATTTGTGATAGATGAAATGAGTGTCCAACACCATATTCACTTATTCCTTTGTCACTTATTTGTACTTCCTTGGTGAATTGATGTGAGAGTGGAGCCAATTGTTCTTCAACAGTTGAAGAGTTAGATTGTGCCACCCTTATCTCTTGTGATTTTTGTTGTTTTGGAAGCCACTTTGAAATGAAGCTCTGTTGTTGTTCACTATCTGATGTGCCAACTTCTCTATTGTTAGGTATGAATGTATCTTGAGATGTCTTCAATGTATGACAAGCTTGGGTGTCATTGTAGTCAGTTGTGATTGTTACCTCCTGTCCATTGATGGGAAATTTCAGGCATTGATGATAGGTAGAAGGTACTGCTTGCATATCATGGATCCAAGGGTGTCCCAACAGTATGTTGTATGTCAGTTCCCTATCTAAGACTTGGCAAACCACTTTTTGGACAATAGGCCCAACTTGAATGGGTAATATGATCAATCCTTTAGAGGACCTTTCTTCTTCATCATATGCTTTGATTGTGATTTTTCTTCTTGTATCAATGGCTTCATCTGAGTATCCTAGTGCACGAATCAGCTTTAAGGTACAAATATTTAAACCATCCCCTCCATCTATCAGGACACGTTTTACACAATGTTTATGGATAAGGACTTCAATGTGAAGGGCGGAATTATGCGGGTGGGTGAGTGATACATCATCATGTTCAGAAAATGAAAGGCAATGAGGTGCAGATAGATGTCCCACCATAGCTTGGAATTGACACACATCCAGATTGTTAGGTACTGTAGTTGATACGAGAGCTTGTTCAAGAACCTCTTTGTGTGATGGGGAAATCTTCAAAAGTTCCAAGATTGATATTTGTGCCGGTATTTTCTACAATTGATCGATGAGATTATATTGATTGGAGGGGGGATCCACTGATGGGGATGATATTGATGCTCCTTTCAATATAACTTTGGATTGTGCCCTTGTTGTGGCATTAACCGATTGGTACTCTTGTTTCCCTTTGAGTGTGACTACATTGATTTGGTTTTCAGATTTGTCCATATGTTGTACCAAATTGGTAGATGTAATGTCGTTGTTCTGATTGATTTGATTGCATAACTCTTCATCCTCTTTGGCAGCAGAAAAACAAAGGATTGTTGCGTCATAAACATAACCAACGTTCTTACCTTTGGTGTTTGCGGAAGAAGATTCTCCCTTCTGATAATTGGGTAGAGGATTTTTGAATTGTGTATGATCTTTGTTTGTTTGAGGGCCCTCTACGAATACTTTCTTTTGATCTATGAGGTCTTGTACCGCATGTTTTAACTGCCAACAATTTTCAGTCATGTGACCTTTATTTTGATGATAATGACAGTAATGTAAGTCATTCCACCATGATGGTTTGACTTGAGGGTCCCAATTTCTAGCCTCTTGTACTTGAATGAGTTTTTCGTTTAAAAGTTCTTTGAGGATTGATTCCAATGATTGTCCTAACGGTGTGAATTTTCTTCTATTGGAGGATCGTTGGAATGATTGTGTTTTCGTTTCTCCACTGTTATGATTTTTTCCTTGATCACTACTTTGTTTGACATTAAAACCATTGTTTTGTTTGTTTGTAGTAGTTGGTGTCAAGGTGAATACTGGTTTAGGTGTTTGTGTATCGATCATGGTATCAGTATTCTTGTTCTTTTGCCAAAATATTGGCTTTTCGTTGTTGTTGTTAGAGGAATGGTTATTGTTTGAACCTTCAGTGAAATGTTTGATTGTTCCTCTTTTGATTAGAGCCTCTTTGATTTTGAGTCCCTTTTCGATAACTTGTTCAAATGTGGATGGACATGGTAATTCATGTCATCTACTAAGTTATCAATGAACATCTCTATCTTCTCCTCTTCCGGAATAGATCTAGGGTATTTAGCAAATAGCCTTCTCCATCGTTGGAGAAAGGAAAGAAATTTTTCACCCTTTGCTTGTTTGGTGTTGTAAAGTTCTTTTAAGGTTACCCCATGTTGGATGTTGAATGAGAAGTGTGTTATGAACCTATTGATTAATTCCTCAAAGGATTGAATCCCAGGTTCCAGTTTAGAAAACCACTCCATGCAAGTATTCCCTAAGCTCCTTGGAAATAATCGTAGTAGGTAAGAGTCCTCGTGTGCAAACTCTATGCTCATGGCTCGAAATTCTCATACGTGATCAAATGGATCGGTTCTTCCATTATACTTGTTGTATGTTGGGTACTCACAATACCTTGGAAATGGTATCATGTTAATGCTTGAGTCAAATGGATAAGGGCAAATGTCTTGTAATAGATATCTCTTTGTTGGCCCTTGTTGGATATTTTGGAATTGTAGTTGCAATTGTTGGATTTGTCTTGTCAAAGCATCTATTTGATTTGGATTTTCTATACTAGTTGAGTTAGGTGTGGTTGTTTCTTTGAGTTGATTGACATCAAAGTCTTTAGGAAGTTTAGCACCTTTGTCAGCTAATAGTAGAAGATACTTTTCCATGTCTTGCTCTAGCATCTTTTCCATAAATTTATGGAAATGAGGGTCTTGTTGAACTTTCTCGATTTCCTCTGTAGTTATTTCTTTCTCATGTGAGTTAATAAGAGGATCAGTATTGCTATATCGTCCCCAAGGATTTTCTTCAGCCATGGCTGCTATTCTTTCGTTTTCTTGTTCTTGTTGTTTTTGATATGCTGCTCGTGTGAAAATAGGCATACAAACGTTTAAAGTTTTACTCTAGACTTTGATTTTGGATTTGATTGGATAAGTGCCAAGGTCGTTGTTTTAAAATCTGATTTCGTCCTATCTAGTTTCGTGATGAAAGGATGATAGAATCCTTGATGGGGAAACTTTGACAGAAAAACTTAAATTTTGGTGAAAAATGACACTATGCAAGATGCTGCAAGATCTAGGTGTAGGGGTAAAGCTTTTTTTTCTTTTGCATGACTTAAGTGTTCTGGACTGTGAAAAAAAATGTTTTCAACTGATGGAAACCTTGTATTCGATATGGGCAAGCTCACAAAATGTCCTATTAACTCTTTGTTTTTCGGGTTTTATGGCGCGCTAAAACAGATACCAGGCGTGTTGAAACAGAGACCGAGCGCGCTGAAACAGAGACCGAGCGCGCTAAAACAGATACCAGGCGCACTGAAACAGAGACCGGGCGCGCTGAAACAGATACCGGGCACGCTAAAACTATGACCTTAAGATTTTTAAGACAGAAAGGATTTTCTTCAGCCATGGCTGCTATTCTTTCGTTTTCTTGTTCTTATTATTTTTGATATGCTGCTCGTGTGAAAATAGGCATACAAACGTTTTAAGTTTTACTCTAGACTTTGATTTTGGATTTGATTGGATAAGTGCCAAGGTCGTTGTTTTAAAATATGATTTCGTCCTATCTAGTTTTGTGATGAAAGGATGATAGAATCCTTGATGGGGAAACTTTGACAGAAAAACTCAAATTTTGGTGAAAAATGACACTATGCAAGATGCTGCAAGATCTAGGTGTAGGGGTAAAGCTTTTTTTCTTTTGCGTGACTTAAGTGTTCTGGACTGTGAAAAAAATTGTTTTGAACTGATGGAAACCTTGTATTCGATATGGGCAAGCTCACAAAATGTCCTATTAACTCTCTGTTTTTCAGGTTTTATGGCGCGCTAAAATAGATACCGGGCGTGCTGAAACAGAGACTGAGCGAGCTGAAACAGATACTGGGCGCGCTGAAACAGAAACCGGGCGCGCTAAAACAGATATCAGGCGCGCTGAAACAGAGACCGGGCGCGCTGAAACAGATACCGGGCGCGCTAAAACTATGACCTTAAGATTTTTAAGACAGAAAAACTATCTTATTCTGTGAAACTCACTGGGTCTTGTATCATATTGGATGGCTGGTTGTGGAATGTATTCTAGACGAATTCTCTGACTATGATTGTGGTGTTGCCTAAGAGCTCTTCTTTGGAAATATGCTTGTGAATCTAAGGGAGCTACAGTGTAGTCGTCTGTATAACCTCTAGAGAAATCGTGATACCTATGAATAAAAGTTCTATGTTGGAGTAGAACTTTCCTGCTTTGATACATAAATCTTTGTTTTCTTAGGAGTTGTTTGTATGCAAGTGTTCTCTTTGGTTTTCGGATTCGTTTGGCAAGAGATCTCTTGACAAACTTGGTGGATACCCAATCTCGAATCATGAGAAATCCACAAGTGTTTTAAGGATTTTGTGATGATCTTATCTGAGTTTAATGATAGAAAACATAGCAATCAAGAATAGAATGGTTGTATTTAAAATCCTAGAATCTAAACAAGTAGTGTATGTTCTTAAGAATCAATGATTCTTCTTGATTTTTACTGGTTTGATAACAAGATAAGACAATTCAAACAGACTCACTCCTAGAGACAAAACGTCATCGTTATATACTCGAACGGCCCACAGCTTGGAATTGCGTCGACTCACACAGCCATGTCACCCCCTAGAGGGCGCCCGTGTTTTTGTCTTTTTCAGGTGCATACTCAGAGTGACGGAAGTGGATACCGGATCCCCTGAGCAAACAGTCCTTGGCAATTATATAGTGAGTGCTTGAGGGTAGATTCTTCCCCGCCCCTACACCGCCGAGTATTACAATGTTTGGAAACTGACAGGCGTGCTTCTATTTCTAGGTTCTTAGATAGGGTTTCCGTTCGGAGCGATAAATGGATAAACTCCCTCGAGAGACCTCCCAATCTTTAAAACAAAGATTTTGGGGATGGTTATCCTGCGCACTTCCGTTGAAAGAGGGTTTCCCCAAATTCACATAAATTTTAAAATGGGTTGGAATACCATGGCTTTTGGCTGTCCCCACTCAGGTCGTTCCCGTAGGGTGAGTACTTTTTCCCACTATGGCAGGCCTGTCTAAAGGTTTTAAGAAAGCATAAAATTGCATAAAGTAAATGGTGAGTCTGGTATTTTGATGCACCCAGTTAAGGGGAGAGCATAAACCTATCACCCAATCACAGCAAAATGTTGTTCTTTTTAAACCCAAAAGACAAATGATTTACTTCTAATGGAGATATTGCTCCATGACAAGCAAGATGTTCAATTTTAAAACCTCAAAAAGAAGTGTGATGTTTCTATCCTAGGATTGGTAAATTTTACTCCATTTCTATCCTATGATTGGTAAATTTTAACCATTTCTATCCTAGGATTGGTAAATTTTATTGTTTCTATCCTAGGATTGGTAAATTTTAACCAAATAGAAAAGACAGAAATAAAATTGGCCGCGGACGCGTCGGATCCAGATGAAAGAAATGCTTTTAAAGAAGAAAAAGTGGCGCGCTGGAACAAAAACCCGGCGCGCTGTAACAGTAACCGGGTGCACTGGAACAGAAACCCGGCGCGCTGGAACAGTAACCGGGCGCACTGGAACAAGAACCCGGCGCGCTAAAACAGAATCCCGGCGCGCTGCAAAAACTCTCGATCTCGCGAAAACTTTCACGCCGATACCTGTACGACAAGATTTTCAAAAAGTTAGCAAAATACAGGGTATTGCCCCACGGTGGGTGCCATTTTGTAAGTGGTAGAAGGGGAAAAGCGAATTAAACAATGCATCTACGATTCTAAATAAGATATTGCATCTAAGATTAAGGAATTTAAACTAAATTAAACTACAAAATCTACATAAATTTATCCTATTACTCTCTAACTCTAAAGACTTCTCTAATTTACTTAGCTCTCAGATTCGTAAGCTAATTAAACTATTAAGTGACACTTAGAGAATGAGAATTAAGCTATTGTGAGTCTATAATGCAACTAAGATGATTCTACAATGAGAATTAAACTACTGTAAACAGCCATGATTTAAAACTATGAAATGCTGAAGAAAGCTTGATGGATTGATCCTAAAACTTGATTGCTGGAATGCTTGAATGTCTGGAAACCTGCAGAGTAAAATTGCATAAGTTAGGATCCTTTTTGTGTAGCCCAAGAGTTGTATTTATAGCTTTCACGGCAGCACAATTGCGCAGGAAACCAGGATGAGGGGCTGTGATTTCTTCTGGAGAATCTAAAGGCTTGGGATGAGAAGATGGAGCTGATCATGGAGGATTGTTTCTCCCCATGAAAACACCAGGCAAGATGTGAGGGAAGATTGGAGGAAGGAGATTGAGAGGACTTCTTGCAAGTTTGTCCCTGAAGCTCTTCCCGTGAATGGAAGTTGCATTAATTAGATTTAAAAAATCTAATTTTATTGGTGAGTGAATAGTGTAAATGATTTATGCATAAATTTAAATAATTTTAATTTATTTAAATTTAGCAAAAAGAGAGGAATAAATAATTTAATAAATTAAACTATAGAGTTTGTTTTATTAAATTAAAAGGAGAATGATAATTAAAATAAAAGACTTTTAGCAATCTTTATTTAATTAAGAAGAAATGTGATTTTAAATAACACAAATTGTGTATTTAATTTTAAGATAGAAGAAATAATGATAATAATAATTAAATAAAACAAAGTTTTTAATTTTGTTTATTTAATTAAGAGAGAATTAATGTGATAAGATGATAATAATTAAATAAAACAAAGTTTTTAATTTTGTTTATTTAATTAGGAGAGAAAAATAGAAGAATTAATAAATGAACTTAATATAAATAAATATTTCTATTTATTTACTAAGTAGAAGGATTTAAAATTAGTTAATCAAATAAGGCGTATTCGATTAATTGGATTCTCCAGACCATTTTTAGGTGTCTACAACTACAAGTTAGGTTTCCTTGGCTTCTTGTGATGTTCAGGTGTTTTTTGGGCTCTCTCTCAGAGCCTTTGGGTACCCTTTGTGGTTGTCGTGGATATCTTTCTTGAAGGGGGTTTTCTTTTGCTTTTGGCTCATGGCTCTCTCTTGGAGGAGTTCTCTATTTTTGGGTCTAACTTGGATGTTGGGTGGTGTTTTAAGCTGGTGGAGTGGAATTCCTTTCCCTCTTGCTCCCTTGGAGATTCCTACTAGTTTGGGTGTTATCTCTCTCTTGGAGCTCTTGCATGCTCAAGAAAAGGATGGTGTGGCTCTCCATTCTTCTGGAGCTTTGACTCTCTTCCATTTCCTATGCACTATGTCTTTTGTTGAGGTGAAGACAACTCTTGATGGTCAAGAGTCATTTCCTATTGAGTTGGAGATGGGTGTGTTGGATATGGATGGTTGTCCTCTTTTCTGGTTTCCTCTAGTGGTGTTCCTATTGAGGTGAAAGTTTCTCCTATCAAGGTGGAGGTTGAGGTTGCTGAAGAGGTGTACTCTTGGTTTTTTGGGTTTTCATAGTATCCTCTCCTATAGAGGGGAGTTCAGTCCTCTTGAGGTGGATTTAGAGTTGGTCTATGGTGTGCTTGGGAGCTTCAAGGGGTGTATCTCCTCTTGTGTGCTAGTGTTTTTTATTAGGTTGTGGGGTTTAATGGTGGTCTTTACCATTAAATTTCCTTTTCTTTTGTTGGGTTATGGTTTACTATTTCTAAGCAGATGATTGGCTGTTGTTGTGTTGGTTTGTTGCTTGATTGTTTCAAGTGGTTTCTTACAATCAAAATTTGGGTGGGGTTTCTGGTCCTAGATAAAACTAGGTTGTATCTAAGCTTCGGGCCCATGCTTGTATGTCTTTTGTAGCCTATGATGTCTTGATTATTTGGTAGTGGTTGTTGTTGGGTTGTTGGTGGTTTGTGAGTTATCTTTTTAGCAGCTTGTTGTTGTTGGGCTAATTCATGCTTACTGTTGTTATCTTGAGTTTTAGTTGTCTTCCTTTGTAAAGGGGTATGGGCCCCTTCAAAACCCATTTGTAACCCCTAATCAAAACTAATTATTATCAATTATATTTTTAATATTCATATGTCAACTAATCAATTTACAAAGCCATTCTACTCATCAAAATTTAACAAATATTTATGATTAAATATAAGCCCACTTCAATTACATTATATAATATTAATATCAAATTCAAAATCAACCAATTTACATAGGTTTTTTACTAAGAAGTCATTTTCTCATCAAGTACAAATCAAAATTAGAGCCAACATCATTCTAACAACTATAGTATTTATTAACTTAGTAAAATTGTGATACATATAATTTGCAAGAATTTATTTTTTAATAAAAAGGGGTAAAAACTTTATTGAGCTAGAATAGCAAGCAAATCAACTTGTACAAAAGACCTGCCAGGGGTCAAGAAAGCAGACAAAATCCAGGAAACTCCCAAGAAGCATATCATATCCTCCATCACGAAATCCTTCAGAACATGGGAAAGGTCCTCAGGGAGACCTCCCCAATCCTCCACCATCCAAGTATCCATCTTCTCAGATGCCCATCTAGCCAAGAAATTTTCCACCTTGTTCCATTCTCGAGGAATCTTACCAAAGGTGATAGTATCCAACATCCCACTCAAAGTAATAATTTGCTTAGACACAACTGCGAGCTACCAATTCACCCCATCAAAATGCCATTTATTCAGCATGTCAATCATCACTTGAGGATCTAACTCACAAACAATGCTCCTCCAACCAATGTCATAAGCCCATTCAAGGGCCAAAAGAATCACTAAGGCCTCCATATAGTTATTGGTTTGCTTACCTTTATACAGAGAAAAGAAGAAAATCACCACCCTGAGATATCCTTATCAATACCACCCACTCCCGCATGACCAGGGTTACCACTAGACGATCCATCTGTATTAATTTTTTAGTACCCCCAGAAGTGGGGGGCTCCAATAACCATTGCGTTGGATCCTTACTTTGCCACACCTTCTTTGCCCAGGCCTAGGACAACTCCTGCCACCAACTGGAATTTCCAAAGTTCTAACCATGCTAAGGTCATTAGGATCCACTAGGATTGAAAGATCTCACTTAGCCACTAGAGTCTCCTGAATAACCCCAAAAATCCTCCTCCAAAGTTGACCAACCAAAAAAAAATTATTCAAAAAAATCCTACAATTGCACTCCAACTAGATATGCCAAATAATCAAACTAGGACCAATTTTCCAAGCAGTTTCATGAAAAGAAGTTCTCACTAGGGGCCTTCCTTGACTCTTCCAAAAGTCCTCCAAAGAACAAGCATGACAACATGGTTGATTCCAATCTCTCCACTAGAGATTCCAAATCATTCTAGCAAAGGAGCAATACAAAAATAAGTGTGAGGAACACTCTTCATGACAATTGCACATAAAACACATAGAAGGGCCCATAAATCCACACTTTCTTAGATTCTCCCAAGGGAGGCATTTCTTTTGCACCACAAGCCAAGCAAAGAAATTGCACTTAGGCCAGGAAAATCTGTTCCAGACCTGTTTCCACCACGGGACCTCCAAACCCCCAAATGCCTGCCCATCCAATACCTACTATCCTGAGGAAACCAAGAATTTCCCTTTCGGGTCATCTCCCCACACTAGAACATCTCCCCCCTAAAGAGAGTTGCAAGTTTGGCCAACTAGAATATTAGCCAACTCCTAACGATCCTCCTTAAAACCCCCTAGGGGCCACTCTTGTGGGTCCTTCCACCTAAAAAGATTCACTTGACTAGTGACTAGAGGCACTTTGAAATCCGCCACCTAGCTCCGACCCACCTCAAGGAGATGATTACATAAATCCTACAAATGAGGATAAGACAATATAATAGGAGGATGTCCATCCTAGGAATCAAACTAGAACAAAGCATCCAAGCCACTGTTACATATCCAAAACAACCCTTGTTTAATCAGATTGGCCCCTCTTTTAATAGTGTTACAAATCATGGAGCCCTTCCCCTCAAGATTGAAATGAGGCACATCAACACTCTCCACTTCCTTGAGATATTTGGAGGAGAGAATTTTAGCCCAAAGCTAGTGTTGCTAAGTACACCATCTCCAATATAAATTTGCAGCCAAAGCTTGCCCATTCAAATCATCTCTACGCAAACTAATCCCACCTTCCTTCTTTGGTCTACAAGCCATATCCCACCTAACCAGGCTCCACTTCTGATAAAGGAGATTACCAAACCAAAGAAACTGCCAAGAAAGACTCTCAAAATCTTTGATAAAGCAAGAGGGTGTCAAAAAAACAAAACACTTGTATAGAGGAAGGGCCTAAACCACTGCTTTCAAAAGGGTTACTCTACCAGCAGATGAGATCCATCTATAAGTCCAGTGACTAACCTTTTTGCAAAACTTGTCAATAATATCCTACCAATGAAGCCTCAGAAGCGAACGGGTAGCCAAAGGAATGCCCAGATACACAAAAGGAAGCAAGCCAATTTGAAATTTGAGGATCCCCACAATTCTCTTCTAAATGAGGTTAGAAGTATTGAAGAAATATATGAAATATTTCTCCTCATTAATACATTGTCCCAAAGTAGCCAAATAACAATACAGTGCTTTTCGCATAGTAATAGCTTCATCAATTCTAGCCATACCCATCATAACAGTATCATCCACAAACTAAAGATGAGATTGGTAGGGAATTCCAGTTCCCCAATCCTAGCCTCAAATGAGACCCAACTCCACACAGGACCTAATAAATCCGCCCAACCCTTTAGCCATTAAAATGAAGAGGTAAGGAGATAGAGGGTCACCTTTTCTGAGGCCATGAGACACCCTAAATAGCTTAGTAGGCTCTCCATTGAACAACACCAAAAAAGAAGTTGATGTAACACAACTCTTAACCCACTCAATCCACTCACTGGAAAAACCAAAAGCCCTTAGGATCTTGAAGAGGAAGGTCCACTTAACCTGATCATAATCTTTTTCCATCCAATTTGATGAACATAGCCTTCTCTCTCAAAGTAGCCATAGAGTGAATGGTTTCAATAACACTTATGACCCTGTCCAAAATCTGTCTGCCAGCAACAAATCCTCCATTTTCATCCAAAATTAACCTACTTAACTAGGGCTTCAGATGCTCTGCAATCAATTTAGTAATTATCTTGTACACCACATTACATAAAGAAATCGGCCTGAAAAGATCCAAGGAGTTCGCACCCTCCCTTTTTGGAATAAGAGCCAAAAAAATTGCATTCATGGCCTTCAACATCTGCTTATTCTTCCATGACTCTTAGACAACCTCCATAAGGTCCAGTTTGATAACTTCCCAATATTCCTAAAAAAATTCCACTGGAAACTCATCTAATCCAAGAGCCTTACCTTTTTTCATTTGCAAGATGATATCCTCCAATTCCTGAAGGGAGATTGGTTTGAGCATAACATCATTCATTTCATTGGTAACCATGGGAGGTATACCATTCACTATCATAGCTTCATCCTCATCTGCAGGAGGGGAATCCTCAGTAAACAAGGAAGAAAAATATCTAACAAATTCTTCTGAAATTGCAACCGAGGAAGAAAGAATGACTTGTTCCGAAGACACAAGGGAGGAGATAATATTTCCCTACCTCTTATCCCTAATAGAATTATGAAAAAGGCATTGTTTCTATCACCCTCCTACAACCAATCAATTCAAGATTTTTGTTTCCAAAAAATCTCTTCCCTTAAATCCCATTCCTCCACCTCCTTCACTATCTCAGCTTCCAGCCTTCCCAGATCCATAGTGAGACCATGGTCTCAAATTTGTCTAGTAATGGAATCCAAGTAAGCCTGGGCATTCTTCCTTGCCAGAAAAACATTACCAAAAAATTGTCTATTCCATCACTTCAACCTATATTTCACATATTGTATCCTCTTAGAAAAATAGTACATTGTCCTCCCATAAGCAAGTTTCCCAAAGCACCACCATTCTAGAGTCAAATCATGTAGTGACATGTCTCCGAGCCACATGAGCTGAAATCTAAAGAACTACTTCTTTGAGGATTGAGAGAAGATCACTAAAAACTTAATTAGTCAGTGATCAAATATGTGCCAATCTAATATCCTAGAACTAGTAGACCATCTATCACTGAGCCAAAAACTAGACACCAAGAACCTATCCAGTCGTTCAGAGATGGCATCCTCCCCACTTTCGCTATTATTCCAGGTAAATATGCCATTAGTAGTGTAGACACTGAAAAATGTCCTAATCGATATCATACATTTGAAATAGATTTATTAACATCATTTGCTCTTTAATCCATCCTCTTTTCACTTAATTGATTTAATTAGTCTAGCTAATTAATTAATTGCACCATTTTCATCTATTTGGCCTAATTAATTAAATTGGGTTAATTCATCTCTTTCCGCACTAACACTTCATCTAATTAAATTCAATAAATCAAAATATTTAATTTAATCTCCTAAGTCATCTTGTTTAATTAAATAACCCTATCTTGTTTAATTAAATATCATTTTAGCCCTCCCCTATTTATTAAATCATCTAATTTAATAAATGTCTCTTAATTCTTCTAATTCCCTAATTGCATAAATTAAACCTTGTTTAATTAGCAATTAAACCTTGTTTAATTAGCAATTAAACTAATTTTCCTCTAATCAAAGGGAATATTCCCATGGAATATTCTTTATCTCTTTTTGCACAATTAAAACTTTGTTTTAATTTGTAAAATACCTTTTACCTCACCCTAAAGGAATATTCTAAGGAATATTCTCTATCCTCCAATTAACTCACTTAGCTTCAAATGCAAGTTAACCTTCAACCTCTTTAGCAAGTTACCTTTGACCTGTGTGAGCAAGTCAAAAGTGTGTTTGTTTGAGGAAAGTGTGAGCCTTTGATTAACTTTCATCATGCATTCTCATCCATTCATGAGAATTCATGATTCGTGCCTCTCATCCCCTTCATCTTGAACCATTGATTAAGCTTTTTCATCTTAACCATCCATTCCTCATTTGCTCTCCTATAAATAGATCACTATTTGGAGACAAATGGATCCATCTTTTATTTGCAAACTTACGCTGTTAAATTTACTCACATACTCACTCATCTTTTACTCACTTTTTAGCTTGTTTTAGTTTATTTTAATTGCATAATAGCTTAGAGCATCCATTCATGGCTTCCATGCATCCATCTTAGTTTGTAAATAAATTAAGGTTTTCATCTTTTAGCATAATTTTAGCTTAAATTAGCTTAGATTAGCTTAGAAATTGCATAATTAGATCATTTGTAGCATAAAATCATGGTAACTTAGCTTGCATCATGTTCATTTTTTCATAATTTAGGTTTTTACACATCAAACACCATGGTTTCATAGATTCTCTTCCATAGAATTGACTAAAATAAGCTCACTAATCATAGGATTGGGAAAGGGTCGTCATTCCACATCAACATGACACCAATTCCGTAACAAGATAAAATTTGAATGGATTAGAATAAATGTTCTTATAGCTTTCATAATTTAGTATGTTAGGTTTTGATGAAATGTTTAGTTTTAATCTTGTTTGGTCGATCTTGTTGAGATTCAAGTATTGGTGGGTCCATTATGCTTCGATTCTTCATGGATCAAGTGTAATTCGGCCCATACCGGTATTTTCACATTGACACTCTAGCACTAGGAGGGAAAACCAATCATTTAGTTATTTTTTAGCTTTAAATCCATGTTCATGTTGTTTTGCAGGTTCTAGTGATGCTCAAACCACAAACAACAACACTATTTGAATAGCGTCACCATATAGTGACGCCCAAGCAATTTGAAACAGTTAGATATATTTAATTGGCCGACGCCGATTTAAATATAGCGATGCGTATTTAATTTTAAGATATCATGGAATAGAAATGGCAATGGTCAAATTCACTAGATCGACGCTTTCAAATTTCAAATAGCGACTCATTCGTTAATGATGCCCATCAAAACAACGATGCAATTGTGCTCACTGGTCTTGCTGTAGAGTGATGCCCATTTTCACTAGAGCAACACCCAAATCACAAATTGTGATGCTATTGTGTTCATCGACGCTCAACTAGGGTAAGAAACTTTGTGTTAGTTTTTTCAACATGTGACTTAATTTATTTGGATTATCTTATCACTAATGGATGTCTGACTGTGTTTTCACTATTAGACTAACAAGGTTTTGCAAGGTTTAAAGACATGGAGAGAAATTGAAGAACTTCTCTTTTATCTTAACATTAGACTATAATTGTAACAAGCATTCAATGCTTTGGGGCAATTATAACCCAATTTCATGCTTTTTACTTTCAATTTTAGGCAATGCACTAGTTTTCAATTGGGTTTAAAATGAAAGTTCAAAGTCGGATAAAATTGAACCCTCACATCAAAACTTTCAATTGGGCTTAAAATTGAACTAGGCAAACTCATCTTTCAATTGGTGCATAAAATTAACTCATTATTGCTTTGAAGGATAAAATTGACAACTGTTTTGTTTTGTGGCTTTCAACTTTGCTAGTGAATGTGTATGCAATTCTCTCACACCGTTTGGTGATCTTGAGAAACAAAAACATTCTCTAACACTTTGCAAAGTCACCTCCATCTTTCAATTTGAGTTTAAAATTGAACAACCATGCTAGTGCGAGAAAAGGCATAACGTGTGTTCTCTCTTTATGCATGCAAGCAAAGACGATCAAACTACGAATGTACTTACTTGTTATTGTTCACGTTTAGAGGGGCTGCCTTGGTGGGAAAAAGTACTCACCCCAAGGGATTGACCCAAGCAATAACAAGCATAAGAAAATCTCTTCCAAACCGCTATATAAATTTGTGGTTTTGATGAAAATCGTAATAAATGGGAAGCGGTACATGATAGCTCTCCCCCAGTATCTTTATGATGCATAAATCCCTTGTTCTAAGGGTTGGGAGACCTCTCACAAGGAGTTTATCATTGCACCCCCTAAACTAGATGCCCTTATTACGAACCTTTGTGTAGTAGTCAAAAATCCGTAATATTTGTTGATGTCAAGAGGTCAGACCTTCGAAGCCATCCCACATTTGCAGTTCTAAGTAGAGATGAAGAGTTTGTCATGGGAGATTCATGAGAACTCGAAGCTTGGCTGACCCGTAGAAGTGAGTGTCGTGGAGGGGAGCCAGTGTGGTCAAGCTTCTAATCATCCACTCTAAATAAGCAAAGTTGGAGAAATCCAAGTGGGAATACAACAAATATAGCCATTTCTCTCCTAGGGTTGTAATGCTTGTGAGTTAGTTTAACACTTTTCTTGATTTCAAAATGATCCAAAAACAAACATTCACTATCCAAATTTCAAACACTTTGGCTCAAATATGGACTTCTTAAGTTAGCCTTGATATTACTGCTTGTCCAAAGGATTTATCCTTAGCGATTTCTAAATATTTTGAAATTAATCTCAAACCCGTATTTACCAAAGACAACATAGGAAATTATGGCTTTAATCTCATTATTTTCATGAAATGGACATTGTGAAAGTTATGATGTTTTTGACATAAACATCCAGTTTGGAAATATAATCAAAGACAAGTGTTTGTGGTAAAATCAATTCACATAAGAAAAAATAAATTGAAAAATGAACCCCACATGACTATTTGGAGACCGATTGCTCCTATTGAATAACCTAATCTTCCAGGTGCTATAATTCAACCAATCTTTGAACTCATAAATGGTGAACAAATAGATCTCATTAGTAGTTTGAGAACCTTCACTTTTGAAAACAAGGAAACAAACACACAGTGGACAAACGCAACAACCATTCTAGATGAAGAAGAGGAACACACTGATATTGAGGCTGAAAGGCCCATATTACCACCACCCGCATGGCAATAAATATCTCCCTTTCTTCCATAAACTTAAACTGTTTCCACATGATCTCACGAAAAATCAAGATACCTAAGCCAAAGTCTACAGGTCCTCATTTTAGACTTAGGCATATCACTCCAAAAGCTCTTAAGAAATGCCTTTGAGCAGTTCACAAAAACAAAAACAAATTGGTAGAAAATTTTTATAGACACGCTTCAAGGTATAGTCTGGAACTGTTTGCATTCTTTTGGATTCAAAATCTTGGTCTTTTTCATGATACCCAACTCCTCTAAATGATTCATCAAACAATCAAAATCTATAGGGGAAAATCACCAAGCACTCTATTTCAAATGTAGGAATTGTAGAACAAAGTATAGTCAAAAGTGGGCATCCATATTTTACCGCAACCATTACACTTTGTTGAGAAACTTTTATGCTTGAGCTAGGAGAGCCCGAACAAGTTTGAACATTCCCATATGTCCTCTCATTTTCTAGGATTTGAACATTTTAAAGGTCTAGCATCATTCTCACTACCTTGGTCTTATCAAAACAAAATGTTCACTTTAGGTCAACATTGGGTCCAACATTTCACTCACCCCTTCATCGAAATTCCATCCTTCACCTCATCTATCTTTGGAAAATTTCAAAATACACCAACACTTTGTGACTTAAATATCAAAGTAACTTGCTATCTTAGCTACTTTGTATGTGAAATGTATCCTTTTCCATGCACTTAGTTAAGATAGTTATCATCTTCAAACTAGATTATCTTGAAGGTCACAAGTCTACCCTAAGGATTTCTATGTTCATTATCATCCTTTATTCCAACATCAAAACATCAAACTCAAGTCAAAAGTGTAGTCCCAAAACGCTTGCAAAGATCACTTCCCACATCATCCATCTTTTCATCCCACATTATTATCATTGCTCCTAAAAGACTTAGAGTGTCCCTTTTACCTAGGTTTGAGTCAACTATAGAGTTCAAACATTACAAAACTCAACACAACTCTCCCATAGCTGACACCAAATTTATGATAAAGACAAGATCACAACACAAGAGAATCATAAAGAAAGAAAAAGCTCCATTTACCTCAAGTGATCCAAATCCTTTAGAATTTGATCCTACAAATCATGTCACACCATCGCAACAACCACCATCTCCTTTAGGACCATACAGAATTGAAAACATCATGAATAACCCATTTGAGCTCACTAGAGAAGAAGAGAAGAACTTTTAGAACATCAACATTTTGAAAGTGTAGCTCTTATCTCCCTGAAATTTGTAGCACAAAGTTTAACACAAGATTTCACAACTCCATCACAAGGGCTAAGTCAAATGTACATACCTAGTCTTGCAACCAACCTTGCTAAAGATTTTAGTCACACCTTACCATTTGAAAGTAGTACACTGTGGGTACTCTTGAAACTAATCCTCCACCTCCCACCACCATTTGGACACCTACCTTTGGAGCTCCTCCCATTCCAGAAGATCCAAAATAACTACACACTCCACTTGAACTTCACTATTCCACCATCACTTCAACATTTCGGGGAACCCCTTTTTCAACCACACCCATGAGTACCACAAGTATTCCTACCATCACACAAAGCAGTACAGACCAAAAATCCCAAAACAACACACTAGGGCATGTCAATACAATATCACACATAATCAACCCTTAATGAAAATAGGGACATCTTTATCCAACCCTCTGATGGGTTCATCCATTTCATCCACCATTACCACATCATCCCCTATCAATCCACCTCAAAGCAATCCCTTAGTTACAAATTCTATCAATATTGGGAGTACCTTGATCACGAACCCTTTGTTTACATCTTTTGCACAAGGAAATCCTCAAAACATAGGACAAGGAAATCTTTTCAATCAGTGGACTCAAGGTCCTAGTGTGTCATTTCCATTGCAAAATTTAACATCATCTTTTCCAACAACTCCCTTTTCTATGCTGAATCAATCAAGACCTTAAACATACATTCATCCACCTCATTCTACCATATTGCAAGGAATGTTAAACCAAGGGAATCCTCCACCTTTCACCAGCAATCTTCTATCCACTCAAAACATCAATGCCCCTATTCCTTCACAGATGTCTCAACAACTTCCTAATCCCACAATGCAAGCACATACCTTAGCTTTACAACAAGCCTAATGAACTTATCAAAAAGTCATACAACAACAAGAAGAAGCAACCTTAGCACAACAACAACATCAAGCACAACAAGTAGCCTTAGCACAACAACAACAAGAAGCTCAACAAGTAGCCTTAGCACAACAACAACATCAAGCTCAACAAGCGCCCATTGCCCGGCAAGCTCAACAAGTAGTTTTAGCAGCATAACAAGCCATGCAAGCACAAAAAGCATCTTTATTAGTGCAACAACAACAACAGGCCCAACAACAAGCCCTAGTGGCACAACAAAAACAACAACAACTATCTCAACAACAAGCCTTATTAGCCCAACAATATGCCCAACAACAACAACAAGGTTCCTATTTTCCTCATATGAATATCATCAATCCAAACGTATTAGGAACATATTCGTCACTTGCAAAAAATCTCATACCTTCATACACTCCATATAATTCATCTCTCATCCCACAATATGTTCCTCCACCCAATCCATAAGATGATCTAGGATCACATTTGAAAGCACTTTCACAAGAAATGCAGGACCTTCACATGGGAAATACAAAGAAGCCTCATACACATAACTTGTGTCCTTACCCATTTGATCAAAATATAGCAATGGTATCATTCCCTTTTGGTTTTGAAATCCCCAAGTTTGACAAATACAGAAGGAGAGGAAGTCTTGTTGACCATATCAAAGAATTTAACGTCATGTGCATGGAAGTGGCTTACAACGATTCATATCTAATGTGCCTCTTCCCTCGAAGTTTAACACGTACTGTTGTGGATTGGTTTTCTCATTTGCCTCATGGTATCAATTTTTTTTAAGAGATCACTGACAAATTCATCAATCACTTCTCCTTCAATCTTGACATGGGTGTTAGTGTAGAAGAGTTGTACACTCTCAAACAAAATCCAGGAGAAACCTTTGCTAATTTCTTACAATGATGGAGACAAAGAGCTTGTAAAAGCAAGTGGCCTCTTCTTGACAAACAAGTGGGAATCATTATAGCTAACCTTGATCCAAATCTATCATTCCACTTGAAAATGCAATGCATCACATCATATGATGAGCTTGTTCCAAGAGCCCTTAACATTGAAAGAGCCCTAATCTCACAAGAAAATACTCAAGCGTACAAAGACAACCATCCTTCAACCAATTTAAACAAGAAATCTCATGTATGGGATAAGAACAAAAAAGTAACAAACAACAGTGTGGTAGATGCTAAGGTCATACTAAGTGCTCCTAGACCCAATAATAATCAAGATGCTAACATCCAACCAATTGTGCAAGAAATGGTACCACCTCAGAACAATTAGATCAATAACACCAAAATGCAACCAAGGAAAACTGGTAACAGGAACAACTATCCCAAATGCAAGTACACACAATTATCGGAACCCATCGAGACAATCATGAAGAAAATGGTAGAGTGAAATTTGATAACACTTCCTAATTTTGAAAACTACCAAGAACCACAAGAAAAGCCATCCTAGTACAATGAGCGTGATCTCTGTGACTTTCATAAAATCAAAGGACATAAAACAAAAAATTGCATGAAACTCAAGAATATCATCCAAGATCTCATAGAGAACAACACCATATATGTTGAGGTACCAACTGGAAACCAAGATCTCAAGATATACAAGACTCCTATGCCTAATCATAGCAAAGCGAACAACAATGGCAAAGCTAAGGATTACACCAATGTTCAACACACTTATTCCAATGTAGTTGCCTCCTATGATAGTGTTATCATTGTTGTCACAATCAAAGGAGCTAGTACGGAATGTGGACTCACCACACGACGTGGAAAAATAACCTTTCAAGTAGCTGCCCCGACTGAATCCAGGACACAACCTCCTTTTCCCATAGCTAATCCTAGCAAGTACAATCTTATAGATCAGCTTAAACAGACCCCCGCTTAGATATCAATCTTGGAACTCTTGAGATTATCTCCTGCACATAGGGAAATGCTTGAAAAATCCTTGTTTGAGTCATCCGTTCCTAAGAATATTGATATCGATCAATTTTAAGCTATGGTAGGGCATATCACCATCCATCTTCTCACCTTCTCCAAATAATATTTACCATCACAACCATCTCATAACCATGCTTTACACCTTGAGGTTGTCATTCATAAAAACAAGGTCAAAAGAGTCTTGATATATGGAGGTGTTGGTTTGAACATTTGTACCTTGCAGTTGATCAAGCATCTAGGCTATTCAAAAGATACTATTGAGAAGACAAAGAGTACCACCATCATAGTATATGATGACCAAGAACGGGTATCACAAGGAATCATTTCACTTCCAATCCAAGTGGGACCTATTATTGTAGAAAATACATGCCAAGTACTTGATCTTGATCTTCCATATAACATACTACTTAGTCGACCTTGGATCCATGCTTTGAAAGTTGTAGCCTCAACCTATCATCAATGTGTGAAGTTTCCTTTTGAGGGTAGAGAAATTTATATCGATGGAGATCCTAAGCCTTTCTACTACTGCAAAATCCTTGAGGCCAAGTTTTATAAGATCCCTCAAATACCCAAAAATGATGAAGGACCTACACCATCAAGCTCATTTATTGACCCATCATCTCTGGCCTCTACCTCAACATCAAATGTACCTATTGTGAAAAACATACTCGATGTTAAAGTAGTAATTCAAGATGATAGTTGTGGAAGCTACAAAATATTGAAAGACACCTTTGTCCTAGGAGAGTTACCTATTTCTCCTCAGACTCATGGGAAACCAACATCGAGCACCAAAGAACCAGAAACAATCAAGATGGCAACTAGTACCTTCACCAAGTGGGGAGACTTGAATCAAGAAGACGTCAATGAGCAAGATATCTCTCAACTCCTCTATCAAGATGAACGACATGTTCCTATTCTTCCCATGGAAGATGAAAACAAAGGTCTACATCTAATGTAGAATTGGGGATATAACAAGAATGAGAAGCTAGGGCAGAATGTCAATGGTTTATTAGAACCCATCGTTCCTGAGAAATGACTAAAAAATCTTGGCTTAGGTTGTACTACTAGCAAGGTCACACTTATTAGCAAAGGTATTGTTGCTAAAAAAGTTGAGGCTTCCTCTTGGTCACCTACATCGCGTGATACTACTTTAGATGATTTTCCCCTTTATGTTTTTGACCTATTTGAGAACAACACCCTCTTCATGATATCCATAGCATCCTTTATCTCAAATAACCAACCAACTGAACTACGCCTAGTATATCTACAACTCATTGACATGGACCAACAAGGACCACCAATTTTAGATTTGTTCAAAAATGATGAAGTGATCTTAGAATTCATGGGACTCTAAGACAAATTATCATGGGCAGATCACAAAGCAGGCTTCAACATAGAGCTCGATATAGGGGCATACTATGGGAAGACGATTGAATCCTTTAGTCACAAAATAAACGAAATGCAATTAACATGCAGATCCTTGAGTGAAAACCACTTAGTGGCACTCTTTGGTCCTAAAAAGGTAAAAAAAAAGGATGCATCTGATGGTGAAAACCTCTCTAAGGCACCCGAGGATGAAGGATTCAATCTCCCCCTTAGTGCCATGCATCTAGAAAAGTTAGCAGTATTAGCAAAAAAGGCTACTCCAATCAATGTAGGAACATAAGAGGCACCTCAGATCACCTTTTATGTTGAATCCTTGTTGGATGAAGAATAGAAGAACCTTGCAACATTCCTTAAAGAGAGAGGAGCTAACTTTGCATGGTCATACACAGATATGTCAGGGCTTGATCCAAAAGTGGTTGTACATTGCTTAGCAGTATATCCCAACGCCAAACCAATCAAGCAAAAATTAAGGAAGATGAACCTCATATAGCACTCTTGGTTAAACTGGAACTACAAAAGCTTCTTGACATTGGATTCATCTAACTGATAGATTATCCTACGTGGGTTTCAAACCTAGTACTAGTCTCAAAACCCACTGGGGGCATCAGAATATGCACTAATTTTAGAGATCTGAATAGGGCATGTCTAAAGGATGATTTCCCTCTTCCCAACATCAATCTCATTATGGATTTAACAATTGGGCATGGAATTTTGTTGCTCATGGATGGATTTTTAGGCTATAATCAAATCATAATCGCCAAAGAGGATCAACATAAAATTGCCTTTACTTGTCCATGGGGAGCCTACTATTGGAATATGATGCCATTTGGGTTGAAGAATGCAGGAGCTACCTATTAAAGAGCAATGACCCTCATCTTTCACGATATGATCCACAAAACAATTGAAGATTATGTGGACGATATTTTGGAAAAATAAAAGAAGATAAATGAGCACATACAAGTCATAAGACCTATCTTTGTCAAGCTTGAAGAATACAAGGTAGGAATGGATCCAAAAAAGTGTGTGTTCGAGGTCACATCAGGGAAACTTCTTGGCTTCATCATTTTAGAAAGAGGGAAAGAAATTGATCCAACAAATGTAAAATCCATCCTAGACCTGGACCTGCCACAGACATTGAAACAAATGAGAGGATTACAAGGAAGGTTGCAGTCCATCAAAAGGTTCATAGCCTAGCTATCAGATAAGATTTATCCTTTTTCACATATTCTTCATAAAGGGATAACCCACAAATGTGATGACAAATGTGATAAAGCTTTCAAGAAGATCAAGGATTATCTATTAACACCTTTGGTTCTCATGACGTTGATACCAAACAAACTACTAATCCTGTACATCTCAGCAACACCAACAACACTAGGAGATCTTTTATCACAACACGATGAGAACAAAAAAGAAAGAGCTATATACTACATTAGTAGAACCTTGGTAGGCTATGAGATGAACTATTCACCCATTGAGAAAGCATGTCTAGTGGTGTTTTTTGCTTCACAAAAGTTTAGGCATTACATGTTGTCACACCAAATCAAGCTCATCGCAAAGATTGATCCATTAAAATATCTATTATCCAAAGCAACCCTCACAGGACGAATGGCTAAATGGGTAATGATCTTTACATAGTTTGACATGGAGTGAGTGCAAGGTAATCAAAGGATAAGTGATCAAAAATCAACTAGAAGAAGACCCATCTATGTTGAGAACCCTTTAATATCTGAGTTTCCTGATGAATCAGTGTTCCTTATTAATCTCATAGCTCAATGGAAGATGTACTTTTATGGATCATTCACCCAAAATGGATCACGAGTAGGAATTTTTCTTATCACTCCCAAGGTGATTGCATCCCAAATATTATAGGCTATCATTCCCATGTACCAATAAGATTGTTGAGTACGAAGCCTTGATCACAGGCCTCAAGATAGCAGTATAGTGGCAGATACAAGAGATGAAAGTCTATGGAGACTCACAACTGGTTATC
Source organism: Sequoia sempervirens (assembly GCA_007258455.2). Lineage (NCBI taxonomy): Eukaryota > Viridiplantae > Streptophyta > Pinopsida > Cupressales > Cupressaceae > Sequoia > Sequoia sempervirens. Next base: position 634,250,693 of record VDFB02047230.1, on the reverse strand, counting down.
AACCAAGTCAATGATGAATATTAGACTAAAGATGAAAAGCTCACTCGTTATAAGAAGATGGTGGAAAATCTCAAAGATATTTTTATAGACATAAATTTTGAGCAAATTCCTTATATGACGAATAAAGCAGCAGACGCCATGCCAACAATCGGATCACTACTAGACATGTTGAACAATGTCCTTCAATGTGAATTCTTGGTAGAGCAGCTTCTCGTAACAACTTTCAAAATACCTAAATTTGAATTTGTGTGTGTCATTGTTGGTCCTGGATCCTCATGGTACCATTGCATCTTTGCTTATCTTAACAGAGGAACCCTTCCACCAGACATCACCTCGAACCTTAAAAAGACCTTTGTTAAAAAGGCATCCTGATTCGTGATCATAAGCGATACTCTTTACTGTTGAAGCATCGAAGGGACATTACTACGATGTCTTAACCAAGAGGAAGCCTTAATTGCCTTAACAAAAGTACATGATGGCATATGTGGGTCCCATACTAGTGATATGACCTTAGCTAAGAAATTGTTGAGGACGGGGTATTATTGGCCAACCATGGAAAAAGAAGCTCATTAGTATGTGCGAAAATGCATCCAGTGTCAACAACATGGGGATCTGATTCATGCTCCAGCTCAAGAATTGCAACAAATTATCACACCATAGCCTTTTTCTTAGTGGGGACTTGACCTCATAGGAAAAATCACTCCAACCTCATCCAATGGCCATAAGTTTATCATAACCGCCATTGAGTATTTTACTAAGTGGGTTGAAGCCATCCCTATGACCTACATAACGGGGAAGCAGATAGCCAAGTTTATCCTGAATTACCTAATTTTCTATTATGGTGTACCACAAATCCTCATCTCCGACAATGGAACCCCATTCAAGAATTAGGATGTGAAAGAGTTGTGCCAAAGATTCAATATCCAACACCGATTCTCTACCCCGTATTATCCCCAAGGCAATGGCCAAGCAAAAGCAACAAACAAAACTATCTTGAAAATCCTAAAGAAAACAATTAATGAAGCTAGTCGTGACTGGAATCTACAACTAAATCCTGCTCTTTGGGCTTATTGAACCAGTATCTACACACCAACAATTGCAACTCCTTTCTCCCTGGTCTATGGATCAGAAGCCATCTTACCTATTGAGGTTGAGCTCCCATCATTGCGAGTCTCACTAAAGAATCTAATAACTAAGGAAGAGTACAAAGTGTCTTGATTGAGTGAGCTAGAATTCCTAGATGAACGTCATCTTGATGCCCTTAATCACTTGCAAGTGTATCAAAATTGACCGACACAAAGCTATAACAAGAGAATCAAATGTCGGTCATTCCAATCAGGCAATCTTATCTTAAAGAAAAATTAGAAGAACCTTCCAGATCAAGACAACAAAGGAAAGTTTGAGCCTAACTAATTGGGTCCCTTTGTCATCACAACAAGCTACAGATTAGGAGCATACCAACTTTCAACCCCTGAAGGTGAACCCTTGTAGGAGCCAATCAATAGCTTGCATCTCAAAAAAAATTATACCTAAACATGAAGGGTGTAAATAAGAAAATACAAAAAAATGATCAAAATAAAAAAATGAGAAAAATAATTTAAAAAGGTAAAAAAGGAAAAAAATTATTCCTCTAGTGAAAACCACTTCGGTGGCACTTTGGGAAAGTACCTTGGCGAAACCCTAGCAAACAAGCGCCTTGCATAAATAAAGCATCTCCATCTATTCTTTGACTCTTTTGACCTATCATTCTTTGCATCACCATTCATCCCTTATCCATGTCCTTATCATGGCTTGTCACTATAAGGTATCATGAACTCTTTAGCACTACTTGGCATATTCCAAAGGTCAGTCTGTCCTACCTTTATCGAAGTAGGCTAACATATCACATTGGGGGCATTTTGTTATGTGTCACAATTGGGTTCTTGTATGTCTTGAGGTCATGGGACATATTATCAAAAAACACCAAAAACATTCATAAAATCTTATCCAAAAAATCCAAAAACATTTGCAAAATCTTGTACAACAAAAATCCAAAAACATTTAGAAAATTGTAAAGGAAAATCCCAAAACATCCATAAAACATCAAAATTCCTAAAAAGGTCGAACATCAAAAATCCAAAAACAATGTCCTCTTGTCGAACTACGTTGTCTTTGAGCTTGAACGTAGGCAAGGCCATCATTGATGTGCCCCCGAGACACCCTAGGTTAATCCTTTAGCAGATTGTTGTAATTAATTATCGTCTCTCATCTGTTCATATCTTTGTCTTGTAAATTGGTCGAGCTAGTCGAACTGCGTGGTCTCTGTGTGTATAATGTAGGCAAGGCTAATCTATGATCAGCCCTTGAGGCCCCTAGGATAGGTCTTTAGGTTAGGTTCTTGGTTGAAACTCAAAAACTCTCAAAAAATCCAAAAACATTCAAATATTTAGAAAACACAAAAACATTCAGAAAATGGAAAACACAAAAATAATAGAAAACGTTCAAAAGACCTAAAAAGCCTCAAATATTTAGAAAACTGTAAAAAACCTCAAAAAATCCTAAAATCCTAAACATCCACATACACATTCAAAAAGACCAAAAACAACCTCAAAATATTTTCAAAAACACCAAAAACATTGAAATATTCCAGAAAATCCAAAACCCATCCATCCCATCTCGCTTTCACTTGCAATAAAATTTCACCCATAATAAATGATTATCACCTTCACCCTTTGGCAAAACAAGTGGAAAGCAAACACAACAAGTTGTAAAGTGCGCACCAAAATTCAAAATCTAAAATCTAAATCATAGGTAAATGCGTTAATGAAGTTTATGACAACTCATCTTAGCATCATTATCCCAACATTAAACAACCCTCTGATCAACATGCCCTAGGATGTATCATTCTTGTGATGGACATCAGTATCAAATATCACTTTAAGCTAAACTTAAACTAGGCATGAGCTATAGATAATATTGACTGGTTGTCTTTGATCTTTTCTTATGATTTATCTTAATGACCCATTACGAGGACCTCTCGATGATGTCTAACAAAATGATTTAGAGAGAAAGGAATGGGGAATCGATCATTATCTTTCATTTTTTGTGCTTGTGGATACTCTTGTAAAATAATCTTGGCACATACTTGCTTAGTTGTGTGTAGGAAGGTCGTTTGGCGTATGTTGTTGACTATTGTGTATGCTTTGGTCCAATATGTTCTAAACTTCTAACTTGCATTCCAACAACATTTATGTATGTCAAGGTGTGAAAAAGAACTATCCTATCTATTTGTCAAGTCAAATTCCATTACACTGGATACAACGTTGTCCTGGTTATCAATACCTCAATGTATCGTATCTCTATGTTATATCAAACAATAAGGAACGACGAAAAATCCCAATCCCAAAGTGTGAGCACCCATCTTTCATTTCATCTTGCATTTTGCATTGTCTTGTTACCATCTCTAATAAAGTATCGATGGATCATGGACTTGTTAGATATTTTGAAGTAATCATCACCAGCAATGATCGTTCATCTTTATTTTTCTATCTTCTCTCTATGCTAACCTGGTATCATGACAATCAACAAAAACATCAACAATACATCCACCCTGCATCCACAAACCATAAGGATACGTGCATCTCATAATCATATCATCCACTAGCATAATCACACATCTCATAATCACAACATAAATCAATTGCATATCACATCATACATTTTTCATAATCATTTGAGTTGTGATAAATAATATAGATTTGTTATTCTAAGCATCTTAAATAATTGCATATCATAAGCATTTGCATCCATACATTCACATACATACAACATCATCAAAACATGCATATAAAATATACAAAAAAAAATGCATCAACGTCATTTGCATCCATAACATCTGCATATCATAATCATTCATCCATATCATATCGTGAAAAGATAATGAAAAAGAATATAACATTGCATCCATCCATATCATGATCATCACATATCACATAGACATAAAATAAAATGCATCCATACATGATCATATATAAGCATCCATACATCATCCATACATGAAATAAAGTCAACACATAATAGTATAAATCATCCATATCTGTATCTTATATCAAAAAATGTGTCATGGTACAAAATTTGGATCAATGTATATACATTGATGATAAGTACAATATCCACAAGGCTATAAAAAATGAGCCCGTGAATGTATATCAGTATAAAGAATGGGGAAAAACCAAAAAGTGTTTGTGCATAAAAAGCTAGCCCTTATGGCTGCTATCATCTCCAGCCTGTTGCTCAGGCTAATCCTCTACATAGGGACGTGCATCACTATGTTGCAAAAAAATTGGCTGACGAAGAGCTGCTAGAACATCCTTGTGATAGTGTTGCCTGTAATATGCAGCCTCTGTGACAACCTCTTTATACAACTGCATTAAAATGGTTTGACCATGTTTGGCTACTACCATAACCTTGATCTGCTGCTGCCTAGCCACCTCCTGATCTCTCTCCTCAGTAACAACTTGTACTCTCTATAGCGTCGCATCTCTCTCGACTGTCATCGCAACCACCTGCTACCGAGCCTAGTCTCACTCAATAGTCACAACCAGAATCTGCTGGTAGGCTTGGTCCCGCTCACTCATCAAAGCTTGCATGTGTTGTTGCAATTGTTGTATTTGTGCACCTCATGGATCTGGTGGTGGCGGTGGTGGTACTGGCAGCTGTTGCACTATTGGAGGCTATTGAGGAGGTTGTTGTCCCACTATAGGAGCCCCCAAAACCCATCCATCATGGCCATCTTGGCCGCCTTGTCCCTTTCCCCTGGCACCTTTGCCTCGTGGCCTCCCTTTGGAAGGAGCACTTCCCAGATCTGTAAGTCACCGCAGTGGCATGAACCATGCATCGTAAATTGGAGAGGTCTATGTTATGGGATGACCCTGATCATATGCTAGAAGCTAGGCAACCAGTTGTCTAAAACTCTCAACGGCCTCTAGGGTTGGAATCGTTGGTCCCCATGTCAGAACCTCTCTAGCTAATCTGGAAAAAATGGATCTATAATCATCATTGGGCTTGTCCTGAATATCACCAAACTATCTAGCTACCCTATTAGAAAGGTACTATTCAATCACGGTGTGCTCTCAACCTTGCATATAACAGGTTTGTCTAGAAAAATAAAGTTGTTGTACATCATCAAACCATGGCGACATCTGAAGCCATGGGCACTAGCGGAACACGGTCATATCATCAATCACCCATCTCCAGCACGGGAGCCCAATATGTTTGGTGTGCCTGAGTGTGATGGCACCTCAATATCTCCATACAATGTGATCATTTGGCTCCATGTCTACCATCTGTACAGTGGGCCGAAGCATGACAATGTGCTCCCATGCCCATATGTGAAGAAGAGTAACACTTGCACCGAGGGCTCTCCCATCACAATAAACAAAGTCATGCAAATCATGATATAAGGAGGCCAACATCATGAGCCCCCACGCAAAAAAGAGTCCTCTTGTACAACATCCTTTGCCAAGACAAACCCCATCCTATACTAAAAAATTGGCCTCATTTGTTCAAAGCCACCAAACCTAAATGATGGCCGCAACAATCAATCTAAAGGTTGACACTTGACCTTTGTATCTCTCTAAATCAATATGCAAGGTGACTAATACAATCTAGTCCATCTCCATCACCTCTAGGCATGCATTGAATCTGACATTAGGGTCATAAATCACACAATCACCATGGATAGGCAATCACAATATCTGCCACATGTCCTCCAATGTAACTGTCACTTTCCCTGTCAGAAGGTGAAAGGATGAGGTCTCACTATGCCATCTCTCACATAGAGTTGTCGTCATAGCCAAATGGATCCTAATCACAGGTGCGTATGCAATGTATCACAATCCAATCTCTCCCAAATGCTCTTGGCACAACTCTGAAAGATCACCTAATCTCTTAAGAATTGTGGGCCTGTGCTCCCTCAACATTAATGGTGGGAAGACCTTCCGCACTCACGAAGCGCACGACATGAGGAAATCATCAAAATTTGAAGTTATTTGGAATTTCCAACTCAAAAATCACAATAGCATCACTATATTCAAAATTCAAATAGTGATGCCTGGTGCATTTACACATTCAAATTGGAAAGTGTGTCGCTAGACAAGATAGCATCACGATTTAGACTTTGGCATGACCTAACCCTAACTTTTAAATCAGCAAGTGTGTCGCTAGATAAGACTGTGTCGCTATTTAAAATTTGAAACCCTAATTTCAAATCAGAAGAAGCATCGCCATATACATGTGTGTCGTTATATATCATTTGGGCATTGTCGATTGAAGTTTGGGTGTCGCTATATAGCGACGTTGCCAAAATCTAAATTCTAACGCCTAATAAATGCATTGAAATTTCAAATTTCAAATTAGGTTTCAAATCACATATCGGTGGTCTTGTGCCTAGAAGCCGCCAGAACTCATGAACTCGATTAGAGATGTGTCAGGGAAGCTCATAGTGTGCCATTTCCTCGAAGGGTCAGAGCTCAAATTGCAAAAAATTCTTAAGTGTGAATGCACTAATGAATTGAAAATGACCCCTCTTGGCCTTTTTTAAGCTAGAAAATTAGGGTTTTTTGCCCTTATTTAACCTTAATGACGGGGTTTATTATCATCTTCACCAATTTCGCCAATCTAGACGTAATTTTACATCATTTTTTGTGTTTTTTACATTATTCTTGCATCCCAAAACCTTTTTGGACCCTTGGGGTAGCTTTTGAACCTTTATCGAGAAATCAACCCAAAATTCAAAATTTTCGCCTGATTTCTTGAGGGCGCAGGGAGTCAATTTTATCCTTCTATTAGGGCATCTAAAAAATTAGAAATTTTTTATTTTTTGATTTAGGTAGCATTTTTCATCCGAAAAACGCTGTTCTTTGAATCGAAGCAGCAGGTGCCTTGCTTCAAAGAGGGGCAAAATGTAGACACTAAAAAATGTCTTAATCGATATCATACATTTGAAACAGATTTATTAACATCATTTCCTCTTTAATCCATCCTCTTTTCACTTAATTGATTTAATTAGCCTAGCTAATTAATTAATTGCATCATTCTCATCTATTTGGCCTAATTAATTAAATTAGATTACTCTTTTCGCACTAACACTTCATCTAATTAAAATAAATAAATCAAAATATTTAATTTAATCTCCTAGGTCATCTTATTTAATTATATAACCCTGTCTTATTTAATTAAATATCATTTTACCCCTCCCCTATTTATTAAATCATCTAATTTAATAAATGTCTCTTAATTCTTCTAATACCCTAATTGCATAAATTAAAATTTGTTTAATTTAAAATTTGTTTAATTAGCAATTAAACTAATTATCTTCTAATCAAAGGGAATATTCCCATGGAATATTCTTTATCCTTTTTTGAACAATTAAAACTTTGTTTTAATTTGTAAAATACCTTTTTCCTCGCCCTAAAGGAATATTCTCTATCCTCCAATTAACTCACTTAGCTTTAAATGCAAGTTAACCTTCAACCTCTTCAGCAAGTTACCTTTGACCTGTGTGAGCAAGTCAAAAGTGTGTTTGTTTGAGGCAAGTGTGAGCCTTTGATTAAATTTCATCATGCATTCTCATCCGTTGATGAGAATCCATGATCCATGCCTCTCATCCCCTTCATCTTGAACTGTTGATTAAGCTTTTTGATCTCAACCATCCATTCCTCATTTGCTCTCCTATAAATAGATCACTATTTGGAGACAAATGGATCCATCTTTTATTTGCAAACTTATGCTATTAAATTTACTTACATACTCACTCATCTTTACTCACTTTTTAGCTTGTTTTAGTTTATTTTAATTGCATAATAGCTTAGAGCATCCATTAGTGGCTTCCATGCATCCATCTTAGTTTGTAAATAAATTAAGGTTTTCATCTTTTAGCATCATTTTATCTTAAATTATCTTAGCAATTGCATAATCAAGTCATTTGTAGCATAAAATCATGGTAACTTAGCTTGCATCATGTTCATTTTTTCATAATTTAGGTTTTTACACATCAAACACCATGGTTTCATTGATTATCTTCCATAGAATTGACTAAAACAAGCTCACTAATCACGAGATTGGGAAAGGGTCATCGTTCCACATCAACACGACACCAATTCTAGAACAAGATAAATTTCAAATGGATTAGAATAAATGTTTTGATAGCTTTCATAATTTAGTATGTTATGTATTGATGAAATGTTTAGTTTTAATCTTGTTTAATCGATCTTGTTGAGATTTGAGTATTGGTGGCTCCATTATGCTTCGATTATTCATGGATCAAGTGTAATTCGACCCATACCAGTATTTTCGCATCGACAAGTAGGTCTAACATCAATCAAGTTCAAAACAAGAACATTCTCCCTTAGGAGATTCGAAGAAGGATCCAGACAGGTAATACCCCCTCTTTTCTTCTATCAAGGAGACAACATTGAAATCTCCTGCCAGAATCTAAGGGACAAGGGGTTCAAAAGAAGGAACATGCCTAATCTAAGCCCACAGTTGAGCTTTACCCAAAAAATCAGTAGGAGCATAAATATTAGAGAAGAGAATCCTCTCCCTTGACTCCCAATTAGAGGCAACAAAGGAAATAGAATACCTGCATGAAAGCCGCCATAATGGAGTTACCTTGTGCAGATCCCATAGAGAAGCCACTCCACTAGAGTTGCCTGTGCACCCACACACTGACACTGTCCTTTTCACCAAATCTTCGAAGCCACACCTAACATACCTTCAACTAATAATTTAGTCTCCTGGAAGAAAGTTACATTCGGATAATGAGCCCTAATCAAATCATGAATAGCCTTTTGTCTAGGGATGCTATTCATACCCCTTACATTCCATGAGAGCACGATCATTGCTGAGGCTGGGAGAAATGGGAATCAATAGTCCTCACCGATTTAGACTCCACCAATGTCTCGCCAATTAACTTGACCTTCTCTTGATCTTTCTTCCTCCCCACTTTGAGAATCTTATCTGAAGCCCCTTTTTTGAAAGGATTCTGTTGCACCCCCAATGAAGAAAAAGGCTTAGATTTTCTAGAATTAGGAGCACACTTAGTACTATCAAGGCAAGCACCAATAACCCCAGAACCTCCTACAACCTCAGACAACAGTCTGGATTCCTCTAGAGTACTAGCTAAGGGAGGAGGAACTGAAACTAATCAAGCCTCACCCACCTCAAGCAACCTTAGGTTAGGATTGCCAGTAGGTACACAACCCGTGTTTATATCCACTAGAGGGCCATCTGTCCCCTGCACAACCAAAGGGACTCCATCTTCCTACACCAAGTCCTCTAGAGCCTTAAACCTATTGAAAGTCTCCTCTTCCTATCTCTCCTTAAAAGTCCTCTTTTGACCTCTACCTCTGTTCTGATTCCACACTGGGACAAAACCCTGTTTATCAATTTCCATCCCCTTAGTAGGAGCCTTACCCTTGTCTAGCTATTAAGTTGGATGCGAAGGAGCATTCCTCTCACCAATAGCATGAATAGCCCACATACAATTCTTTTTGAGATGACCATGTTTATGGCACAATCTACACTTGAAAGGTAAAGCCTCATAGCCTAATTACTGCATCCAAGAATAAGAGCCAATACTCATGTTAACAAAATCTAGCAACGAGTTATTTAAATCAATTTCGACGCATATTCAAGCAAAGGATAAAACCTTTTTATTCAGTGTTTGTTGAGAGGGACCAATATGTTTGCTAAGCAAAAAACTATCATTTACAAGATATCACTTCTCCAACATTCAAGAGATAGGCTTAACAACCTCACCCAAACTAGAACCCTAGATGGGAGCTCCTTTGCTGAATTGAAGCCACCATGCCAAGGTTTTATAAAAAGGCTCACCTGATTGTAAAAATAGGCCCCACCCTTGAAATCCCTATTCCAATCAACAATACACAAAAACTCAACCAAAAAATAAATTATTAGTAGCCAACATCACATCGAAATCCCCTTTAGGGTTCCAAGTTTTGTGAATCCAAGAGTCCAAAAAGGGAAATGAAACTCTCATTCCCATGAATTTACAGATCAAAACATGGTTGTAGTAGTACTCCACATCTTCAACTATAGATTATGGCTGAATGACTAAAACTGGCCTATCTTGGGCTTTCACCAAACACCCATTCACCTTCTTCAATTTGAGAGCACTAGGAACAAATGGAATCGAAGCACCAGGGTCTCCACCTGACAGAGAAAAGGCACAATCCACCTTATCTTGAGCTGCATGCAACTCCATGACAAAAAATAATAGGTCTACTTCAAAAACTGGTCCCAAACGCCCAACCAAGAGATGGGCAAGAGGAGAAGCAAAGAGGAACATAAAAAAGAATGAAGTCTGTTGCAAGAGATGCCAAACACCACACCAACATACATAATGAAGATAATAATGGTCATGAATAGATGAAACTCCACATCCAATAGATGCAAAGGAGATGCCACGAGAAAATACAATAGGAAAGGAAACAAAAAAATGGTACACCCAACCATCGCCCTCACACCACAGATAGATCCCACCCTCGCCAAAGATCACACTTTGCATAGAAGGAAGGAGAGCTGAGCTAGCGCAATGAAACCCTAGCTCACCTAGGTTGCCATGTAGAGCTAAACTGCTCCATCTTTTTCTCAAGAGATATCAATTTGCAAGAATTTATTTTTTTAATAAAAGAGGGGTAAATTTTTTATTGAATCAAAGAAAACAAAAAAGTATAGAAGACATCAAAAGGCTTGAAGATAAACAAAAACACAAACACAATAATTGCTCTCCAGACACCCCCAAAAAAGCTCTCATTTCTTCCATAATTAAGTGCTCCAACTAGTGTGGGCATTCACCCGAAAGATTATCCCAATCATCCACACTCCACATCCCCATCTACTCAAAAGCCCACTTCACCAAACAATCAGCCGCTCTATTCCATTCATGGGGAATATGACAAAAAATAACAAAATCCAACAACTCACTAAGGAAACAAATTTGTTTGATCACCAAGGCTAGTTGCCAATTAGCATCCTCCCACTGATGTCTTTCAACATCTCAATCACTATTTGTGAGTCTGATTCATAGATAATTTTTCTCTATCCAAGGGCACAAGCCCTTTCTAGAGCAAACAAAATAGCCAAAGCTTCCATGAAATTATTAGTTTCTTGACCTCTATACATTGAGAAGAAAAACACAACAATGCCAGAGTTGTCTTTGACAATACCTTCAATCCTAACATGTCCAGGGTTACCTCTAGAAGAATTGTTAGTGTTAATCTTCAAGATCCCTTGAGGAGGGGGAGAGCAACAACCAACTCTTTGAATTTTCCTTTTAGCCAACCTCCCCCATCTAGTTCCCAAGCTATTCTTGCCCCCAACAACAAGACCCAAGGTCCTAACAACATCAACATCCCTTGACTCCACTTGGATAGATAAATCACATTTTGCCTCTACAGTTTCCTTAAGAAGACTAGGCCCAATCTTCCAAACAATCTGTAGAAAAGGAGTCTTGATCAGTGGAGTCCCTAGTTGGCCCCAAATATCAACCAAAGAGGAGGCATGAGAACAAGCCTAGTTCCAAACTCTCCACCAAGAATGCCACATCTCCCTAGCAAAAGGACACTGAAGGATAAAATTTGCAAGAATTTGTTATCCCAAACTATTATTTGATTTTCTATGGTACATCTCATTTTTTGACTTGCCAACAAATATTATTATTGCAATACTACAAAGACAAGCATTCACCACTATATAATACTTGTTTGATTTGATTTTATATATCATTATTTTCTATGGTACATCTCACTTTTTGACTTGCTAATAAATACTATTATTGCAATACTACAAAGAAAGTATTACCACTAATACTTGTTTGATTTGATTTCTTGTTTTGTTTTATATATCATTATGTTCACTATAATTTTAATTTTATAGAATTTTAATTTTATAGATTTAGTTTTTAAAAATATAGATCAATTATATTTTAATTTTTATGTACACAATCACAATATCATACTGTGTGCCATACAATAATTTTGAAGTAAAATAAAACAATTCTCATCTAAATAAAACAAATCTTTTTTTCATTTAATTTGTTGGAAAAATATGTTATTAAAATAGTTATTTGTTAAATTATATTCTTATCATTTTAATTTTTTATGAATTGTATTCTTTTAATTAATGATTATATTTTATATTAATAATCTATTTTTTAATATTTTATGCTTTTTAATAAATATATTTAAAATATTTATAACAATTATTTTCTTTTAAACAATATATAAATTTATTTCATTTAAAGAAGAAAGTTTAGGTAAGTGTAGTGTATTTCAAATTTAAGAAAAACCTTGAGTGTACGAATCAAAAGTAAGGAAAATTTCCTTTGAAGTTCATTAATATGTTTTAACTGTAAAACAGATGTATTCAAAACATAGCCCTCCACATTCGAGTTTTTAAATCTCTTGATTAACCGCAAAAGAATGATCTCACTGCGCGTTTTCCAAATATAATATGGAAAATCCACGAAGTCCGCGCGGCGACACGCAGGCAAAGAAGCCTCCAAAGGAGGAGTTCCACACCCCTACGTGTCCTTTTCTTCCTCTCGCTTTTCTTCCTATCATCTTTCCAATCATAGCCCGTCAAAGCTCGAAAACAAAATTTCTGACTCTGCAACTGCTCACGATTATTCTTCTTCACCGCCGCGGAAATTTAATGCAATAACCCATCTCTATCTCGTTTCTCACAGCACTTGGCGTGAAACAAAGCAAACCCCAAACAATTCTTCTTCTTTTTCTGTGTGTTTGGGAAAAAATGTGTTCTTGGTGAAACGTTGGATCTAAAATCTAAACATCTGTGAATTTAATGGATGAGGCAGAGACAGAAGCAGATGAAGAGTAATGGCGATCGTGACAGGCGATCGGTATGTGGAGCTGTTGGTGAAATTCGTGGAGAAGAACGCGGGGTCATTGCTGGATGGGAGTGTGGTATTGAAGCTGAATCCGGTGGGGTTGCATTATGTGCAGTCTAGGCTGGAGGCGCTGCAGGAGCTGGAGAGGCTGCGGACGGGAGCGCCCGTCGATTACCTGCGCGCATACATTGCGGATTTGGGGGACCACAGAGCGCTGGAGCAGCTCCGCCGTGTGCTTCTCCTCTTGACGTCTCTCAAGGTGGTCTCTGTTCTGCCACATCCCTGCAGAGACCCCACACCGCTCCCGCTCTTGCTCTTTGCCCGCTTGAAGTTTTTGGAGCTCCGGGGATGCGACCTCTCCACCTCTGCCGCCAGAGGCCTCTTGGACCTCCGACACACTTTGGAGAAACTCATTTGCCACAATTCTACGGTGAGTTCATCCAATTGCAATTCAATGGTTTTTTCTTTACTTCATCAGAGGGTTAATCACTTACGGATGCACCAATCCCATTTTCAGTGCTCCGCAACCTAGCTTATCATATTCTTGTATATCAATTTCAACAGTCCACAACATCATTTATCCACATTCAATGCCAAACAAACCTCTTGACAGGTTTTCCTGGTGTTCGGTTGCCTTATTGCGGTTTGGGGATTTGAAATTAGGTTGCGCGCTTACAGATATGACTCTTTTCTAATGCTTCTACAACTCGTCCTACTCATATTACAATTCTTTATCAGAGGGTTAGGCACCAAATTTTCAACGATGCACCCCATTTTCAGTGTCCCACAACCTATTTCACAACCCGCATACAGATATGCCCCATTTTTTAATGCTTCTACATCTCCACCAACGCATATTTCAATGCTTTGCAACCTTTTTGATTATTGTGGTGTGGGATTTGAATTAAGGTGACAAGCTTACGGATGTGCCCCATTTCTAATATCAATGCTTTACAACTTCACCTATTTGTATTTCAATAAGTTGCATTCTTTTTGATACTTAACTCCTGTTTGTTGCACCTTATCGTAGTGTAGAGATTTGAACTTAGGTCACACTTACATATGTGCCCCATTTTTAATGCTCCACAGCTAAACTAGTTCGTATTTCAATTTTTTACAACTTTTTTGACATGTTCTCCATGTTGTGTGGCCCCTTATTGCAGTGTGTGGCTTTGAACCTAGGCCACATACATATAGATGCACACTGTTTTCAGTGCCCCACTACTCCATGTACTTATATTCAGGATTCCATCATGGTATCACCTACCCGACATGTTCTTTAAACTTTGGAGCACCTTATTGCATTATGGGGATTTGAACCTAGGTTTTACACTAATTACCTCACTTTCAATGCTCCACAACTACAACTGTTCATATCTTAAAACTCCACACTTGAGCTGCTCTTTTGATTGACCTATCTACCGTTGTATTGCAACTCTTTGGGCCTTTACAATTCAAGGAGTTATGACTATGCAGTACTTGAATAAATCAAAATTGCACTTGCCAAAATTATACAGTAAGATATTTCTTATAATTTTCATTGTAATTCAATCATGTTGCAATAAATTGATTGTTGATTTTTCTCAGGCTTCTGTTTTGAGACTGTGTATTGGAGTCACATGCTGGCAGGTGTACACCATTCTCAATAAGCCGCAACTTATGTTGCCCATAATTCAATGTTCTACAACTTCTGTAAAATCTCCTTAGTGTTAAGGGCTACCCTGCTGCAGTAGTGGCATTTGAACCTATCCAATCTGATGAATACTGATGTAGCTATGTTTATATTTTTCAAAATTAATGAATGATCCCTTCACCATGACATCATAACCCTTTCGCATTTATCAATATAAACTTTTCAAAATTAGCGATTCAAAATTTTAAACCATTTACCATTACTCCACAACTCATTGGACCTTCTCAATTTTATGATTTATGACTATGCACTGTTATGACACGTCAAACTTCAAAGCATTTAGTGGGTCATACGGATTTTTATGGGCTATTTTTTTTTGCAAAATTGGCTCATTTTCAGAGAATTTTAAATGCTTTAATTTGCCAGCTAGTTTATATTTTTCAAGAATATTTTATATAAAATTCTATCCATGGTCATTAGATCAGCAGATCTTATGGATATTGTTATAGTAAATTTCTTGTGGGCACTAGAATTTTTTAATGGGCTGCATTTTGCCAATTGTTTAATTTTCCATAAATTTTTTAAACATTTAGATTGTCAGATATAAATTTTTTTGAAAATCTTTTGGCAAGTTTTATACAAATTGTAGACAATGTTATTGAACATGACAAAATTTACGAATATCGGTATTGATTTATATGTTTATCTTCAGCATTGGCCTGTAATACATAGACTTCTTGATTTCTAAAATGTAAAGAATTCAACATTCTAGACTTGTAATTCCATGGGCAGTTGTTATGCTTACTGTTGTTGATTTTGATTTATTTGATTATTTATTTCTGTTTACAGGATGCACTCAGGCATATTTTTGCAGGAAGGATTGTGGATATACATGATTGCCCTGTATGGACTCGATTGTCCTTTGTGTCTTGTGCTGGGAATACTATGGTTCTAATGGATGAATCCTTGCAATTGCTTCCTGTGGTTGAAAATCTGGATTTGAGTCGAAATCGATTTGCCAAAATTGCCAATTTACAAAAATGTACAAAATTGAAGCATTTAGATCTGGGATTCAACCATATCCGCACAATTTCATCATTGAATGAGGTGGGTTGGATGATTATTTCTTTTTCTGCTTTAGTTTGTGCTAATGTGTATTTTCCCTCAGCTGGAAGCCTGGAACATATCCTTGTACATAGAAGTAAAGGCATTTGGAGACTTCCAGTAGCTTTAGTTCTATACTCTGTATTCATCTTCTTCTTTGGTTTAAATATGTTGAGAGGTGCCAAAATTTGGGAAAATTGTAGTAAGGGAAACATGGAGCTTTTTTTGGCTTGCATTTATATTTTATTACTTCTGTTCTTCACTCCCATTGTTTTGGTTGAAGCAGGTTACTTTTGGGATCAGCAAGCTTATTCTTAGAAATAATGCATTGACAACCTTGCGTGGGATTGAAAATTTAATCACTCTAGAAGGTCTTGATCTATCATATAACATGATATCCAATTTTGCGGAGATTGAGTTGCTTGCAAGTCTTCCTTCCTTGGAAAGCCTCTGGCTGGAAGGTAATCCCATAAGTTTTGTTCGACTTTATCGGCAACAAGTTTTCAGCTTCTTTTCCAGTCCACGCAAAGTAAGTTAACACACTCCATTTTCTTTAATGTTGCATCTTCTAAGATTAATCATCTCATTTTATAGAGCATTGTCTCTTCCTCTGCTTGCCAGAACCTTTTGACATTCCTCCTTGCTTTCTTGGACTCAATCCTTTATTGTTTAAAAGTTCCATTATCCTAATACTTAATATGAAGAGCCATTTCAACTAAGCATTCTTCATCTTCTGCAATACGTGGTTAAAATTAATCATGATTATGTATTCAAGTGTGTCATGCATCAACTGAATAACACCAGGATTACTTGAGAGGTGTAACTTGCTGTTTGGTCGCTACCCTAGTTGATATTAGATGAAAAAGCGATCAGTGGGAGGGAGGCCTGGACAGCAAAGATTATTGTGGCAAGAAGACAGAGGCAACGAACTGGTCATGGGTTCTATGCACCTGCAAAATGTGAAATTCAGTCAGATGATAGTAGGAAGCTGAGAAATGCTTTCAAGTCATGTGAAGCCAATAAGTCTGATGGTCTCCAACATAAGGCTAAAGTAAGTTTGTGCAGAATATGCACATCTTTTTCCTAATTACATTTGTTGTGGTTGTTAAGCAACAATGCTTATGTGGTGATGCCGCAGCAATGACAATTTGATTGCCGTTTAACTGATATTGTTCATTTAAGGTTTTACTATTCATTCTTAATTTATTCATATGTCCTTTCCATTCCCAAACTTCATCATATTATTTTTATTTTCCTAGTCTGTATATTATTTTCAATACAAGTAATACACACTTTTGTGAATTTTCTGTCTGTAGCATCTTATTGCGTTTTTTATTTTATGTGCTGATCTTTGCTTTTCAACTTTTACCTCCTGTAGACAAAATTACCTCGGCTGGTGTGGATTGAGGATTCAGAAAATAAGAGCTATATGCTCTCAGAAGGTGTTGAACAGGACGAGTCTTGTTCATCTACTTGTGATAGTGAAAGTCAGAGAAGGGACAAAACTGATATGGGTGAGAATATTAGAACAAGTGCCTTGGAATTGATGAGTAGGATAGAATTTCTCAAGAGAGAGAAATCAACCACATGTTTTCAGGAAATAACAAGCTTGTTGGACCAGACTAATGATGATATGGAAGATCACTTTTGGGGCGTTAATTATAATTACAGGAGTGAGGAGGCTTGTATGGAAAGCAGAAATCTGTCAAATAGAGAGGATGATTGTTCTAAAGAAAATTTAGTGGGCATCAAAGGGCCAACAGATCATGGTGAGCGAGATTTTCATGATGCCGTGTCACTAGAGATGGTAGATGAAACAAACAATGGTGATAAAATGGTGAATACAGTAGAAGAAAATTCCATTCTGGAAAACTTTTCTCCAAAGGAAAAAACATTGTTTGAGCCCTTGGCAAATAATGGAACTTTGTTGCCTGCTTGTCCACAGTCAGAAATCAGAGAAGCTAAAGTCTCACAGGAAGTATTGAAGGGTCTTAAATATGACTCGGTCGGAAAGTTAACAAGGGGAAATGCGATCTCATCTCGACATGGTAATCTAACAGAAGAGGAAATTAGTTTGGATAAAAGCTTGGACTCACTAAAGGCTATAGATGAAATAATGGAATCCCGTTCCTCTTCTTATTGTCACAGTTCCCCCCCTCACTACAAGAAAGATATACTACATCGAAGGCAGAATTTGGAGGAAGAATTTATGCAGCTTTCTCTTGAATCATATTCTCTGGCTTCTTCATCAGACAGTGAGACAAGTGAAGATGAATTATATTTATCTGATTCCTCATGTTCTATTGATTGTCAACCTACTTCTCCATTAAATATAGAAAGAGACATTACAGATATGGAGTTTGATACAGTTTTTGAGGATATCAAAGAGGAAATTGACAGAAGTCATCAGAGTACATTGGTCAAGGATCAACCCTTCCTTGCTCATGGCCACCCACATTCAAATGCAATGGAAAATTCAAAAATGTATCATGATATACCATCACATACAGATAACATTTTGGCAAATGCAGGGGTTGGAGGGCTTACTCAGTCTGTTGCTGAAGTTATGTCACAGACAATGGAGAAAAAAGGCATAAGAAAGAAGAAAAGAAGGGTTGTACTTCTACATGCAGGCATGGCTTTGGATGGAAAGTCTGAGCAAACTGGCAATTCCTCTAGCTTTTCTTCAGGCAGCATCAGAAATGGTATGAGACTATCGGTTTCCAAGGAGGATGGACTTGCTAATTCAGAAGGAAGCAAACAGCATGTGGCAAACTCTTTTTATAGATTGAAGGATCTATGTACAAAGTGTGCAGAAACTTCAGATTGCAACAGTAATACAGTAGATGTGATGTCATATGATTCCGTAGAGTTGTACTTTCATCACAAAGTTGCAGATTCCAGGGTATCAGAGAGATGCATAGATTATGTTTCTTGCAATTGTGTCCGTCTGTGGGAAGATGATCCCAGTGAGAGGTAATCTAGTTATGCTGGTTAATTTTTGAATTTGACTTCTCAATATTGCCCTATCAGCACCAGTTAAAGGGCCATAAGTTCATTTGTAGTTATTTGCTCTCTTTTTGATTTAGGGAGCACATAGAGCATTTATCCAACTATTAGTCTATTACTCTTTACTGGTAACTTGGACTAATGAGATGCTAGAGCAAACTCTGAATGCGTGACTGACTTTTTGTTTTGTAACTGAATCCCTAGGTAGTGAAGTAATTTTTAATAAGTTTCCAGATTTATGGTCCTACATTTTTTTCTTACTATTTTCATTATTATCTTGTATCTTGAACTTCTTGATTTATTAAATTCTTCTTAAAAATATACTACTCGTGCCCTTTGGGTCACATCATTATTTCATCATGGCTACCGGATAGTTTCTCTTATATGGTTAAATCTATTCTATGTTTATGTTTGTTCAGTATGGATTGCAGGCCCATAAAGTTCCTTCAATGTTCAATTTTTGGTGGCAATTCTAGAGTACTGCCACTACAGATGCTGCCCCAACTTTGTATCATCTTTTGTAGTTTTATGTTTTTGTCTCAGCAAACCTCTCCCTCTATGCCATTGTCTCATTTTAGTTGAATGGTAGGCTGGATACACTTCTTTGTTTTGTGTTCCTTCACACACCAAATTGTCTGCTATCTTTGATTGCTTGAAGCTCTAAAAAATTTCAACATACTGCCACAGATTATTCTAGAGAGATAAAGATAAGGTTTTTTCTAGATTGTGTCCAAACCAGACATTGATCTGGTGTATGAGACCTCCATTTGGAATCTCGCAAGGGGATTTCTGCCATTTGACTTACATATTATTCAGAATTTGTATGCCTAGCATTCAACCTCATGACCAAGCTCTGGATCGAACTGAGTTATATCTGCAGTAAACATGTTAATTGTAGATATTTACTGATTTAGCTTCTTAGGGACAATGTGCCCTCTCACATGTGATTTTCCACTGTTACCCTAATAGGATCTGTCTCAAATATGAACAAAGACATTTGATTTTCCATGCTTTTATGTTTATTAGTCATATTGCATGCTTCTCTTCCTTCTGCAAGACTGTAATGAAGTCTATGCAAAAGGACATTGTCAATGATATTGAATTTCCCAGATCCTAATGCCTTTTAAATTGTCCAGTCCTTTTGATGTTGTTCATCTCAATTCTTCAAGAAGAAAAGCTTGGGCTGATATATGCAATCAATGGCAAAAGTAGTTGTCCTACCGAAGCATGGTAAATTATATTCAAATATCTGCTAGTATTTTAGTTTTCTCATGTGTAGTCATTTGCAAGATTTATCTTTGATCAACAGACGCTTTTGGACTTGTGGACTACATTGGTTTGCTAATCATATTCTATTTCCACATTATTGTAAGAACCATGAGCCCTTCACGAGTCAAACCTGGGCTATCTTGGTAGGGATTGCATCTACATAACTGTAATATCCTGGATGGAATAGTTTATGATATTTGATCAATTTAAAATTCCTTCAATAATTTACAAGGGTTAGCTAGTTCTTAAGATCTTTGTATCTTATAAATAAGAGAAATTAATCACAGCAGCATCATACATTGATTGCCCAGTTTTGCCACAAAATCTTTAACCTTTTTGAATTCAATAGGAATTGCTAAAATATGTAGCAAATAAAGCATAAGTTGAATTGCCACCCCTTTTGGAATAAATTGACACACTCTCCAATATGAAATATGAGTCGCTGAACATATGTTGCTGAATAATATTGATTAGCCAGCCTTGTTTCAGTCAGGCACCTCTGTAATTTAGTTTATAAAATCTGCCACAAACCCTCACTTCACCCTGGCTGTTGTGAACTACAGACGGGTATGAGATCACTGAATCCCAAATAGATGTATAATGCTGTACAGATGAAGATAATCAGTCCAGCCAATTAAATTGTGTCACACACAAAATCACAGTTTGGTGCATAAATGGTGCTGTATTTAATAGACCCTCTTTGACAGCAACTGTATCTATAAATGAGCGCCAGAATTCTGCTCTTTGTGATTTGCAGTGCGCTCTGAATATTCTGGGGCAATATTAGCCACCCCAACTATGTAATAATCCAACAAGAATCAAATATAATTGGCTCAACACAAACAGTTTGAATCCAGGGGTTTTTTCGTCCACTAATCCGGTGATGGAAATTAGGGGGTTTTCATCCTTTACATAGTTGGCAGTCTCTGACTTGGCAAAAACTCGGTAGACCCAAATGTTTGACTCAGCAAAAAACTCTGCTCCTTAAAAAATTGCTTAAATTTCTTTGGAAACACATTTTCTTTTTGCAAAATTCAATGATGAAATGTATCCAATGAGTCCATAAATGAGTACAAAACTGTTTTCTATTAGATTTGAGTAATTTGAATATAAATTGAGTACAAAATTGCATAATCATGTGGAATCCTGATACAATAGATAGCTAACAACTATTATGAATTTATGATGATTGTCTTTGAAAATCATCATCATAATTCATAAACAGTTAAACTACATATCCTTTGAAAATCTTCATCATAATTCATAAATTACATATTACAAAGTACAACATTTTACATCTTCCTCTTCCCTAATCTAGTGAAGACTTGGGGAGAGGTTGAGGTTCTAATCCTTGCAGTCTGCTATGGCTCTTCACTCGGCATAGAAGGTTGTGTTTGTGGTTCTGGCTTGACCTCCATCTTGCTAGTAGATGGCAATGACTCCTCTCTGCCTCATCAATGCCATCCAATCCTATAGCTCCTGTTGCAGCCACATCCTCCATTGCCTGCCACTCAAAATCAAAAATCTGATCTTCGGTAAATAATGGGGCTGCTTATCCTGCCTTGTCCAATTGCTATAAAGATCAATATCATCCAATTAAATGACCTTCTTTGATTTGTCTTCTACTTGTCATGTGCAAAGCCAAAGGTTGTATTGCACAAAGACAAGATCATTGAGGCATTTTTGAGTTACTTTGCTCCTCTTTTTCGTGTGGATGGCCTCAAATGAACTCCAATTGTTCTCACAACTGGATGCACTACAAGGTTGGCACAAAATGTGAAGGGCTAATCTTTGAAGATTTGGGGTATTTGCACACCAATCTATCCACTGAGAATCTTCAAAACAAAATATTAAAGAGTTAGTAAGCAAACCATATTTGATCAAACAATCAATAATTGTAAATTTGAAATTTGTCACTTGTAAGATGCATGTGATGTAAAGACTCCAATTTTTGTTACCTAGCGATTGAGTGGTCCTCCTCAATGGTTTGTAGGAGTATGTTAGCAATAATTTCCCATCCTTTACCTCATCCTCGCAATCCACGACTTACAAAAACATTGCATCTTTTGAGGACACTACAATCAGATTACTCAATGGTCAATTTTTAGCATCCTTGCATCCATTGGAAACAATGGACACCCCTATCTTGGCCTATGATTCCCTAATGGGCTGCAATGGATCTTCTACAAACTTGACCTCTATTTCCAAAAGGTGCCACACACCTTCTCATAACCCAAGTTTTTATACCTTTTTTAAGCCTTATTAATTTTTCTCACCATTTCTTGCTAATATGCTGAGCGAACAACATTAAAAGCCAATCTATTTGAATAAATGCATCTTGCTATGTGTTGATCGTCAATCTCTTGGGAGTCATTTTGATTTGTCATTTCCAATGATCCCTTTGGTCTCTTACTTGTAATGGGATTTCCTTGAACCATGGTAAAAAATGGGTGGTACTTAACCACAACTTTAGTGTTAGATGGGGGTAGAGGGGGGCTCATTCCTTAAGATCTTTTCTTTGGAAACAAATGATGGTTTGCTCTATGACTTGATATTTTATCTACTTGCTCTTGCTTTTGAATATATTTTATCACTTGCTTTGATAGCACACATACACCATTCTTTCCGAGGCAAGCTTTGATGCCTTGTTCAAGAATGCCACAAAAGTGGGCTTTCACTAGATTAGATGAGCTTGAATATTTCACTAATCAAAATGAGGTAAAATGAGTTTGTTTTAGTATTTGAAATGGTTTAGATGGTACTTTTAGGATTAGGGATTCATTTTAGTCTATTTTGGTCAAAGTCAAATATTGAAAATTATTTAAAACAGCAAAATAATCAAATTTCCATGAAAACATGTGTGGGTTCCATTTTGACGTTGTTGGATTTGTTCTAGGTTTGTTTGGGTTTGCTTGGGTTCATTTGAGACATACCCATATTCAAATATTTGCACTTTGGTAGAATTAAAAAACTGAATTGGATCAGAATCCAGAATTGGTGTGGATTGGACCTCGATCTAGAGTCAAAATCTGCAAAATTGGTAACATAGTACTATACATATTTATACAAGTTCCATTGAAGAAGATGAAGCAAAATCGCTATAGAAATTGGAATGGTTTGTATTCTATTGTTTTTTCTTCTAGGAGTGATTGTCGGGCTTGGGTGCCAACTACTAGGCATGAATCGATGTCAAGCAAGAATATATTTTATGGTTGGTGGTGCATCTATACAATGTTAATGACTAGTCACTAGATGAATTCATGGAAGGTTAATGCTTGACCTATAAATTCCCATTAGCACTTGGATCTATATACACTTGAAAATGACCTTGCTAACATTTTGTTGTGTCAAGACCTGTAGGTGGATTAACCTTCAAAATTGGGATGGGGATGGGCTGGCCTAAGTGCATATTGGGAAGTGATTGTGGTCATTTTTGTGGGTCATTATTGCCTTAGCCTCCTTCCTCATGGCATTATGCTTTTATTCCCCCTTATTGTTGTTTAGATCAATCAAGGCACCTTGAAACCCTAGAATATTGAAATTTAACTAAGTTTGAATCTGAATGTGACCACCAAAAAGTAGATTTTATGTTATAGTTCCTAGAGGTCTAAAACCAATTTCAAATATCTTTGCAATATATTTATAAGATATATACTTTTATATTATAAATATAACCTTTATAGAAGTCTTGGAAAGCTAGTTGGCCTATGGAAATGATATTAATAGTGATTAGATGACTATTAATAAGCTCCCTATTGTCATTTTTGAAATGAGAAATGATTCCATCTGCTCCCATCGCATGCACAAATGTCCTTAAAGTGTTATAGGAATGAGTACTTCATCAAAGGAAGACGAATGGCCGTACTAGGACCTTTGAAGATTCGTGGAAAGGGATTCTTACCCAATATATGCCAAGTCTCTAGTGTCCCTAGTTGTTGCTCGCCATGGTTTCACCTTTATGCCTAGACGTTACCTACAATCACCTCTCCACAAGTGTTCAAGCCAAGGGGGAGGTTAATGTGCTTGCAACTTGACCCTAGATAAGTATCTCTAGTCCAATCCTGTTTCATTTTAACAGGTCAGATTTCTTGTTACATTCTTGGCATTTCATGTATTACATGTTCTCTTTCTTATTATCATATTGCCCTAATTTGTTGTCCTCTTGCCATTTTTCCCTTCATCTTATTGCCCCGCACATTTGTTTGTATCCTTACATTGATGTTTTTGTGTTCTAATAAAAGAAGCCTTTTTCCTTTACCTATTTAAAGGTGTTATGGAGTACTCCATCTTAGTGTAAATATTAATCGACTTCCCTTTTGGATGGTTTAGTCTCTCTTTGATTTAGGTCAACTTTCTTTCTTATTTCCAAAGTTCCTTCTTATTATGTTAATTCAAAGCAGTATTCTGCCACTAATTTTTTTTCCAAAAACCTTACCAACAATGCCTTAGAATGGTTCAATCAAATTCCACCTCATTGCATCCTAAACTTTAAAAAGCTAGTGAATCCTTCCTCAAAAAATTCCAATCTTGCATTTTATGTGAAGATAACCTAGAAAACTTTGTCAACGACAAACAATTCCAACTTGAATCTGCACATGATTATCAATTGTTGGAAATCCCTAGTAAACAAAGCTGAACATAAATTACCTACCACAGCTTATTCCAACTTTTCCTTATTTCAGTAGAACCTACTGTCCAATATAAAATTCTCTCCTTACTCATAACCATAACATTAATATCTCTTTCCAAGATGGGGTATGACTTGAATGTAATAATATAGAACCAACTAATTTCCTATTTTTTGAACAAATTTTACACAAGATATATTTCATCATTTCATACTATAATATTATCTTATGCACTAATAACATACTCAAATGTTGTCTATTGTAGGGCACTTTCAATGTGTCTTCTAAATCATTATTTGGTGATGCCTCAATTAGCATAGTCTCACAATGTTTGATGTAGCATACTACAATCTTGTATCTCATATAGTGTCCTTTGCATCTACGATTCCATATAGCTCACTTTTGCACTTCATATAGCCTAGTTTTGCATTCCATATAGTCTAGTGTTACACATTTCCGTAGCTTGCATACTTCCATGTCCTCACATTCCCTGATAATTTCACTAACTTATGCACACCCATAGCTTCCTATCATTCTCCTTATCCCTATTGTCTCCAAATAATACCTCCCTCTTCTTGTTGTGCTACTTACCCCTTGTTGGATCTTGCAATGGCAAAGAGAGCCTCCTTGTTAGCTATAGTTCGTAACATGTTTTCTTTTATGCCCATTATACACAATCACCCTCTCCTCTTTATAAAGTCTCAACCTTGTTCTTCATTAGTTTTGTTTTACTTTTAGAGTCCTTTAGCCTTTATCACAAAATTTCCTTGTTCCCCTTGCTTATGGGCACACCACAGTTGGATTCAAGACATTCCTGAGAGTATCTAAGCATCTAGATTAGTTTCTCCTCCTGCTTAGGTGTAATGTAATGCACCAAGCTTTCACCCAAAACATTAGTGAGTGGACAAATTTTTTGTGATGTAAATGTGACAACTTGCCATGTTGCACACCTACACACTTAAGAGTCCACAACAAAACATTACTCAAATTACAAAACATAATAGGGTTTACAATTACAAGTCCATATCTAACTATTACAAGGATGGGCCTAATTTGAGATCAAATATTGGAATTTGGGTTAATTACAATGATAACAAAATTACAACCCTTACATAACTCAAGGCATAATGCAAGTTGACAAATATACCAAACTAAGAACTCTTCAAGCTCCTAAGAGATCTTCAAGAAGGGGACCAATGGGTGATGTTGCCAACCTCCAAACCATATTATCATCGTCAAGCATAATAGATACCTATGCCACTCTAGGCAACCTCTGAGTTATGGGGAGACAAGATCATGGATAGACTTCTTGCACAACCAATCTCAACCACAAACTAGGGTCTCTAGCTAGACACCAAAAAATCTACAAAAGGGTTGCACATGGTTTTCACACCCGATTCAATTCATAACACCATGGGGATAAACAATCCAATAATAATTCGATGCACAACCGCTCTTGAATACACACATCAAGGTTTCAATACATAATTCACCACTTGGGTACTTGTGACCCAACCAAAAGGAGGAGAATGAAATAGGCTATTACAAGGAGTGACAATTCTTTGATACTACTCATTTCATTTCACCGTAGTTGAGGAAAGAAGAAAATCACTCCAAAACCATATTACAATTCATCCATTAACACGTGCCAAAATCATCATTTTACACCAAGGTCATAAGCACAAAAAGTAAGGCATGACATTATCACATCAATAATCATGCACGTTCCAATAATAATCAAGCAATGATACACAAGGGTTATGGTAATCAATGACCAATACCACACAAGGGAATGGTGACAACCATTAACACCGAGTAATGAGTGTGGTGAATCAACAACACTCATGCAAGAGAATCACTTAAACATATTAGGTGCAATGGTCCAAGGAACAATAGGAGTAGGCTAGACATGGATGTAGATTGTCATCATGATGGATTTCAAATTTGCATGAATTATGAAAAGTGCAACACCAACACAATTGGGGCTTCTCAACAACAAATGTCCAATCAATTTTATCTCAACAAGTGTTATCTCTGTACAGTGCTTGCCATGTACCTAGCCCAATTTTGAATGACAAATATGGGCCTACACTACTCCTAGCCCTAGTATCCAATCCTGAATCAAATGGTCCAACTTGGCTCAAAAAGTCAAGGCACAAAAAACAAGGTCAAAAAAATGACACACATCCAAAAGATAGGAAATCACATTTCCAATGTGAGACATTTCATCTTGGAAAATAAAAAGTTTTCACTTGCAATCCAAAATTCACATTTTTACAATTTTAAGAATCGTGCAATAAACTTACCATTAATGGAAGCTTCAATTTTAAAAATTCAACAATATCAAAAGCAAAAATATTCTCTAATCCAAAAAGGCATGGGGAATCCTCTTTTCCAATAACATAAATTTTCCCAATAAGTTTTCAAGAGTTTGTGGGTAATTTTACATTCCCCAACAAAATTGAAAATACACCCAAATCAAAATTTTGGCACCACCCTTTTGTTCTAAATCCACCCAACATGATAAATATGCAATCACATAATTTCTAGCAAATTTTTGCAAGGGTTTGGGTATCATTTTGTGTTTTCCAAAAAAAAAAGAAACTACAAAGTGAAATCTACAATCCTATGAATTGCTTAACAAATTGAATTATTTCCAAAACCAAATTCAAGCATAAACAAGCAAGTCGTATGCCTATCCCCAAAGGATATGAGAGCATGGCCATTCAAATAATTTACATAAAGAAATTTCATTCTTTAATAAAAGGAAAAATAAATCTTTATTTTTCAAGCTTTCAAATGGAGATTCATAGCAATTCTTTTTTAAAGCAAGCTCTAAATCAACAACCAAACCTCTTTCAACTCTTCCATTGCTGCATCAAGCAAAACGAGCATTCTTTTCCAAGCAAGAGTTTTCTCACATAGTGGAGAGGAAAAAAGAAGACCGAGTCTTTTCAAAACAGCTATTCTTTCCTTTTTGATACAAAATCTCTAGACTCCTAAGAGCTTTTTTGTTCCTTTTCACATCCCAACAATTAGTTTCTCAAATGGATATTTCAAATTACCTATTTTCCGAAAGATAATTCACTAACACTCTAATTAATATGCATTGAAGAAAAAATACTTTTGAAACGACTAACATAGCAATTTTACACAGCTAACTAATGCATTTGATTTTCAAATAAATTATTTTAACTTATTGCATTTTCTAAATATTCACAAAATTAAAATGCGTAATACCTTTAGCTCTTTCAACTTAAGCATATAGGATTATTTTTCAAACACTCCAAAACAAGCATTTCAAAAGATCCAAAATCACACTTTATAGGTTTAACCATAGTTGAAAAACTCACCAAGCCCAAAAAACACGACTCGGCAAGAACTCAGCAAAAGCTTGACAGAAACTTGGCAAAAACTTGACAACTTAAAAAATTGCTTAAATTTCACTAAAAACTCATTTTTTTGCAAAATTCAATGATAAGATGCATCCAATGAGTCAATAAATGAGTACATAAAAGAAACAAGTTGATTCTAGTTGTATTTGATTGATTTGAAAGCAAGTTAGGTACAAAATGGCATCCTCATGTGGAATGTGTTGATACTGATAGTCTAAAACAAAATGAAAATAGCAAATTGTTTTTGTAAAACTGAAAGTAAATACTATATTAATATATTTTACAAATTTACATCTTCCTCTTCCCATGTCTAGTGAAAACTAGGGTGAGCTAGAACTAGACAATATTATGGATGAAGACTTGTAGGCAAACTTGGAAACTTGGACTTGGAGAGTACCTAGAAAATCAAATGAAATGAAAATGCCTTTTTAGCAGCTGCGAGAGACCTTTTTTTTGGACAAGTGAATTTCTTTTGCGGACTCGTCGAGTTTTTGGCAAAAACTCGCCAAAAACTCAATGAGTTTTTCTCCTTTATTCAGCATACAATTTTGGAGAGTAATTGCGGGAAAAACTCGCCGTAAAAAAAAACTCGGGATTTTTTAAAACTCGCCAATTACTTGGAGAGTTTTTCAACAATGGGTTTAACCACCACATGAGGATCCAAAATCACAAATGATTCAGATTAGTGGCAACTGAATAAATACAAGGTACATCTGCTCATTCTCAACCAAATAGCATGGGTTAATCAACCAAACATCCCCACAAGAGTCACAAGGTCACTCACTTGACCACATGGATTAGGTAGGATGAGAAGGTCAAGCGAATCCATGTCGTTCTACTCCACATCCTTTTGTTGGTCAAACACTTGTATATATATCTTGCACACTCAAGACAAACAGCCAAATATAACAATAGAGATTATAGCTGAAATAACATATAATGACCAGTAAGGACACATAATCTAGCAAGGCACATAATCGTCTTGTTGTTACATCATATCATGATCAACTCCAATATAACCTTCAATTCAGTCATAAAACAGGACAAGGCAAGACTTAACACATGGTTGGCATCACATCCCAAGGCAAGGACAAAAGCACAACACCAAACCTACTTCACACCAGACGCAAGGGAAACAGCAAAACAAGCAACCATAAGGTGGAACCATCACAAGAACACAAAAATATAGGGCTACTAAAAAAAAACATGGTAAGATGGATGCTACAAAGCATTTTTATTTTCGCATAATATTCGAATGGCTGAAATTTAAAACATAATAGATTCGCATAATCATTATTCATTTCCACATGCATACAGGAACTCACACATTCTAATGCATGTTTATACAAAGTTCACAACTCATATGTAGATACACTCAATGTAGTGTTTAAATCCTAAAATATTTTTTACTTATGTACATCATAGGGATAACAACACGCAGTCCGCATATCAGTTCATGGATACTCCATGGTTGCATAATAGTACCAAGTAACCAAGAACTAGTGCCAAGTGGCCAAAGATCCACGATCTAGCTGGAATGATGGTCTCTAGGCCATACACATAGGGGACCCCTCCATGTTAGTTTTATGATCAGATGTAAAACACAGAAATTTAATTCAAATCAGACACAAAGACACAACATATACCCTGGGAAAACCCTCCTCTTGAGGGAGAAAAAAAACCAGCAACAAATATCTCTCTTATATATAAACAATGGCAACAATACTCTTTACAATGAGGCCAATCACAAGGCCAATATCCTTCTTCGAGGATTGAGCGGCAAGAACATGAATATCTTCATTTCTAGAGCTTTGTCTAATGCCTCTTGCTGCCAACCTTGATTCTTCTTGAATACAACAGCTCTCAATTGATCAAACTTAGGAAGTTTTGATCTTGCACTGATTCCTTGAATGAATGACTCCCAAGATGAAGGAAGACCATTACGAGCCAACATGGTCAAATCCTTGTCATCAACAATATGCCCAATAGTAGAGAGCTGATCTCTCAACTCGGCGATCTTCATGAAGTATGAGATGATCGAGTCTCCTTTCGCCATCTTGACATGATGAAGTTGTTGTTTTAATGCAAGAGCACGACTTGTGTTGTTGGTCTCATACATCTCTTCCAAAGTCTTGAACATGTCTCTTGCAGTCTTCAACTTGGAGATGATTGGTACAATGTGGTCTTTCACGGAATCAACCAACATCTTTTTCGCCTTAGTATCTTTCTTCTTCCATTGAGACTTCTCTTCCTCATCAGTAGGCTCGGGAACTTTGGTCTCCATGAACTCAGCTAACGCATTTTCTTCCAAGGCGAGCACGACTCTGAATCTCTAAGATGTGAAATTAGATGCTCCCTCAAGTCTATCCTCGATCTTAAGTCCGTTCACCATCTTGATGATAGGATAGATGCAATCAAAAGATGAGAATAAGAATAAAGGATATCGCTGCTTGACTAAATCTGATCAAGATCTTCCTTATACCCGCTCTAATACCATGTTAGTTTTATGATTAGATGTAAAACACACAAATTTAATTCAAATCAGACACAAAGACACATCATATACCTTGGGAAAACCCTCCTCTTGAGGGAGAAAAAAACCCTGCAACAAATATCTCTCTTATATATAAACAATGGCAACAATACTCTTTACAATGAGGCCAATCACAAGGCCAATATTCAGCACCAACAATGGCAATAATAATAGATAACAATCTGCCCTTCCTTAAACTCAAATCTGCACTTGAAGGAATTCGCAATCTGTCCTTGAAGAAATTCACACTTGAGAGAAGGATCTGCTCTTGTTAAAATTCGCACTTGAGAGAAGGAAATAATCGAACTTGCTTGATGTCAAATGAAGTGGGAAAGACCTTGTATATATACATTTTGATAGAGAGGTCGCACCTCTTCAAGAGCAAGGTCGGCCATTATAAGAAAATATAATTACAAATAATAATAGTGAATTACAAGGAAGG
The DNA here is from genome assembly GCA_007258455.2 of Sequoia sempervirens. Classification (NCBI taxonomy): domain Eukaryota; kingdom Viridiplantae; phylum Streptophyta; class Pinopsida; order Cupressales; family Cupressaceae; genus Sequoia; species Sequoia sempervirens. The sequence continues at coordinate 634,219,770 of VDFB02047230.1, read as the reverse complement.
TCGGCCAAGATTGGAATTACATTGTTGCCTAAGTGAAGCGCTTCTTCACTTGATTATCTCAATAAATGAATAGCCGTTAGGCTATATGAATTTATGTGTTCACTCGTGGCTGGAAGAATGAGCCCGAAGCTGCCATAACATCAACACTCCCTCTCAGCTAGGGAGAAATACTTCCAGCTGTACAAGACATATCACCTAATTGTGATGTCAACCACAATGGCTACTCCCATATGTGGAAAGAAGGGATATCACCTCATCGTGATATCAACCATCATGGCTACTCCCATGGATGGTAAATGTGCACAAGTGCTCATCACTCAACGTGATGTCATCACCTCATCGTGACATTCACCATGGCTACTCCCAAAGGGTGAAAACACAAGTACAAGAAAATCATCACGGACTCTCTCACGTGATGCTGTCATGGAGTCACACACATGACATCCACCATGGCTACTCCTAGAGTGTGGAAACAAGGGCTTTCACCTCAAATCTCTCTCAAAGAGAAATGCATTAACAAGGGCTTGCACCTCAAATCTCTATCAAAGAGAAATGCATTAAAGAAGGGCTTGGTGAGAATGTCTGCCGTCTACTCATCAGTGTTGATATACTTCAACTGGATCGCTTTCCTCAATACCATATCTCTGATATAGTGGTATTTGATCTCAACATGTTTAGTTCTGTCATGAAACACAGGATTGATAGAAAGCTTCACACAACTTTGATTATCACAATGAATGATAGTAGGCTCCATTGATTGTCCAAACAATCTTGCAAGGAGCTTCCGGCCACACTGCTTCTCGAGCTGCCACACAAGCTGCAATATACTCGGCCTGTTGTACTCGCGAAGACTGCTTCCTGCTACACCAGGATATCATTGCAGACCCCAAACTGAAACAACATCCAGAGGTGCTCTTCCGATCAGTAACACACCCTGCCCAATCAGAATCAGTATATCCATGTAGCTTCAAGTCCACACCTAAAGAATATCTCAAGCCATATCCAACTGTGCCACGCAAGTATCTCAAGATACGCTTTGCTGCAACTAGATGTATTTGCCTTGGTTCACACATGAACCGACTAAGTGGACTCATTGCGTAGCAAATATCCGGTCTAGGATTGACTAGATACATCAACGATCCAATCAACTGCCTGTACATCGTGGGATCCACTAGATCTGAACTAGCTGCAGCCTCTTTCAACTTACGCAAGTTGGCCTTCATAGGCGTAGACATGGATTTGCAATCCATCATACCAAACCTCTTCAGAATATCAATGGTATACTTCTCTTGACTTAGAATGATCTCATCAGGCTTCTGCCATACTTCTAAACCAAGGAAGTAGTGCATGAGACCAAGATCCTTCATTTCAAATTCAGAAGCTAACTCCTTGCCTTTGATAATGAGGTGATCTTCTCCAGTAAGAATTAAATCATCAACATAGAGAACCAAGATTAATGCTTCGCCATCAATTACCTTGAAATACAGGTTTGAATCAGCATCGTTCTTGGAGAAGCCCAAGCTTGACAGGTAACAATCAATTCTTTCGTACCAATCACAAGGAGTCTGCTTAAGGCCATACAAAGCCTTCTTCAGCTTGCAAACATGAGACTCCTTCCCATGTACCTCAAAGCCATCAGGTTGCTCAATATATACCTCTTCCTCGATTACACCATTTAGAAATGCTGTCTTCACGTCCATTTGGTGAATCTTCCACCCTTTAGATGCTGCAATAGCAATGATGGTCCTGACTGAAGTATAACGAGCAACTGGAGCAAAGGTTTCCTCATAGTCAACTCCCTCTTTTTGAGAGAATCCTCTAGCCACGAACCTAGCCTTGTACTTCTCAATACTCCCATTAGCCACATACTTGATTTTGAAGATCTATTTGGAAGAAACAACAGATTTTCCCTTAGGTCTAGGTACGATGTCCCATACATCATTCTTGAGAATGGATTGATACTCTTCAGCCATAGCATCTCTCCAAACCTGCTGACTAGTAGCTTCCTCAACACTAGAAGGCTCAGACTCAATGATTTGACTCATCAATGCAACATAGCTAGAAAACTTACGAGGTCTCTTGCTTTCTCTGAAGATTCCTCTTGGGGCTGCAAACCCTTCTGCCTTCTGCATTGTTTGCTTGGCCCAAAGAGGTCTTTTTCTACCAATCACAATATCTGTAGGCCCATTAGTAGGTTCCAAGGGCTCAACTGGATCATCATCTTCTTTAGGTTCAGGAGCCTCCCTTTGAATCTCAAAAGTATGGTCAACTTCCACATCCTGAGGAGACTCTTGATCTTCATTATCTATCTCCATGTGGGTGCCCTTGGATCTCCTGAATGCAACATCCTCTTCAAATGTAACATCCCTACTGATCTCAATCAACTTCTAACCTGGAATGTAGATTTTGTAGGCTTTTGATGTCTCACTATAGCCCACAAATATTCCCTTCTTGCCAGAAGGTTCCAACTTTGTCCTTTTATCTTTCTGTACATGAACATACATTGGACAACCAAAGATCCTCAAGTGACTCACTTTCGGCTTCACCCTTGTGAATGCTTCTTCAGGAGTCATGTTCTCCAAAATGCGATGAGGACTTCTATTCTGAACATAAACAACTATCCTAGATGCTTCAACCCAAAGGAAGGTTTGTAGATCTTGGTCATGAATCATAGCTTTGGCTGCTTCTACAATAGATTTGTTCTTCCTTTCAGCAACACCGTTCTGTTGAGGATTATAAGGGCATAGAACTCCCTCTTAATCCCTGTTTCAATGCAAAAGTTACGGAAGTTGCTGGAAATGTACTCTCCACCGTTATCGGATCTCAGAACCTTGATCCTCTTCACAGACAAGTTCTCTACCTGAGCTTTAAATTCTTTGAACCTCTCTAATACTTCCTCAGATTCTTTAGATTTCAAGAAATAAATCCAAGTCTTTCTAGAGTAGTCATCAATAAAAATAATGTAGTACAAGAAACCACTCAAAGAAGCAACAAACATTGGACCACATAAATCAGAATGAATAAGATCAAGAATACATTTAGATCTACTTTCACTATTATGAAATGGACCTTTAGTATTCTTACCCAATGCGCAACCTCTGCAAATGCCTTCATGCTCCTGGTTGAGTTTTGGAAGGCTCGTAACCATCTTCTCCATGGTGGGTAGTGCTTGAAAGTGAAGGTGAGCCAATCTTCTATGCCAAAGTTCACACGAACTTGATGAATCATGCAATAGAGCTTGAAGTGGGCGGGTGCAAAGTCTGTAGAGGCTCTCATGACGAATTCCAATCACCCGAGAAGATTTGATATTTGAGTTCTTAGTCCATGCAAGAACTTTACCTTTTGAAAATGCAACTTTATACCCCTTGTCCTCCAAGGCTGGGATAGAGACAAGGTTTCGCTTGATACCCGAAACAAATAGAACATCACTCAGCTGCAAGGAAATACCGGAATCCAAGTGAAGAGAGGAGATCCCAACTCCTTTCACAGAATAACTAGCATCATCTCCAATGATTACTTGAATACTAGAATCTCTCTCCACCAAATCAGTTAGATGCTCCCTAAATCTGGTGATGTGGCGAGAAGCACCACTATCAATCAACCAAGTATTATTGTTAGTAGGCACATTGCTTGAAAGAGCAGAATAGAATAAGAAACCACCTGAATCCTTCTGCGGAGAAATCTCATCCACATCTACAAATGTAGCTTTCTGCTTAGGTCGGGTTGGACAATCCTTCGCATAATGACCAAACTTGTCACATCTAAAACATTGAATGCGAGAGAGGTCCTTCTTCTTCTTCGATGTAGGAGCACCATCTGAACCTTTATCTCTATTCCTCTTGAAGTATCCTTTCTTCTTCGAGGATTGAGCGACAAGAACATGAATATCTTCATTTCTAGAGCTTTGTCCAATGCCTCTTGTTGCCAACCTTGATTCTTCTTGAATACAATCAGCTCTCAATCGATCAAACTTAGGAAGTTTTGATCTCGCACTGATTCCTTGAATGAATGACTCCCAAGATGAAGGAAGACGATTAAGAGCCAACATGGTCAAATCCTTGTCATCAACAATATGCCCAATAGTAGAGAGCTGATCTCTCAACTCGTGATCTTCATGAAGTATGAGATGATCGAGTCTCCTTTCGCCATCTTGACATGATGAAGTTGTTGCTTTAATGCAAGAGCATAACTTGTGTTGTTGGTCTCATACATCTCTTCCAAAGTCCTGAACATTTCTTTCTTGCAGTCTTCAACTTGGAGATGATTGGTACAATGTGGTCTTTCACGGAATCAACCAACATCTTTTTCGCCTTAGTATCCTTCTTCTTCCATTGAGACTTCTCTCCCTCATTAGTAGGCTCGGGAACTTTGGTCTCCATGAACTCAACTAACTCATTTTCTTCTAAGGTGAGCATGACTCTGAATCTCCAAGATGTGAAATTAGATGCTCCCTCAAGTCTATCCTCGATCTTAAGTCCATTCACCATCTTGATGATAGGATAGATGCAATCAAAAGATGAGAATAAGAATAAAGGATATCGTTGCTTGACTAAATTTGATCAAGATCTTCCTTATACCCGCTCTGATACCATGTTAGTTTTATGATTAGATGTAAAACACAGAAACTTAATTCAAATCAGACACAAAGACACAGCATATACCTTGGGAAAACCCTCCTCTTGAGGGAGAAAAAAACCCAGCAACAAATATCTCTCTTATATATAAACAATGGCAACAATACACTTTACAATGAGGCCAATCACAAGGCCAATATTCAGCACCAACAATGGCAATAATAACAGATAACAATCTGCCCTTCCTTAAACTCAAATCTGCACTTGAAGGAATTCGCAATCTGTCCTTGAAGAAATTCGCACTTGAGAGAAGGATCTGCTCTTGTTAAAATTTGCACTTGAGAGAAGGAAATAATCGAACTTGCTTGATGTCAAATGAAGTGGGAAAGACCTTGTATATATACATTTTGATAGAGAGGTCGTACCTCTTCAAGAGCAAGGTCGGCCATTATAAGAAAATATAATTACAAATAATAATAGTGAATTACAAGGAAGGTTGGCCAAGATGGGAATTACATTGTTGTCTAAGTGAAGCGCTTCTTCACTTGATTATCTCAATAAATGAATAGCTGTTAGGCTATATGAATTTATGTGTTCACTCGTGGCCGGAAGAATGAGCCCGAAGCTGCCATAACATCAACACTCCATACATTTCCAAAATCATAACATGTCTCTTGTTTGTATAGGAGGATTAGCCTCCAAGAGATAGTCACTCAAGAGAATATACATCACTAGGAAGGTAAATGGATGATGACTGCCCCATAACAGTCCACATTTCCGTCCATCCTCAAAAAGTTTATTGTGTCTACACATATATAGTAGGAAGAACACTAGAACACCAGACCAACATTTGCAAAATGAAAAAGGCTAGCATTGCCACCACAAATTCAAAAGTATCAAAAGAAAGAAAATCAGTTCCAACATTTTTTTTTTTTATTAGACTGCAGGAATCGGGTAGCACGACCCCCTATAAACTGCAGGTGCGCCTGGTAAACTTTTTAACGTGACCGGCGGCGCTGGTGCGACACGCCCTCCGATACCACGGGGGTGGGGGAGACTAGAACTTGTGACCAACCTCCTGCTACAGGAAAGATTTAGCCAACCAAGCTAGGGCCCCAACCCAAAATCAGTTCCAACATTAAGGTAGATAAATGTCAACAATTTCAACAATAAATCAATTGTAGCTCCAAGATTCACGTGAAAAAACCATATCAAAGATTTGTGGCTAAACTAATCACTTTCAAAGATAAATAATCATTGTTGGATCACACAAGCAAGTCTAAAACTCATGAATACTAATAAGGAAGGAAGGAGCATGTTACAGAATTGCACATTACATTATTATGTGATTAACTTCAAGTTACTAATAAGGAAGGAGCGAATTCACAGTCATGACTCTTACATAGTCATTTATGGCTATTCTGTAGTCCTTTATGTGTGCTTTGTAGAAAAAGGCATACAAAAACTCCACATAACATTACTTTGTGCTTTGCAAGCAGACATACAAAACCACGTGTAGCTGGCTAGAGGTTGACGTGGGTAGGCACTCTTGTATGCTATCAGCCCTACCCTCACAGGTAGCCATAGCAAACACGAGGTCCTCCTCTACATATGCAAATGATTCCAGTTCAATTATGACATACTCAGAGCAACCATGTAGGAACATCTACACATGCAGATGATTCCAGTCCAACTATGATGTACTCATGGCAACCATGTAGGAACATCTACATATATAAATTATTTGGTCACAACTCATTCAAATTACCATATACATCATTCATGAAGAATGCATACAACACTTCACTCATTGCACAACTAACATTAATCTGCCTACCCTTCAAGGATAAGATCAATGCTAGCACTCAGAGCATCACAGAGGTACGTCACATGCACATGGGATGAAGACATAACAAAATAAAATAAGGGACTTACTATCCCCCACAAATGGTATACTCTGGAATGTCCCCTACTTGGAGTATGCCTAAATTTTCCTTTAGAAACAATTACACAACATAAAATTTTTTTACAAATAATATTCCATAGTAAATTATATAATATATATTGAACTTAAGAATAATGAACTATTAACATTTATGAAATAATGAAAAACAACTTAAACTTGAATCCAATGTATAGACTCTTTTCAATAACCAATCATGGTAGGGATTGGAAAGAAATGCATGATAGGGCGCTAGAAAAACTATTCATCACAAGTAAGCCCAAGGGCGTGCTCATGCCCCCCCTTGGCCCCAAGTGGCAGAAACATCCAACCAAGATAATTCCCATACCGCCTTTCCCTAACATGTATCCTTGCAAATCCAGGCCTGATTGCTTATAGGGAAACTAATAGATTAAATCAAATGAATAATTACTAATAAGGATTAATAATTGCTGCAAGCATCATTATTGCATGATCATATATAATGTATATATATATTTCATATAAGTATATATATTTAATTATTGCTAATTAAATTCAATCTTACAATAATCATTTTATTTGGACATATATATCTATTATATATATGTGTATGTGTATATTTATAATTATATTTAAGCTTACTTCCCAAATATATTCTTGGCAATAATACTTAATCCAACAGATCTCTTATAACTTATTCCTTTTCCCAATCTGCTGCTTTTATGTGAATTCATCTCCTTTCTGATCTTCTTTATGATGATTCTCCCTTTTAAATGTTTCTCCTTTTATATCCTCTTTCCTTTGTGAAGAGATGCAACTCTTTTAATAGAGACAACCTTCTAAAAGGACACGATTTTATGTTAACCTTGATCGCTTCCCTTAACTTCTTGATCGCCGCCTTCATAAATTTAATCGCTGCCGTACTAATTGGAAACACTGTGATATTGCTATCAGAATTCAACTGTGTAGTTTTACGAGTCAAACTCATTGACCCATATTTCATGAGTAGTGGTTCACAAGAACCCATCTCTCATAATAATGAACGGTCCGCTTAGCACTCATTGTATCTAGGTGATGCTCACAGAGGTGAAGCACTAGGCCTTCCCGGGAGGTCACCCATCCCAGTACTACTCCATCTCAAGCGTGCTTAACCACAGAGTTTTCCCCAAGGTTAAGCCCACTTAGCTTGCAACCCCATTTGCCAAACCTTCAGCAAGTGTTGTGCCTTATGAACCATTCATTATAGAGCCCCTTTAGCTCCATATTATAAAGCAAGTGTTGTGAAGCACTTATCAATTGGAAACACTCCTCATTAATCATCGCTACTCCTCAAACTATATTTGCTGCTCCATATTATAATCATATTCACTGCTTCATATGAATTGCTTATAATTCCTTGATTGCTTCTCCTCTATCCCTGCCTTGTATAGAATATCATTATATTGATTGTTGGTTTCTTCAACTTAATCGATGCTCATTTAAACATAGTAATCACTGCCTATATTATTATTCCATTTAAAACATACGAATCGCTACATACATTAACTTCTAATATTATCGCTGATTGTCTTTATGGGTCAGCCTTCACAAGGAAATGCTATTAATTGTTGTCAGTGCCTGGGATTTTAGTGCTGCGATTTAAGGAATGAAACGGGTCCTACATACTCCAACACAACCACATGGAGAAGATATCAAGGGACAACCACAAGATGCACACAGAAGCACATGCCCAAGACAAGACCCAAAACAGATACGCAAACTAGAGCTCTCGATGTTGAAACAAGAGCGCTGATATCAAATGTAATGTCTTGGTGTAAAAATTGGGGCATTACATGTAAATTCACTTAGTGTCATCGTACTATGCACACCCACTGCGGGCTGTCAAAAATTGGATCTTGCTCATACATCTATGACCAAGTATCTATATTGTGACCATGTGAATTAAGTACACATAATAACATTTTGACCAGCAGTCAACTCAAAAAGATAGTGAGATTGTGCTGCTTTTCTTATGCTTTATGTTTAGGTTGAATTATTGCAAATAAGTACCGAATCTGCTTCATGGCAAAGAAATACTTCTCCAAGTTTGCATACAAAAAATGATCGTGTAAGAATTAGAGAACTTGTTGAATGTGAATCACATGTTCATCCCCTTTTTGGATGCAAGATTATGTCATTGATGTAGACTGCAAATAAGTCTGTGAAGGAGAATCAGATACCATTTATCATCCTCATGATTGTCCCTGGTTCATTTGTTAGCACAAATGACTTATTTAACCATAAAAGCAATCATTTTTTTGCCATTTTTGGAAGTGTTAGAGCGGTCTATAGGTAATTGGTGGTAACTTGATTTGAGGTCTATCATGGTTTAATGCTTGGTACCTTTGAGCTGATTCAACAGCTTTGCAGTTCTTGTAATTAGAATCTACTCTTCGTAATTTATCTTGTGTAGAGTCTTATAAGCTGTATACAATCTCCATATGCCATCCTTATTTTGTGCTACGCTGATTGAATTACTAGAGTTGATGAACTAGGTTGAATTGCCCTTTATTAATGGTAAACATCAAATGAGGTCATGGGAATGCTACTTCACAGTGAAGTCAACTACCAATTGTTGATATGAAAATGTTATTCAATATTTGGTCCATTTGCTTTTTGTGTTGTGTAAGTAGTCGTGCAAGTCTGGATTGCTCACAAAGTTTTCTATTCTTCTTCAGGTTTCATCATCAAAAGTACTAACTTCCTAGTTTGACCAGTCAACCTACAACACTATTTAGCACCAATGAAAGAAAGTTTAGGAGCTAACAGACAGTTCAATACCCACTGATTTTTAATGTCAATGATGCTGCGTCTAGGTCTTAACTTATATTTTTATCATGTTTTAATAAAAAGGTTGTCGGGCAGTAAGACATCATGTGCAATGGGGCAGCATCACAATAATTTCAATCCTTGAATGCTATGATTTCATATTCTAAGCGATACTATTCTGTGACTCATATCTCTTAACATTATGTCATGTCAACTTAATATAGAAGAATATTTCTTTTCAATAATTTAGTTGCAAATGAATGTAACAGCTTAATTAATTAAGTATGATAATCCAATCTCAAATTCTGTCTCTGGTCTAATGAGAGAATGAACTGCTGATATGAAACTGGGCTACAAGCTTAGGACAGGCTTGCTAAATGCTTCTGTTTGTGCTGTAGACTGCAGTTTCACCCATCACATCCTAGAAGTCCTTTTTTGCTTTAACATTGCTTGGAAGGTGCTGAAACTACTTGTAACTGAATTGCTGTACTGAGGTTTTGAAACTGACTATAACTCAATTGCTGTATTGAAACTAAGAAAGTGTTGGAGTTAATTGCTAACTGGATTTGATATGCTGGGACTAGGTAAGTGTTGATGCTGACTGCAAACCGGGACAACACTGAAATTGTTAAACTGGACTCATTCTAAAAGCTTGAAACTTTGTGCATTTCCTGAATCCAATTGGAAGGCTCCGGGTTTTCGTCCCTGGTCTCCGTTTGAGATGCCCAAGGATTTCTGTCCTTGTATCTCAAGCAATCTTTAGGGTTTTTCGTCCTTAGGATTGTGTGGGCAAGTGCTCAAATGGGATCTCAAGAGCAAAAACATTCTGCAATGAATGATTCTGCTGCCCATGCTTGTTTAAATAGGCAGTGGCTGCTAACCCTAGGGCAGCCACCTCCTTTCATTTATTTTTTATTTTTCTGAAAACAAACAAAATCATATCCTATCCTATTTGAGGTGGCCACTTTTGGCCTTATCTTAGTTGAGGCGGACTTTCTTTTTATACATATTTGTTTTCTTTTTCTTTTGCTCCAATAATTACAATATTTTAATTCTTCTTTGTGGCTTATTGGTGTTGGTGTGAATATATGTCTTGTACCTAGTTAATTCACTTACTAGGGACATAGGGGACATATTCGCATGTTAAGTTTACTTAGGTCCTAAGATTCTTTCTAGAAGACTTAGTTGTCATGTCTAGATCTTATCTTTTTGACTTTTATGTCATGTTAGTTGTCTCATGTCATAGGATTAAGACACTGTCATTATCTTGTCTAATCCTGTCTCATCTTGGCTATATAACCAAGTGGTCTCATATGTAAATTATATTGAGTTGCTGGATAATCAATTCCATTGCAATCTTGAGCATTGCATATTGATCTCTTTGTGCTTTCCATTTGGCCTCTAGATCTTGGGTATCTACATAGCCAACTTTAATTTAACATGGTATTAGAGCGGGTTGGGTGCCATTGGATAGTCCTTTTGGAGAGATCTTGGTAGATCTTGAAAAGTTGAGTATGCTCTTGTCTTGCATTGTATGACAATCCGGAGAATAAAAAAAATTTGATAGAAATCCCAAATTTTGGGAGTGTTCCTCTTTTTGACTTTGTATTGCAGGTGCATTTTGGGAGCTTGTTGTATCAAAATTGAGCTCACCATTGCATCCAGAGTGCCCTAGCAAGTTAGATCTACCTTTCGTTTCGTCTCAATTGGACATTGGAGGCCAAATCTGCAAGGGTTTGAAGATTGAAGGTGGTTGCCAGATTTGGGAGGTAGCTACCACTTCAGAGCATTTTGAGTCAAAAAGGACACTGCCATCGTGTCCGGAAGGGCCAAAAACCCTAAGATCGATTGCCAATTCGTCACAATCCGAGCACTTCACTTGAGGCTTGAGGAAAATTTTTCTCCTATTTGTCCGTATGGTCGTAGGTCGCCATTATTGCTTGGTCGGTATGATTTTGAAAAATATATATTTTATTATTTGAAATTTTTTGAAACTTTTTATAAAAAATTATATAGTTGATATGTTTTTAAAAAAAATTAAATATTAAAATAAAAACATATATATTACATAGTATCCTGCGGGATTGCTAACAAACCTGTAGAGTACCGCCAAGTACGGGCGCTTGCTGAGGCGCCACGTGGCCCTCTACCGACGAGCCACACGGCCCCCACAACCATGCAGGTCCCACGGCCATTGAAAACTGGTTGCCGAGTTTTTTAAAATCGGCAAGTTTAAAATAAATATTCCGGGCATATTCTAGAAGATTCCATAGGGTGTTTAAACTCCAGAATATTTTGTCAATTCGCAAAGATTCTGATGCCCAAAACATTCTCTAGAATATTCCGTGAGAGAATATTCCATTCGTGCGTAGAGTATATGCCTTCAAAATATTCCAGGGAGAATATTCTTTTTTTGATTGGTTGATGGATGTCAAATTTAATCTCGTGAAGTTCTGACGTTAGCACTACGTGAACACCTTTTTTTGAAATTTTAAGGCCCCCTCACCATTTGCATTTTCAGTTTGAAGGGCAATTTTCAAACGGCCATAACTCAGGCTTAGGATCTTTTTGCGAGTATTTTTTTTTGATTTGGGGTAGAATTTCATGCTTTTTGTTGTGGTGCAATTAGTTTTTGATTTTGGTGCTTGATTTTTCCATAAATTGCAGATTCTCATAGGTGTTGTTGAGCCGCTTTCGTTTTGGGAACTTTCGGGCTCCGTTTTTGCTCCTACAATAACATTTTTGAGTGATTTTTTTTTGAAAGTGCATAATTTTTCCTGTACTTTGCAGTGGTGTGATCAAATTGATCTCATTTTATGTAAAAATTTCACTTTGAACTTGTGGCTATTTTTGGCATTTGTAAGCATTAAGAGCAAGTCTAGTTTGTTGTTTTTGGCATCTGACATCTGTAAATGCACTGAATATAAAGTGACATCATATATTGCTAGGAGGTTTTTTGATTGAGTAATTTGGGGGCGGGGGGAGCGGGAGGTCTCTTGGTGCATTGTTTTGATATGTTTGCTTGTGCTCTTCTTTTCCATGGATCATTCTAAGGTTCCTTTGCTCACATCATATAATTATTCAACATGGCATCAAAATGCATGGAGTATTCTAATAATTGAAGGTCACTCTCTATATGTTGAAAATAAGGTACCTGAACCTATAGATGCAGATAAAAAGATAAAATGGATGATTGAACATACCGAAGCTCTTGGATGTCTTCGTAGATTACTTTCTCAAGATTTTTTGTTTCAAATTGAATCATGTAAGAATTCTCATGAAGCTTGGAACAAATTGAAAACATTGTATGGTACTACAGATTAAGTAAGAGGCTATCAAATTGATAATAAATTGATGAGTCTTGATCCTAAGAACTTTGACAACATCCAGGACTACATCACTAAGGTTAATGATCTAAGAGAGCAATGTAAAGCACGTGGAATTGATAAGGGCATTAAGTTGGTCTACAATACATTGAACAAACTTGGTCCTGATATGCATCTTTTGTTTCTAGCTTTCATACTTATAGGTTGACTATGGGGTCTGCATATACTACACCTTCATTTGCATCATTTTTTGAGATGTTTATACATCAACAACAAAAGCTTATCTCAATGGGTCTCATAAAGAAATCTAAATCTTAGGCATTGTTGGTTAGTCAGGTGAAAGAATTAGAACATACTGATAAGAAACAAAAGAAAGCAAAGAACAATCCACATCAGATCAAGCAAAGAATAAATTCTCTTCCAAAGAGAATTCATCTAAGAAAGAGAAGACAACTTGTTCATATTGCAAGAAACTTGGACATGATGAACATTCTTGTCAAACAAATCTTATTTCCATATATCAGATTACACATGGTGGAGATGGGAGGACTGTGGAATTCACTCATGATTTAGTTATCATTAGAGACTTGGAGAGGAGAGAGATTCTTGCTATTGAGATGGTTGATGATTGATCATTCATCTCGGTTGTATACCTTTGACCTTTGAAGATTTTGCTTATGATGATGACTTTGTTCCTTCGGTTGTTGATCACACTTCTAGTGTGAACCATGATTTAAAGGAGACATTTGGCTACTTGAACTTGGGTGTTCTCACATCGGATCCCATTCTTGAGCCTTGCATTTCATCTCCTCCATCTACTGTTGCATTTGATGATGCTTGTGTTGCTATAGACATGGCTTCTTGTGATTTAGTGCAACAGGTTCTACATTGTCTTCCATCTACATCTACTTTAGATGCATACTTGACAGACATTGGTGGGTTGTTCGTTGAGTCTTATATTTCATATTTGGGAGACACCATAGATTGGATACATCTCTCTGATGAAGATGATTCTTCTTCAGTTGTTGTGAGGGAATACTCTAACCCTAATGTTCATTCTCTACATGATTATTCTTCACAGTTTGATGTGAGTGTGGATACTTTTGGACAGCATTTGGAGGAGGCTTTTTTATCTTCAGAGGAGGTATCTTTGTCTTTGGACTGTGTTCTACATCCTTCTCTACTAGATTCTGGATTGACATCTTCAGCTGTGTGGCCTAAATGCCTATTTGGAGTGTGTTAGCTTTCGACATCAACATGGAGACACTTGAGCATAGTTCAAAGACTCACACATCATCCTTCTTCCCACATCTTCCTTCAGGAATGGGAAGACATCCTGCATACTTTCTTGGTTTTGTTTCTTTCTAAGGGGAGGAATGTTGTTCAGCAAGATTGGATCATCTTCAGTATTCAATGTCAAGCTTCTACCAATGTAGGAGACTCACCATTGAAGGGGGGCTGCATAGGTCTCTCTTCTCCTTCTCTCTTATGGGGGGTCTTTTTCCTTGTATGGGGTTTTGTCCCTCTCATTCTTCGTTGAGAGTATTTTGTTTTCATCTCTCTTTTGGGGAAGAGTTTTGTCCCATTGGGTTTTCTCCTTTTTTTCGTTTGTGAGAGATTGCATTTGCATTTGTACATGGGTATCTAACATGGCCTAGTATTTGAGACTCATTCTTGCATCTTTGTATCATTTGCATAATAATCTTCTTCGTAAGTTGCACTTAAGGGGGGGTGTTGGTGTGAATAAATGTCTTGTACCTAGTTAATTCACTTACTAGGGACTTAGGGGACATATTCACATGTTAAGTTTACTTAGGTCCTAAGATTCTTTCTAGAAGACTTAGTTGTCATGTCTAGATCTTATCTTTTTGAATTTTATGTCAAGTTAGTTGTCTCATGTCATAGGATTAAGACACTTGTCATGATCTTGTCTAATCCTATGTCTCACCTTGGCTATATAACTAGGTAGTCTCATATGTAAATTATATTGAGTTGTTGGATAATCAATTCCATTGCAATCTCGAGCATTGCATATTGATCTCTTTGTGCTTTCCATTTGGCCTCTAGATCTTGAGTATCTACATAGCCAACTCTAACAATTGGAAAGGGGAACATGACACATGAGTTCAACTGATTATATTACGACTATATTTGGAAATCTATTTTTTTTGAATTTCCACTATCGACATGAAATGCAAAGGCTGATCTGAACTTACTTTGGTGAATGAAAGGATGTTTTGCGTCTTTAGAGTTAGGTTATGAAGATGTTACACGAGTTAGTGCAAGTATGGCATTAGGCTCAAATTCTATGATATGCTTGTCTCTAATTTCTGTTGGTGTGACCATAGATCGCAGACTCAGACTTAGAGAGTACTCGGCAAGCCCAAAATTTTTGACTTGGCAAAAACTTGACAACTGAAAAAGTACTAAAATTTCTTATAAAAACACTTTTTTTTTGCAAATTTCTATTACATTTGATTCTTGAATACATATGGATTACAAAATGGCATCATCATGCAAAATTGGATAGTGGATACTTGATACAATGGCTAGCTAGTAACTAATAACTATTATGAATTTATGATGATTGTCTTTCAAAATCATCATCATAAATTTCATATCTAGGCAATTGCAATTTCCTCTTCCCCAACCTAGTGAAAAATTGGTGGGTAGAGGGTATGGTCCTCCTTGCACTCGATTGTGGCTGCATGCTTGGCGTAGAAGACTGTGCCTGTGGCTCCACCCTGTTGGCATATAATAGTGATGCCGCCTCCACAATATCAATCTCATCCAATCCAATCTCCCTTGCTTCTGTTGCAGCCACATCCTCCATAACTTGCCTCTTGAAATCAGCAATCTCATCCTCTGTAAACACAGAGGCCTCATGGTCCTTATCGTCCTACACAATCCAATCACTATAGGGATAAATCTCATCCAAATCAATAAGTTCCTTTGGTGAGTCCTGCAATTGTCTTGTGTGAAACTGAAGGTTGTATTTTACAAAAACAAGATCATTGAGGCATTTTTGAGTCAACTTATTACGCTTCTTCATGTGAATGGCATCAAACAAACTCCAATTGTGCTCACAATTAGAAACACTACAAGGCGGAGACAAAAACTTCGGAGGGCTAGCCTTTGCAAATTTGGGGTATTTCCACCTCAATCTTCCCACCACAAACCTGCAAATAAGATATTCAAGTTTTTGTAAATAAACAATATTCTATTAATAATTGTAAATAACAACTTGCAATATATAAGGCTTCACTTTTTCTTACATGGTGTTTGGATGTCTCTTCCTCGTATAGCTAAATGCGAAGAAAACAACCTCCCCCTAACTGTCTTATAATTCTGCAACTCTAAAATGATGAGGTCTCTTACCACATCTGTAGATGTCATCTTCTCAAAACATGTGGATAGGCCCTCCATAACCTCCCCATTAGCATCCGTGAAGCTATCAAAGAACTTTGGGTTGAGATAGTACCCCGTTGCATGAATGGGTTGGTGGAATTGATTATTCCACCTCTGGTCAATGATCTCTCAAATAGGGGCAAATCTATATGCGTCCCTTTTTGGATGGCCTCTTTGCCCTTGTCCATGGCCTCATAAATATATCACATTGCATTTTTCTCGCCATCCACCAAGCGCAAAACCCTCACCAACGGCTCAATTACCTACAAAGTACAAAGAATAAGCAAATTTAAATCACAACTTACAACGAAACAAAAAACTTTTAAATTTTATAAATAAAGGATTCAATTTGAAAATTAAATTAATTTTGAAGTTACCTTGACAATCTCTATAGCTCTAGTTGCAAAATCACCATCGAAAACTAAAACTATTTTTGCAATCCTTTCTTTATCAGCCTTCTTTGAATAAGTTGAGTCTACCCATTGTTGGCTCACAAACATTTGCTTCAAGGGAGTCAATAAACTAGTAATACTTTGTAACGTTAGAAAATTAGTTGCAAACCTTTAGCACTCAATTGCACAAGCTCTTTCACCTTGGCGTGATCTCTCATCAATTGAAGAACCTATGGGTGATTATATATATATTTTGTTATATCTCTTGCTTCTTCTGCAATTGGTCTCACCCAATCAATTTTGCCTATGTCCTCCAAAAGAAGGTCAAGGCAATGAGCTGCACAAGGGGTCCAAAAAAGTGTTTGATGCCTCTTTTAAAGCAGTCTTCCAACCACCACATATGTTGCTACATTGTCAGTAACAACTTGGACAACATTTTCTATGCCCGCCTCTAAAACAATTGGCTTTAGAAAAACCAACTCACCATTTGAAGCCACTAAATTTTTTTATGAGAGTGCGGTTCTTTCCATCTGTCCACCCATCTAAAAGAATTGTGCATCCATATTTTTGCCATTGCTTCTTTTCATCTTCCACAATTTGTTTTGCATTTACAATGGCATCTTTGATCAACTTGCCACTTAAATCTTTTGGAGAGGGGCCTTGTAGTCTTTCCTTGCAACTATCAATGCTGTCACCAAACACTCCGAATAAGGACTCCTTGCCACGTTGAAGGGAAGGTTGTTATAATGCCAAAAATTTGCACAAGCCTTGTCTGCTTCTTTGTGCACCTCCCTATTCCACCCAGTAGCTTCCAGTAAAGGTTGTGATCCTCGTTCATTTTCAGGCACAAAAAACTGGAATTTGCTCAAAGTGGATGAGGAGGATGGGGTACGTATATGTGGACCATGACTAGAGCCCACAATGCCTTGCATATCCACTTTAGATTCTCTTGAAAAATTAGGAGCAATGGCTTGTTGTATGGCTGCTTGCGTCTTTGCCCTCACCAATTATTTTCCATCTAGTGTTGCAAGAAGGGCTATCATCTCTTGTTTCACCTCTTCAGGGGTTGTTGGACATTCCTTGGCATCACATAAAGGAATACCAACAAGATCGTATTTGAGGCGATTGATGCCTCCATTAAGCCTCTTCGTGCACCAGGTACAAATAACGCTCCCTTGTACTGTCCCCATTATGCCATCTTTCCAAGCGGGATCACGACTACCAAGGGCTCTCCTTCCAACAGGCTGATTTGCACTTTCTAAGTCTGAACTAGATGCAGAACCGGATGCCATTGTGATTAAATATTAACCTACAATATTAAAAGTTGAATAATAAATATATTAGAAGTTGTAACTCTCAACAAGGAGAAAAGTTGTAAATTATTTACCCTTTCAAGATAAATGGCTTATATAAAGAAGTAAAAGTACTTTCAGTTGAATTTATGTACACAAGTATGCAGTTTGTATTTACACAATTTGTATGTATGTGTGTAAGTATGATGTGTGTCTATGTTGTGTGTGTATAGCTATGTATGATGTGTTTGTATGTATGTAGGTATGTATGTGTGCGTATATATATGTATGTATATAATATAGGTGTGTACAGACACACACCCATACATACACACTATAATATGCAGCCCTGCTTGCCTTTGTTTTATTTGTTTTATGAATGTTTTGTGATATATTTGCAATGTTTGATATAACAATATAATGCATCAAAATAGAAGATATTGGAATAATATTTTCAACTCAAAAACTAAACATTACATAGGGAATACACATCTGAAAATTCCAGATTTTTATATAAGCTTAGATACTCAGTATTTTCATAAAATATCGACAATCGAGTTCATAAAATATCCCTTATTTTTTAAAACAACAATACCCAAAAAATATGGGAGTTACAAATCATGAACTCACAGGTAAGATATGCCTTGAAACCCTCTGAAAATGGATGCCAGCTGCAAGTAACACCTCCAATGGAGGAAATGATGCCAACATAGTGCTCTAACGCCTGTCAATATATGCCTTTCAAATTTCACGCTAGACCTTTGAAAACACCCACTATACTCAACAATATATATATATATATATATATATATATATATATATATATATATATATATATATATATATATATATATATATATATAATTTGTCCAAGTACCCAAGCAGTGACAATCTTCCTTTAAATCCCACGACCTGAAATGCTGTATCAATCAGCAATGCAAACCCTTGAATATGCAGTAAGATGGCGGCCAGCTATAGGAAACCCTACAATTCCAATATTTGCAATATGAAAAATCTCCAAATCCCACGTCTAGATCAACAAGTAAATCCTCCCAATTCAATCAATATATCTTCCAATTTCTTATTGATTCCTTCGAACCTTGAATATTAAATCTCTCCTGTAATTCGGTGAAGCACAAACACAACCTTTGAATGAAGTTGTCTGCAAGATGGCTTGGGAGATCTTTCACTCTTGCACCGAGCTATTCTTCTTGAGGGATTTTGTCCTCAAAAAGCTAAGTGTTTCCAAACTCTCCAATCTCTTGCAAAAACCCTTATCAAAATAATCTTCTCCAACATGAATGAATGTGCAAATGAGCTCCAAATGGCTTTTTATAACTCACGCCCTAATTTGCATTTGAGTTATATTTCATTTAATTTACTTTTTTCTCACTTTATAACTCCCTTTTTAATTTGTACTTAACTTTATATTATAAAGTGCACTTTAAAAACATTTATATCCCACTTTTAATAAAGTCCATTAATATATTATAATAATGTATAAAGTTAATTAATTTAAATTAACTTTATAATTGATGTTATTAAAATTAAATACATAGGACCGTTGAATACCAAAATGTCTCCAAGATATAAATATGCCATCACACCCAAAATAGTAACTTCTGCCAACTGACCATACCTGTGATTTACTATAAATAGTAAGGATAGATGAAATGCCCATGTGACTTACTAAAAATAGTATGGTTATAATGACTGAATAGCTTCTGCGAACTCCCTAGTAAACACTGGGCTGGGAAAAGCACTGATTGAGCTCAAAAAGGTCGGACTGAACAAGTCTGCAATGCCTTCAAAGGGCCCCCTAACCACCCTATTAGTCCACAAGGACCAAGTGATGGACTAACCACTGCGACTGACCACTGCCTAGAAAAGGGGACATTACACACACATATTGTACATGCTGTGTATGTAGGTATTTATGTGTGTTTGTGTATACACACACACTGTCACACATACTATACATGCACACACATAACATACCTATACACACACATACATAACATATCTATAACACAATGCACACATACATATCTATACACACATAGAGGATACCAAGTTTGCATGCATATGTATACACACACAGAGAGGATGCCAAGTTTGCATGCATATCTATACAGTTACACACCCACACACATGGGATGCCAAGTTTGCATGCCATCACATGACACTTGATCCAAGCTACAACATATGAGGATCAACTATTTCTTAGTATCTTTAGCAGGCAATTGAGGATATGGCGGCTCAACGGTGCTCTGTTGGATAGAGACCTCCGCGATGGTTGTGCTGGTTTACGCTGTCGAACCTCCTTAAGTTCGAACGCCGCGCGTACGGAACTCGCGGGGGCAATGTTTTAAGTTTCAATTAAATTTGATGTCGAGCTTTGTATAAATGAACAACTCGGTGAATTTATATGAAGGTTTGGCCAGCTTCGACAGGTTGTGGCGGAACAACTGCATATGTAATATTATGCGTAACCTGATCGTCATATTTATCAGGCCGCAAGGTTCAGGACGCCAATGAACGGTACCAGACCGTGAAGGCGTTGGTACCATACCGAACCGGTGGATTCTGAACCATCTATATTCCCTCCTGGGATCAGTCAAACAAAGTTCCCCACAACCATGTCAAGTCGCTTTCAGCGCATTTCTGTTTCTGGACTCGGTAAAGTCCATTATTAAAAATACCTAAATTCGTTGCATTAACCAGAGTTTGCGGCATGTCAATTGCTCATGTGGATATGTACTGTATCGGTTGTGCCATCGTGCCTTCGACCCTTACTGATATTATTATAGTGATATACTGATATACATACACTGATACACATAGTGACATATATCCACACACATACATACAAGTTGTGTATATACGAACTTCATACTTGTGTGTAAAAAATTCATATATCCACACACATCATACAAGTTGTGTATTTACAAGTATGAAGTTCATATATACACAACTTGTATGTATGTGTGTGGATATATATGTATGTGTATCAGTGTATGATGTTTGTTTGTGACACTAGGATGGCTAGAGATAGGTGTGAATGCGCTTAAAATATACTAGTGGGATAGGCATTAAAGTGAGTGTATAAACATAAGGCAGAGATTGCAAAGTATGCAATTTCCATTATTACACTACCACTTATACCCAGCTGCAACTGGAAGAACTATCCTCGTTTTAATAAACTGTGGATATAGAACAAATGTCTCATTATAGTCAATGCCTTCAGCTAGTGAGTACTCCTTGGCTATAAGTCTAGCTTTGTACTTCTCAAACTTTCCCTTTGGAGGTGAACTTGATCTTACAGGCCTTCTTGCAACCAGTGGCATTCTTACCTTTTGGTAAGTTATGCAACTTCCAAGTCTGAACTTTCATGAGAGAACCATATTCATTTTGCATTGCTGCTTCCAAACTTGAATTGCCCTTGGTTTCCATGTACACCCTTGGATCATTAAAATACTATACCTTACTTAGTATCACAAACAGTCTGCTTGGTCCTAAGAGGCATTTTGCTGCTATTGCTAGATGTTTTTGGTCTCTTTTGTGTAGCTTCTCCCCTTTTTTCAATTTGCAATGTAACTTCCATTCCCTCTTTCATTTGTATTCCTCAAATTAGCATCAAGGAATCTTGAGTTGGAGAACATGCATTAGGAGCAAGTAGATTGGGAGTGGTAGTGTACTTATTATATATTCCACTCTTCCCTTAATCAAATACCACATCCTTGTGAATGAACACATTTTTAGCATTGGATCCCATAGTTTCCAAGCTTTTGATTTTGGACTATAAGTGACAAAGATATACTTTGAGTATTTGCATCAAGTTTATTCTTGTTGTCATTAGGAACATGTGCTTAAACAACACAACCAAAGACTTTAAGATGAGACAAGCAAGGCTTCCTTACACACCATTTCTTCTCAAGGGTCACTTTCTTTACAACCTTTGTAGCAAGCACAATTCACTGCTTTCACCCAATAAACCTTAGGCAACTTCCTAGCTTGCAACATGCACTTGGTCATCTCCATGAGCGTACACATCTTCCTCTTAGTTACCTCGATTTGCTGTGGAGTACAAGGAATCATCAGTTCCCTCATAATGCCATGTTGCCAAGGAAATTTGTGAACATCCTATTTACAAATTCCATGCCAGTCTATTCACGACTTGATCTTTTTACTAGATTAGGTCTCTACTTCTGCATTGAAGATCTTGAATGTAGTAGGCATCTCATCCTTTTTAGAAAATTAAATCCCAAGTCTTTTTGGTAAAGTCATCAATCAAGACTAAAACAGGCTTAACGCCACTGTGTGAATTTATTGATTGTGCACCTATCAAATCATTACACATCAACTCTAGTTTCTTTCAAGTTCACTGTGCAGTGTTTTTGTCAAAGGATTTTCTGTGATATTTCCCACACACCCTTAACAAACACCCTTTGATGCAATGACATGTGGAACATCATGTGCCATATTATGCTTATTTAAGAAAACAATACTCTAGTAGTTGAGGTTTCCCAACTGCTCATGACATAGTTATTAGCATCATCTATTGAAGCAATTAGTGCTTGCTTGCATCTATCAAAGATCCACTGATTATCCTTCAAAGCACCTATTGTGACAACAAAGAGTACGTTCCTTGGATCTTTAATCCAACACCAGTTTTTCAGAAATTCAATTTTATATCCTTCTAAAGCAAGCTATTACACCGACAAAAGATATTTCATCATTCTAGAAGCATACAAAATATTATTGAAGAAGTCATTTTTGAACTCCATTGTCCCCACACCAAGCACAGGTATTTATCAACCAGCACCGACCACATCTTGAACATTGCCTTATTGTTTATAGGACACAAAACTATCCTTGTCATGGAAAATGTGCTATGGGCATTCATATTAAGAACCCAATACGATACCTTTTTAGAAGAAGTAACCGACAATGTCATGCCACCAGCATCACTGGAACCAGAAGTAGGTAGCTTCACAATTTTTGCAAGATATCTATCTACCTGTTTGCCAACTTATTTTTGTTTTTTTGAGTCAAACTACGCATTCAAATTTCCTAGGGCTCTTCCTTCCTAGCAACTTACTGAGAAGTTTGATTTTCGAGAAGTTTGATTTTCGTTCTTATCGACTTCCATGTTTTCTTTCTCCTGCTTCTTGTTTGTTTCATTCTTCCTCAGAAATGTTTTCTTCTAATTAGTTGGGCCCTTCAATGCACTTGCAAGGGATTGCAAGGATGCCAAACCAAGAGGATTCAACCATTTTCACTTTACTTCTCTCACCAATACCTATTTCTTAAGTGCTGCCATGGTATGTTCTGCAATCTATAGTCATCCCTCATGAGAGTTAAGAAATTATTACTGTATGACTTCAGAAGATTCTTTAAAACTAGGTTTTACATCTGTTTATCATCCTTCCAAGAGTCTTCATCTAGAGCCACAAGCTTGGTCCTATACTCTTCTAGCTTAATTAGATAAAGAAGGATGTTTTTCTTGTCCTCACCTTTAAGGTGGTCTAATGCCATGGTCAGTTTCACTGAAATGTGTAACTACTCTCGTACACCTCTCAAATGGAGTGTCGTACTAAATGAGTTATGTGTTAAATGGGGCATCAACATACTTTAATAGGATTGCCTTTGCTTTCTGACAATTCAATCCATGCTGATGCTGTACTAGATTGTCATTTGACAACTGCAGTGTAGCTAGATTTTGACTGACAATGTTCCAAACTGCATGCTGCAACAATTGGGTGGCAATATCTCTTTTCAACTCTAACTAATTCTCATTGCCAATTAGAACCAATGGATCCATGATGCTTGTTTCAAATGTTCCAAGGTTTTCCCACATCACTCCCAAAAGAAACCTTTATTGTTCTAGGCTTCAAGCCTTATCAATCCTGCTTTTCTATAGACCATACTTCTGATATACCAAGCCTTCCAATATACGAAAACCAATATACCAGTTGGTATGCAGAAGCAAAATGGTACAATGGAAGAGTGGTTTATAGAAGAAGAGTGGTATGTGGAAGCTTACTGGCATGTGAAAGGTCTTGCGTGTTTCTAATGGTGTATCAATTCATAGAGCAAGAAAGCTTATTCTTTCCTTGACATTGTGATCTTCTCTGCATCAAATTTATGGCTTAACTACAATTCATGGTGCCACTCTTGCTGCAGCCTTGAACTGCTTCCAATATTTGCCAACACTGGTGGACCCCTGATGCTGCTCTTCTGCAATGGTGCCTGGTGCAGCAGTCTATGCCTCATGACGGTCTGCATCCTCCACATGCCTGCAACACACCATTTTGCAGGCTGTTCTCTTTCATGTCCTTCATCCTTCTAACTAAAAAACCACTGGAAAATAGCCTAGCTTTACTGCTGTTGCAGCACTCAAAAACACTTCAATGGTGCTAAGTTCAATTTTTTTGTTGATTTTATTCAAAGGTTTTAAAACTTTAGGTGTTGTGATTTAGCTAATACCATGCTCAAACCATGCGCTGTCCCTTGACAATGATGCCCTTATGCAACCAATGTACTTTGTCTTCCTTTGCCCTTACAACAAACAACTTGCTCCTCAGATGGCATGTATGCCAAAATAGCAGAGTAACACTCCACAAATGCAGCTTGCAACACTTGCAATACTCACATCCAAATAAATGTGACACCACAGGTTGAATGGAACAGCCACAGATCTGCAAAGGGGACATGATTAAATGCAGATCAGACTGTCAGGCTACCCCTTGGACTATGGCCATACCATGTACTCCACCTTCATGCACAAACCCTAACATCTGATGTGATAGAAATAACACTGCACAGGAGGACAATGTAATCAAAGTAAATGGTGAAAGAAAATAGAAATGGGTACATTGGGTACCCTTTGCTTCATTGATTAATTTTCTTCAATTTCATCTCAAGTTATTTGTTCATTGTACAACAGTCTTATTATATAATATATAGTACCACTTGAACAGTGACTTGTGAGGTACAACGCTTGTGGAGTAAATCCCAAAAATTAAATATGAACACATTGCAATATTATAACCTCATGGGATGCTCATGGGATAAATCCACAAGTGTAGTATTGACAAATTCCAACAGTACTTGATGCAGACTGTTAGAGACAAGATGGTTCATTAGTTTGTGAACTATGTTGCAACAGACATATATGAAGGCAAAGGATAGTTATGAAGGTCAGAGGTTGGGATAGTTATATTTATTTATTGTTGGTTTTATTTATGTTAAATTATGACAAACCATACATGTCTTGTATCATGTTTCAAGTTTACTATTATCAATCTTTCATATTGGTATGCATCAAAGAAAATACATCCACAGTTTGTACATTGCAGTATATTTAAATTTTTAACATTTGAAAGTTTCCAAAAACTAAGAAGTAGAAGAGAATACAAAGAAGGTTTTTTTGATATTCATCATCTAAGGTGGAGAGATTCACATCAACTCATCATGAGCTTGCATTGTTGAAGGAACTGTAATTCCCAATATTTGCATCTGTAGGAAGTGGTGAATCATTTTCAGTAGCAGACAACTCTAAGAGCTGATTTTTATATGTAGGAAGTGGTGAATTGTTCACATCTCATTCCATAGAAGGCCTTTCCTTGTATGAAGGGTCTTTATGTGGCATCAACCAACTCCAGCCATGGATAAAATTTAAGTCTCAGCTTTCTTCAATGTGAAATCATTTTCTTTTGGCACTATGAATCAGAGAATATTTTCTTCAATTCTTTCTTGAAAGCAGTAAAACTTATCACCTGGGAAAGCTGATGTATGTAAAACTTGTGTAGGCTCTGGAATGGGCGGCTTGAATTTTCAACCAATTTGTGGGACCTTTTAACCTTATTGTATCATTTTCTTCCCTGGCACTTAACTCACATTGCCCACAAATGAAAGAAGCAAACTATATGCAAATTGTTATTGATTATTCTTCACGTACAAACAGCTTATAATCTATATACAGCAATGTACTATGTTTTCAACTTTGAATAGTGCCATCTTTCTGCCCTGGATTTGTTACATAAGCCGCTATGTGTATAGATATGTTTTGGTGGTTTCCACCTTTAGAGTGAAACATGGAACTCATCTCTGGATAGCTTATTCATTATAGTATGCAACAGACATGCAATTTTGTTTTAGGTTTTCACTGGCAAAATATCTGGAAGCAGCAAAATTTCTGAATAATGATAACACAGGTTTGCATAGTTTTTTAATTTTCTTTAATATTTAACAGGTTTAAGGTTAGGTATATTTTTCTTTCTTGTTTTCTTGTTTGTTTCAGAGGACATCACAGATCTACCTGGGATGAGATTTGGTACAACCGTACATCCCAAATCTATACCTGAATACATGTATAGAGGTGACCAATAGGAATACTTTCTATTTTATATTGTTAATTGTTCACAGTCATTCTTCTCATCTGAGCATCAACATGAAACTATTGCAAGTTCTTGCAAGGACAACCATGAGACTAATACAAGCTCCTTTCAAGCAACCATGCTAGAAACCACCTATGGAAGACCAAGAGACACAATTTAGAAATTAATGTTCTTTTGTGATTTGAACTTGGGTTTTCACAATGAGAATTCAATGCTTTAACCAATTAAGCTCAACCTCTTGGACTGGAAAACTCTCTATTGCAAAGTAGACTTAAAAGTAAACTATCCCTGGGGTGGGTTTTTGATATATCGACTGCCTAACCAAACTTAAAATGTTAATTTAATACGATACGACTGCACAAGATTCTGTCCATTGAACATTTGATCTTTATGGTATATATATTTCAATCTGAGCTGTAATCTGAATGGTTAGCTGCGTTGAAAGTAAATTATGAAGTGCATGAGTGGCAATATATGTGATTGCACTACAAGAAACATCAGATTAATTTCTAATATCCATCCTGACTAACATTTATGACAGAACTTTTGATCATTATATAAAATACCTCAAGGGATTGCCTGATGAATCTCAAACAGTAAAAAGATAAAAAATTAAAGATGTATAGAACAAAAATGTAAATGTATGTTATAGATGGTGTCAGCAAGAGAAAAGTGACTTCTAATGATCTGCTTTCATGTAAGAATTTTTGTCTGGAAAAATTTCCTGTAGCTGTGAGGATATGTTATGCTATTCAAGGTTTTCTTATCAACCACAGAGGACTTTCCTTATGAATTTTCTGCTTGGAGAGTAGTATGCTTTTGGCTAAAATGCATTTGTTGCAGATTGCATTTCAATTTATTTCTCTGTGAGAATTTGGTCTAATATGGTGGATTGATGATAATGTGAACGGGCAAGTACTTAGGATATGGAAGGGTTACTTTCTATTATTGATCTTAATTCCCTCTAATTGCAGACAAGTTGCAGTATTGTTCAGTAGTCAAAGCAAACTGTATATACTATTAACATCCTCAGGTCCAAGTCAGCCGGGTAAGGTTTTTGGTTTGATATTTTAATTATCAAACAAATGTTTTGGTCTGTCTTACCATTTATTATTGGATTTCTTTGTTAGAATTTGGTATTAGAGGTTGTTTTATTGAATGATATCTATTTGTTTGATTGACATTTATGACGAATAAAATTACAGGCACTGCCTTACAAGTGTTGGGAAGTCATAGGCTCCAAGATATTAGTAATATTGTTGTTGGAGTTGGCTTGCAGGCTTTAAGGTAGTGCATTCACCCTGCATCTTATGGAACCTTTCTGTCCAGTAGGTTTGCATTTTTTTTCAGCTTATTGCTTAATTGTAGTGTGGGTGAAACAGGGTTAATGTTGGCTGTGCGGCATCTTACTTGTTTCTAACACGAAATATAGTTAAGTCAAGAGAGCTACTTGACATGCTTGAAAATTGTCATCTGAGCACAGGTGTTGAAATTTCGAAATTTCCTTTGGAAAGGTTAGCTATTTCGTAGTTTCCTATCTTCAGCCATTATCAAGTCCTTATAAAATGTTATGGTACATTTGTGTTTCTTAGTATGTGTTTGGAACATGTGAAACAGTTGGGAGCACATGCAAATTGAACTTTTTGAAAAGTTTGCTCTTGGAGGTGTCAGATTGAACATAATATCGTATGCCATGCTGCTATTTGAAAAAGGTGGATCTTCTAACTACGTTTAATTTATTTGATAGCACAATTAAACAGGTGTTAAATATGCATGTTTTGCAGTCACAGTGTATGGTACCTTGCAAGTGACATTGTATGTCTTTAGAATCATGTTCTATTCGTAAATTTTCTTGCCAAGAAAGTCTGATGCTACAGTTTCAATTGAAAATATACTTAAGCTGCTTTGTTTGGTAGAACTGTGAATGGAAATGTAATTGACGTAAGAAATTTTGAAGTGATAATGTTGTTTGTATGGTAGCTTGTATACCAAACGATTTTTGTTTAGTTGTTGCAG
Source organism: Sequoia sempervirens (assembly GCA_007258455.2). Lineage (NCBI taxonomy): Eukaryota > Viridiplantae > Streptophyta > Pinopsida > Cupressales > Cupressaceae > Sequoia > Sequoia sempervirens. The sequence goes on along the minus strand of VDFB02047230.1, from coordinate 634,191,628 downwards.
TATTGATCTGAACTGCAGAAATATTTGGGGGGGACAACAGTCTCAATTGCTGGAAATTTTGTTTTATAAATGGATGGAAAACATAATAAATATTCTAATATAAATAAAGCTGTAGAACTGAAATGTAAATGGATGCAGAACAGAATCTTGCACATGAATAGAGAGATGAATATGTATATGGAAACTAATTATTCTATATGAGCTTTGTACATGAGAAGAGTGCATAATGTCATGGCTCGCTATTCACACCCCAAGAGATGCTGACCCTTTTTCTATAATGTTGGATATGCCTTAAGGGTTATGATTGAACTTTCAGAATCAGCGAGTTGGCTGCATTTGTGCTGCCATGCTGTATATTGATATCTTTAATTTGGGGGTTGATGACTTAGATATTATGTCAAAAAAATTATTTGTAGACAAACCCCATTTTACTCTGTCATACTCAATCATGGAGGATACATGTATAGACAAACCAATTGCTCTTCCATGTGTGACCCTCTGCCTTTTGAAAGTTACAAACATGCGCCAAGAGATGCTGCGGGAGCCCTTTGCACTAATGTTGGATAAGCCTAGAGGGTTATGATTGAACTTAACGAATGGGTGAGTTAGTTGCATGTGTGATGCCATGCTGTATATTGATATCTCTTACCTGGGTTTCATGACTTTGGGTTTTATGTCAGGGAAAACTAGTTGTAGACAAGCCCCTCTTTGTTCTGTTATACTTACTGATGGACGATCATGTATAGACGAATTAGCTGCTGTTCCATTTTTGACCCTTGCCTTTTGGAATTTACAGACGAGTGATATTACAATATATTGGTTGGTTTGCATCTCCTAAACTATTAGCTCTGATTTTATGCAATCAGAGTTTCCACATTGCAACTCTTTTAACTGCATGTAGTATTTAATACTCGAGTCATTCCTTCAACAATCCATTTCTTGTAAGCACTTGTTTATTCAGTGACCAATCTCTCATGAGCCTGAATGGTCTACTTGGTACTCATTTCATTAGGTCATCCATCATAGTGCTTATCTTTATAAACCTGATATGGAACTGATGAAAATGAAAAATAGCTACAAAAGAATGAAAATATGAAAGAAAATCTTTTGAATTATTTGTTTGTTTGAAGGAAATTACAAGAAATTGTAATTTACATTTTCAGACCATACTTAAAAAAAGTTCAATTTTTTTAGAGGCGTAGGTGCCAACTCAAGTCCAATTCAAGAGCAGTATGGGTACTACACTTGGTCCCAAATAGTCCTAGAAATTTTCTCAATATTTTTCTAATCCTAATAAAACCTTCCCTCTTGAGGCATTCAGACCTTTTATAACACATTTTCCCTTGGGACTTGTTGATGGGTGTTTTATGACCACACCAACACAGAATAAAGTTTCCAACGGTCACTCTATCCTCTCTTGATCAAAATCTCCTGCATGCTAAGATTGCGAAAGATCATGCATTCAAGTCCAAGGTTCCTTCATGCAATGGACGTAGACTCAGTTGGTTTGATGTGATTTGTTGGTATTTCAAGGGTACTTACACAATTGTTCACTTGAGAGAAAGGGACTTTCAAGATTTGGAAGATTTACCAATGAAGCTCAAGTTTCCTAAACTAACTAGAGAATGCTGAATTTGAATGGCTGCAGAGATTAAAAAGAAAGCTCCAATCTACCCTAGGCGCTGGACATGGCGATCAAGTCTCACAAACTTCAACCAAGCTTTGCCTTGCCTCACCTCGGACAACTTCCACAAAACCGGTGCAATCTTCAAAGGGGTGAACTAGAGATATTCAGATTACAAATTAACATGAAGACACCATCACGATGACGCATACCAACATGTAAATTATAACCGAAGTTAGGTCCAAA